>JAFIDM010000002.1:24362008-24384234 GCA_023159025.1 Thereuonema tuberculata
CCCCTTGTTGTCCTTGTCGAGAAATAAGGGCGTGAAAGTTAAACTAAAATATTGGATTTTTTTCTATATATGTTTTAAACAATTATTAACCGTCTTTTACTCTTCTGATACAGACTTATAATCTCGTTTTTGAGGACAAGTATCATTAAAATCTCATTAAAATCTCATTAAATTATCATTAAGCACAACAGTCGCAACAATTGCGTGTTTTGCATGCTAAACAATCACATTTATAGTGCAGCTCTACAACAATCAGAACAATCACAATAATCGCAACAATTGCGCCTTTTGCATTCGCAACAAGCATATTTATAATAAATAATAAGGAAATTAAGGCAATATCAATTATATTTTCATAGATATATCAGAAGACGTTGCGAAGCACTGTGATTGGTTTACTAATCATTATCCTTACCTTGTTTAAACTTCTTAATGTCTACGTAGCATTGATGTAATTAAAGCTAGATATACACTCAGCACATAGTGTGGTCCTGGCAGACAGTTTCCAGAACTAAGAACAAAATAATCACATGCATATTTTAATTAGGGCCATATATAAGCATTATCGCAATTGCAAATATTTGCAAATATTCCTACGCAAACATTTTAAGAATTACTGTTTTATTAAGAAACTATCAATTTTCATAAGTTACATTTCCTCACAAAGTGATACTAATTTTCCAGGTTTGTGCTTTTCGAGATAAAATACAGCATTAACAAACATATATTTAGGAAATGCTATTTGCCACTTATTTAAATAATTTTGTTTTCTGTATTTTAGATCTTAAGCCTCATCGGAATCATTTTCTTAAGATCCTGTGGATTATTTCAGTCTCCCTTTGGTAATGAATTATTCTTAAGTGTAACAACATGTACTTCATTTTTCATCATATCTTCCACTTTATTGATATCCTATTTGCTGGACGACATGTTCGGGAAATTCCTCTGTCAGGTAGCTATATTCTAATTCTTGTATTCTTCGTGTCTCGTTAGGTTTTTTTTATTATTATTATTTGTTCATTTAGATGAAATTTGATGTGTAATTTCATAAATTGCTTGTATTTTGTTGAACTGTTGCTGTTTGTTCAACTTAGAACATGTATTAAAAATGTACAAAGAAAAATTGAAAAATAAGATTATGAAAAAAATCATCATCATCATCATCATGACGTGCGAACTTCGTATTCGTAAGTACGCGGTCTACGGAACTCTAGTGACCCCCGAAGGGTGAACCCTAGGAGAAGCCGTAGATAATCTAGGGAACAGATACTGGAGTGGTTTCCCGTTGCCTTCTCCAGCCTACGGAATGACGTCAGACCGAAGAGAAAGTGAAGAAGAGGCTGACAAACACAGGAAAAGAAATTTGAAACATCCATGCTCTCGACCGGGATTTGAACCCGGATACCGGCACACCGGCACACCGGCCACACGGCAGACCACCGCCAGAGACCGCACGATCACGCCGGCACGGTAGGAAAAAAATACCATCAAAAATTGATATACTGTATATCCGATAATATAGTCATCAAAATCTTTGATTCCAAACTTTCTAAACACCTGTTCTTTGGTTGTAGATTGAATCACTGACTTAGTAGCATATGTTTATTCCAGCACTGGAAGCAAGTTAGAGCAGCACTACTACAGTAGATCTTATAAGCAAAGAAAAATTTTCATTCTGTGCAAGTTTCGACAACACAGTGCCCACAACACAGCTCTACTCAGTGGGTGTCTGTTTGATGGGATGCGACGCAATAATGGCAAACCAATAGAGAAAAAAATGAAAATTTGTAATTACTAGAAGATATCTTATTTTATTATTTTTGTTGTTTTTATTAATTAAAAGCTCATTTGGAAGTTAAAATCAAAGAAATAACTTATCATTTTCAAAAAAAAAAATTCTAGAATCATCCTGATTGTGAAAATGTAGCTTCAATGGTGACTCAAATTCCCTCGAATGAAAAGAGACATTGCATTAAATGATAGTATTTTTCTAACATTCAACTAAAATTAAACTCTTCAATTTTAAATATTTCAAATAATGGATTTTTAATTTGTATAAAGAATCACTTCAAAAAATTTGCATTATTTACAAAGCTAGAGCAAAATTTTCAAATATCACCATATCAGTCATATTCCTTTTGAATGTAAATATTACTCGCATTCAGAAAACCAATTTTGTTTGTTTCTATTTTTCTATGGGATGAAGGTGAAAATAAAATAATCATTTCGTATTTTATAAAAATAACGGATGAACAAGCAGGCTAGGTTCATAGTAGAATCATGTACGTATCATCAACATTTGAAATTATGAAAGACAAGTCCTGTAGTATTATCACGATAGTAAAGGAAGATTATAATAATGCTACTGAATTAATGAAATACAGTCGGACCTCTATTTAACGAACCTCTATTTTGCGAATTTCTCTATTTTGCGAACTTTTCTTTGGAACCAAGAACATCTTACTAATTTCTTCGTAAAATAACCTCCAAACAGCGTAGTGCATTTTCTATTTAACGAACTTTTTCGAGGTATCTATTTTTTTTTCCTCCTTGAAATGTTTTTAGTATCAATATTCCCTTAGAGGAAATGAAAGAAATGTGGATACAGCTGATGGAAAAAGAAGAAATTAGCGATGATGTGCTGATTGATGATTATCTTTCACTTGATTTTGAAGTTGAGCCCTCAGAAACACTAACTGATATTTTGGACAGTGTGAAAAATAAAAACAATACAGCTATGAATTGCGATGAAGATGAAGATGATGAAAATGGAAATGATCATGATGCAGAAATCAAAAAACTTTCGTATGATGAAATGCTAAAATCATTTGAAACAATTCGACGCGGATTACAATTTGAAGAAAATACTGAAGGGGTTTTTGGTGCATTGCAAAGATGCGTGACGTACTATGAGCGAAACACTTTTTCAAAAAAAAAAAGCTCAGACAAAATTAACAGACTTTATTAGTAAAATTTAAGTATGCATGTGGTAATGTATGCTTTATGTCATTAAAATTATTACTTTTTTAATAATATTTATTGTTTATGTATTTTAAATCTGTTTTATGTAGTTTAAAGTAATTTTAAAAAGCGAATTTCTATTTAACGAATTTTCCATATAACGAACTTTTTTTCGGGATTTAGCGATTTCGTTAAATAGAGGTCCGACTGTATTTTAATTGTTATTAATAATGAAGAATTGTTGCTGTTATTGTTCATTTGAAATTTAACTGATTCTGTGATGTAGTTAGTAATGTGTTAGAGGAGTGAAAGGTATTAGCTTTTTCACCTCAAGAACCTGAACAAGATCGGCGTGTATACGATCGAAATATTGGAATAAAGCTAAGAGAAGAAAGAATGAAGTTTCTTGGAGTTTCCAACATTTCCACATAAAAATAAATGTAAAAACAATACATTTATTAACTAAGCAAATTTTCGAAGAAGTTTTATAACTTCTCTTCTTTCTCAAGCAACAAATAATAATAATAAACGATACGAAAACAAAACAGATGGAGGAAGACATGACATTCACATTAACATATTGTATTAACAATTACTTATTGTTACTTACTTGTTCCAAAAGGTGAAATGGGACATTCCAAAATAGAATGTATGAATTGTGATGCATTCTATCTAGGAGAAAGTAAAAGGACTATAAAGGAAAGAGCTTTGGAACATGGTTATTACATAAAAAAATAAATTAATAGATAAATCTGAATTTGCTGAGCATTGTGTACAAAAAACGCACTGTGTAGGTAATGAAGTCAAAATCTGTTCATCGAAAAAGACTCTATTATTTTCCTTATTTTATTGTCTTTTTGATGCACAGAGTATAAGCTTTCTATTATTTTCCTTATTTTATTAAGCTTATATATTAGGAATACTAAAGACAAAAATATTAATAGGAATGAAGGAATAAAAGTAAATAAATTTATAGTTGAGATGGCTAAGGAATTACCGTATTTTACGGACTATAAGACGCACTTTTTTCTTCGAAAAATTGCCTCCAAAATTCAGGTGCGTCTTATACTCGAAATTAATATAAAAAGGTCAGTTCGGTTTTATAAACCAGGAATTTTTTTTTTTAGTCTGGCTTTGCAATCTAATGATAAAAATGGTAAAAATGTTATTTTTTTAAAAAAATATCTTAAAAATTTAAAAATTAAAAATATATATCCACTACATTTGGTGCGTCTTATAGTCCGTAAAATACGGTAATAAATTTATCTTCAAGTTGTAATAATACAACTGAAATTATTACAACTGAAATTTGACGAATTAGCATGTTAACATAATTAAGTATTATAAGTAATTGTTGACACAATATGTTAATATGAATGTCACGTCTTCCTCCATCTATTTTGTTTTCGTAACGTTTGTTATTATTTGTTGCTTGAAAAAGAAGAGAAGTTTTATCTCTTCGAAAACTTGTTTACAAGTTAGTTAATAAATGTATTATTTTTTACATTTATTTTTACGTGGAAAAGTTGAAAATTAATAGTAAAGAATTTTGAAAAGAGAAGAACTTAAGAAGATTTATGGCATGTACACAATTCTTGGAGTTTATTGAAAGATTTCTTTATTTTGTGTGTATTTAAATCATTTCATATTTTAAATTGGCATTTAATTAAGAATCATAGGAAGTTTTGAAGCAGTCCATTTATTTTGCTATGGAATGTGGAGATGAGATCAGTTGGGTGAATGGAGATTAAAACAATTGAGTTCATGTTTTAAGTTTGATCATAAATAAACAAAATATAGACATCGTACCAAGTGTCACGGATCACGTCAATTTTAGAATGATGGGCATGTAAACAAATAAACAATAAGTGGAATCCTAAATTCTTAGTAATTGTACAAATTAGGCGAATTGTACAAATACACTCATTAACAAAAAAAAAAACGACAGACTTAGAAGGAGTTGTCCGATGGAGACAAAAATTGGTGGAGAGGAAGATTATGTACAGAATAGAATATGATTAATATTTCAGACAAATTGAATATTTATTTCAGAGTTACAAAGTTACAAAGTAACGAGCTCAATAAGGTGTTGACCCACCTCTACCCTGAATGCAAGCTGCCACACGACGTGGCGTAGACTGATAAAGCTCCCTGATGGTCTCCTGCGGTATTTCTTGCCAAATTTGCTCCAATTGTCGGGGTAGGTCATCCACATTCCCTAGTGGAGCAGTCGCCTTCCATCATATCCCAGACATGCTCGATTGGAAAGAGATCTGGGGATCTGGCTGGCCAAGGAAGCTGCAAGACAGGTCATGGCAACACGTGCCGTATGTGGTCTGGCATTATCTTGCTGAAAAATAAGGCCAGGGTACTGCAAAAGGAAGGGTAGCAAAACAGGTCTCAGAATGTCGTCGACGTACCGCTGTGCTGTAAGTGTGCCGCTAATGACGACCAAAGGGGTCCGGCTATCAAGGGAAAGGACACCCCAGACCATAACTCCTGGTTGAGGTGCAATAGTGAAAGCAGGATCGGCACGCTGCCCTGGGCGTCTCCAGACACGTCTGCGACGATCGTCAGGACACAGATGGAAGCGGGATTCGTCGCTAAACACTATACATCCCCAGTCAGCATCATTCCAACCGGATCGAGCCAAGCACCACTGTAATCTGGCCCGACGGTGTGCAGACGTGAGTGGCAGGTGGCGTAGCGGTCGGTACGAGCGTAGATGTTGCTCTCTCAGCCGTCTGTGAATGGTCATGCTGGACACTCGTGAGTGGGTCGCACGTCTGATGGTTGATAACGATGATTCAGGCGCTGTGACAGCTGATCTGACAATCACTCTATCCTCCCACTCTGCTGTGGCCCTAGGTCGACCGCTACCTTCATGACGCTGAAATCTGCCATTGTCCACCCATTCCTGCCAGCATCTTCTAATCGCCGCATCACTTCGACCCATATGACGAGCGATTCTCCGATTTGCCCAACCTGCCTCTTACAATCCAATGATACGACCTCTTTCAAACTCTGACAGTTGCACATAATGAGATCGAATCCTGCGGCGAGGCATTTTTGCAGTCTTTGAAAGGTATCCTAACTCGCAATGCAACAGAAAGTTTGACCATCAGATTGAGAATCGCTTCTTATATACACCTGCTGAGTGCGCAGTTCCGATGCGCTGTAGCTCTCGCTATTCATTCATTGGACACCAAAGTTTAATCACTTGCATGGGCGGTCCCAATGTCTTTGCATTTCATTACAATCTGACAACTCCTTCTAGGTGCGTCGTTTTTTTTTGTAATGAGTGTATATATATTTATATATCCACTACATTTGATGTTATAAATAGAATGTGATGACATAAATATTAAACGTGATCTAAATGAAAAAATTAAGATTCATATAATCTATAAAGATCATTGAGTAAGATCATCTTTACTCATTTCAAAGTTGGATTAAACTCCCACACAACAGTTAAACTTTGTAACGATGCGATGGCATGTATTTGGGAAAAAACTTCATAGTTTTGTAAATTACTTTAGGATTATTACTTAAGATAAGTAATGGATATTGATTTTATCATGATATATTATCCGGATAACATTGGTGGAAAGCTTGTTAAAGGAATATCAGTATTTCGTACAACACTGGCTTAAGAACGTTGAGCTATTTAGATAAGATGAATATCTAAGATACTTACGATCAATATCAAAGAAATTCAAGGTAAGTTTCGATTGAA
Organism: Thereuonema tuberculata; assembly: GCA_023159025.1. Taxonomy (NCBI): domain Eukaryota; kingdom Metazoa; phylum Arthropoda; class Chilopoda; order Scutigeromorpha; family Scutigeridae; genus Thereuonema; species Thereuonema tuberculata. The sequence goes on from JAFIDM010000002.1 coordinate 24,368,706, forward strand.
GAAAGAAATAGCTATTGTCCTCTAAATGAGAGATGGCCGCCCTGTTTTTGTGAGATCTGCGCATGTATGATCGATCAGTCTGGTCAGGCACTTCTGTCTGATTTTATTTCAGGACGCCGCCATTACGATAATCGCTTGTTACTTTGCAAAAGAGCATTGTATTTATAAATAATATATATTTATTTATTTATATAAATACTTATTGTTAGCAACTGCTATTGAAATAACGCTAAACAGTCGAGAGAAGTTTTAATTTGGCGTTATCAACATGTCTTTCTCAGTGAAAACAGACGACGGCGTCCATTGTGACAGGAAAACATAATTGATAGCTACCGGAAGGGCTGCGCAGTTCAAACTTCCGCCGGCCAACTTTCATTTGGAGGACAGTAAAACACTTTTGCTTTAAATATGCCACAGAAGATACTCGTATTATTGTTATTTGTTTATTCCATTTTTAACTATAAATAAATTAAATCGTGAGTTAAAGAAGTGAACTACTTATAAAAAATAACAGGTTTAGATTGAAAAGCTCTCTATCTTTATTTGCTTATCTCTAAAATGCTGAAGTAAAAGAAATGCACAGCAAGGAGAAGTTCAAGTAGAGTAGTAAGACTTCGAACACTTCATTGTTCAATGAATTAATGATACTTCAATGTTATTAATGATTGGTACTGACATTCATTTGCTGATAAAGCAAATTTTTCATATATTAAATTTAGCTTACCATCTTGGTGGGTATTAATTTAAAGTTATTTATTTAATTACTTTTTCTTTTTATCTAGGAATCGTTTCTGACTATCCTTGGCACTGTCTTGTATTTTGCCACAGGCATTTGTGGACTTTGTTGGTATGGAACAGCGGATCACTCGAATCCCAGTGTGGAAACAGCTGCAGGAATAGCCTTTGGGGTAAATATTATTTTTTGAAAAGACTAATAAATTATAACTCATATAAATGTCAGAAATGTAAAAGACATTGGTCTGTTTCAGTATCATACAATGCGGGCCTTAATCAGAGCAGTATGTGATCGTTTTTGTTGACTGTTAAATCCGTTTTAGACTTGCCATTGAAGGAAGCAATATCGAGGAACCTGTGAAGATAAATGGCCAATGAATACAAAGCGTTAAAACTCCGTCTTACATAAATCCACAGCGAATTCCATAACTACTGAAAATGTCCACAAGACAATTGCTGAAGCAGAATTAGCATCATTAGAAATTTAATGCTGCCTTATTTGCTTTCGAAAAACATTGCTTTGTTTATAAGTTATTTATTCAATGCATCAGAATACGTCAGAAGAAATTTTTATTATGAAAAATGAAATAAAAACCACACTGGATAAAATTATTAAAAAACTATAATTTAAAACATGATATTATACAAGCTTTTGACCTGAGCTAGCAGGTCTTTTTCAAGTGGGTTGTTACAGAAATCAAATGAGAGTATAAAGACTAATTGAATAAGCCGCAGGGACATGGGATGAAGGAGGCGAGTCCATATAGTTGATGAAGGAGGCCTCAGCCACTTGTCCCTGCGGCTTATTCAATTAGTCTTTATATTCCCCATTTCATTTCTATAACAACCCACTTGAAAAGGACCTGCTAGCTCAGGTCGAAAGCTAGTGTAATATCATGTTTTAAATATAGCTTTTTAATAATTTTTATCCAGATTAAAATTAATCCGATTTAAACAATTCAAGTAAAAAAATACAATTTTTTTTTTCAGAAAATGGAAAATTTGTCCTTTTTATTTTAAAAATAAGCAGAAAATGTTCGTTTTTGTTGTTTTTACAGTTTTAATAAAAAAAAAACGAAAAAGAATAATTAATGAAATGTTGCGAAATCATATTTTACAGACTTCAAGTTCTTCCGAACTTTTTTTTATATTTTATATTTCATTGCTACTTTTGTTAATTTATCCAAACAAAGACAGAACAATATACAGTATTTCAATGACTTAGAATGAATTACAAGATATCTAAAAAATAGATAATAGTAAATCAAATAAGAGATTTATGCAAGATCTAATCTCTTATTTACATTAAATAAAGTATTTATCAAAGAGATTTATTACAAGGATATACAGAGATTACATGTTATTACGAGATCCAATTGATAAGTTTAACAAGATTATTCTTTTAAGCTTCAAAAATTAAGTTTAATTTTGAAAACTAATCTTGTTTAAGAAATTTGTTTTTGAGTTTTTGAGATGATGTTTTTAGGAACCCATTTGGGATCTATTGTGATAGCGACCAAAATCGGTAGCTAACCTGTTTGTCCTGTCCGTCCGTCCGTGCCTCTCCACCCCTAACAACTCCCGAACGGAAGGTCGGATAGACAAACGGATTTCACTATTGTGTTCAGAGGACACTGTAGGAATGGGATATTTTAGGGTCCAGCGCCCCCCCCCCCTCTTTCCCATGTTCGAGATATTTGGCATTGTTTTAATTGAATTTCCGGTATTAGCATAAATGTTAGAAATGCAACCATTTGGTTTCAGTTCTCAGCTGTAGCTTGATGGTTAAGGTATCGGGCTCATATGCCGGCGATTGTCAGTTTGAATCCGTATAGGTTTGGTTTTTTTCTCTTAATCTTTTTTTTTCTCAATGTCTGAGTGTTATTTTTTTAATCTTATTTTCCTATTTTTTTATTTTTCATTACATTAATGTACTTCATTTTTTATTATTATTATTTTTACATTTTTTTATTATTACGGCCCTTAAATTTATGCTTTAACACAAAATTATATTCACTTTTAATATATTCGTAAGGGTTTTACAACATTTTGAGTGTGGTACAAATATTCAACCTTAGATTGTTTATTAACATTATTATTATAAAAAAAATATTAAGAAAAATAAGCTTTTCAATAAAAATCAGTTGCGTGAATATTTTTCTTGATTCACTGAATAGATTATTTATTTATGCCTCAATTTTGTTTTTACAATTATCTATTTGAAAAAAGAAGAGGTTTATATGTAGTTGTTTTATAAAACTTTGTTTTTCTTTTAATTACAGGTGATAGCTCTGTTAAATGGCTTTATGTATCTGAGTAATGCAGTCCTGGTTGTTAGGAAAACAACGTGTTGGAACGCAATGTTTAGTAAAATTGTTAATATCAGTGGATAAGACCAACAGTCAGCAAATATTGTGAAGTAATTCTTTTTCTGATTCTGTAAAAAAAAAAAAAAAAAAGAAAAAAAAATTCAATAAGAATAAATAAAGTGAAAATTACTTGACATTATTATTATTATATTACGTTTCAATTCGAATTTTTTTTAAAAAAATCTTACACTAAGAAAAACTTTAATTTCGAAATCTTTAATGACTCCAGAATAGCACTAAGATATTGAAAGAACCCAGTAGCGTAACTGAAATCATTTAGGTATTAAGGACCTCGGTTTAGGTATTAGATTCAGTCAATTAGATAAAATCCTCGAATAGCGAAGCATAGCCTTTACTTAACTTGCATTTTGGCAGCCAAAAAAGATAAATAACGCACTGCATATCACTTGATTAATACAATTCTCTGAATAAACTCAGCGAATTAAGATAGCGTCGATTGCGAGCGATCGGTCGTCGAAACTTGACGAAATAGGTCGGTTAAGTGAGGCACGCGATCGGTTGTGATAATTTAAAAGGGTCGGTTAAGCGAAGCGTCGATAAGCGAAGTCTGCCTGTCAAGTAGAAGGGGAGGCAAAATGGGATTTTTTTTTAGTTGCTTGGAAAAATACGAGGCTTTGGGTTTCTAATTTGATCACTCCCTCTGAACTTATCTACCCCACAGTGAAATAGCCCTAACTTGTATATATACAACTGATTATAGTTTATGAAGGACGTCCGAACATAGATAAGATATGCTGATTGTAGCTTTTCTATTCTGATCAATCAAACGATAACTATTCAGTGCAATTAGCAATAATATCTTAAATTGATTCCAAGCTTTCGTATTTGAAGAATTATTGCAAATTAGAGAGAGTTTTATTGAACTCTCTTCAGTCCGATCCGCCTAGTATACCTAGCTCAGTGAAATGGGACAAAATAGAAAATGGAGAAACATACAAATCAATGACCCCACAATTAAAAAACAGCTAAACTAAATTAAGAATGAAAGGGATAAATAATTAATCCCCGCTAGTATTCAGATGAGCATGTTAAGGATTAATTCATTAAAAAGGTTAGTAATAGAATTGAAATTTAACGTGCGTTAGAACATCATTACATTAAAATGATACAAGAACGTACATAACTAAACAAAACAAAAATTCACTGAGCTATTTTTGGTATTTGTACTGGAAATCGGAGACAGTACTGTTTTGAGTTTTATTGAACTTTCATCTGTCCGATCCGCCCAGTATACCTAGCTCAGTGAAGAAGGACACTATAGAAAACCGACAAATATACGAAACAATGGCCACTCAATTAAAAAACATTAAAACTGAATTAAGAATAAAATTATCTATTAATAAATAATTAATAGATAGTTTTAGTGAATGCTCATCAGTCCGATCCGCCCAGTACACCTAGCTCAGTGAAATGGGACAATATACAAAACATACAAACATACAAATCAATGACCACTCAATTAAAAAACATCAAAACTAATTAAGTATAAAAGGGGTAAATTATTAATCCCCGCTAGTATTCAGCTGAGCATGTTTAGGATTAATTCATTAAAAAGGTTAGTAATAGAAATTACAAATTCTTTTATTCTGAAATTGTTGGTCTCATCTGAGAACTTCTTTCACACGTAGTTCACTGGCTGATGTCAACCAACCAAAAAAAATTGTGATGGTAGAAATGTGATATTATCTCTTTAAGAGCCTGGACTTAAGCGAAAGCATTGTTTACCTATTATATTTTCTTTTTATCCTAGATCTTTACTTATATGTCAGATTAATACCATAATCAATATTAATCTTTCTTATAAGAAGCTAAAATTATTTTTAAATTTTCAGCTTTGTAGTACAAATATTTTTTGAGTTATCATGATCACATATATTCGACTTAAGTTAATAAAGTTTAACGTGCTGTAAAATGGGTTAAATTAAATACAACAAGAAATAATTTTTCAGCACAAATCTAATCAAATTGCCTTTCTGGTTCGATTATCGGGAAGGAATCGGGAACGGCCGTTTCGTCCTACTTGGGACTCATCAGCCCGATCTTCGCCTTCCCCGATAAAAGACTCAGAAAGGCAAGATACTTAAGTGGAGGTCACCGTCACACATGGCAGTGACCCCCGCAAAACAAAAAACATGAATAATAAATGTTGTGATGATTATCACAACTAAAACCCTCTTCCTAATACTGATAGGACTGTAGGTTATTTAACTATAAAGAAACATAAGTTAATAAAGTTTAACGGGCTGTAAAATGGGTTAAATTAAATACAACAAGAAATAATTTTTCAGCACAAATCTAACCAAATTGCCTTTCTAGTTCGATTATCGGGAAGGAATCGGGAACGGCCGTTTCGTCCTACTTGGGACTCATCAGCCCGATCTCCGCCTTCCCCGATAAACTTAAAATGAATGGTATTTATATATTAATGCATTTTTTGACAAATCAATTCACTATATAATAAAAAGAAATATTTCTCTTTTTTCTAGAATTTAACTGTATTTATTTTAATTTATTTTAATTTTTAATTTTTATTTTCTTCATCGCGATATCCTCAACAGAATGTTTAATATCTGTGAAAGAGATGAGAGGTAGGGGAATTAAATGAGAATTCACTGATGGATCGATGAAAAGATGAACAAGCAATATTCTATTTCCTTCATTACTCAAACGGAATGGGTTCAACGTAAAATAAAGGTAACTTCTCAGCATTTCAGTCTTATTAAGTACAAGGACGGCTGTTTGAAGTTCATTAGAACTTATCAACTACATTTAATCAAAACCAATAACAATAACTGATGAGAGTTAACGAGATCGAAACAGCTACCAGATAATTCTTTTAAATAACACAATAAGACCCGGAAGCGTAATTTATCTTAAAACTCTAAGACTTCATCCCGTAACATCTCTAACAATTTCAGTCAATATCAGTTTACTTCTGTTAAAAAAACCACACAAAGTCATCTAAAACAATCATGTAAGTCTCTTAATAATACAGGTTCATTGTCTTAAATATTAATAATATTTTTCTTCCATAGATGCTTTTTAATTAAATTAGAGTAAAACAACTTTTCGAAATATAATCAATCATTAGCAAAGTTGGGAATATTAATAGCATTAAGTACTGCAAAAAACCCAATAAATCATTTAATACTGGAATTAAATATGTTTAAATTATTAATATTAAGCCACAACATACTCAATATAAAAAAATATATTCAAGTATCATTAAAATATCATTAAATTATCATTAGCAACAATCACAACAATCGCAACAATTGCGTCTTTTGTATGCGCAACAACGACATTTATAATACAGCTCTACAACAATTCCAACAATCCCAATAATCGCAAGTAACATTAGCAACAATCACATTTCTAATACAGCTCTACAACAATCAAAATAATCGCAATAATTGCGCCTTTTGCATTCGCAACAATCAAATTTATAATAATAAGGAAATTAAAGCAATATCAATTATATTTTCTTATACGTATCAGAAGACGTTGCGAAGCATTGTGATTGGTTTACTATCCCTACCTTTTTTTTATTGTAACTGGAAATTAATATTTTGTATATTATATAAGATATAGTAAATAATATAGTATATACAGTAAATATTCAATACATTACTCATACAATGTTGTGCTTTGTTTAATTCGAAATCTAGATTACCTTTAAACTAGAAAAGTTCTTTTTAATCTATATATTTTCCTTTAGAAACATACTAAGAAATCAATGTAATAAACATATATAATTATGATATCTGTGGTGGAAATATTTTATAGTTAACAGTATATTCACGAAAGACACGATTGATGATAAGTTTATAAACTACTATAAAATCGTAATCTCAAGTCATTATTTTTTTTTCTCTTATATTGAAAGGAATCTTAAAGCTTGTGCTAACTCACGATGAATATCTTATCAGTGAGTTCAAAAACTGAAATAGGATCTTCAGCCAAGGAAAATGATGAAGCATTTTGTAGGAAATAACCTCCAAAAAGCCTAGTTGTCTATATTTTTTTATATTCATATATTATAGAAAATCTTTTATTTCTCTGTCTGTCTGTCCGACGCAGTGCAACAATGGAAAACGGTTGTTTCTGTTGCGAGGAAGTCGACAAATGCAAAAGGCGCAATTGTTGTGTTTTCCAATAATCACAATGTTAGTGTACCACTGGAAAACGGTTTTTCATTGTTCATTGTTGCGAGGAAGTCGACAGATTCACAATGAGCATTCAAAATTTTCTATAACGAAACGTTCGCGACGGGAATCGAACCTGCAACCTTTTGATCCAAAGCCAGACATCCTATCCATTAGGCCATGGGAACTATATTCAAATTATTGTTTCTTATCACTTCCTGTGTGTGTGTGGGCGGGGGGGCGCAATGAGAGAAGAGCCAGAGAAAAAAGAAAATAACTCATTAATTTTAGCCTACGAGATTAAAATTTAAATTTCAATGTTCATTTTTTTACCTTCTCTCCGTCAACAATGGCGCGCGCTATCAAATAATGAGTTCATTCAAAAAGGAATAAAATATAACTTTTTGCCATAACCGCTTGAATCGATTCTTCTTGGATTACCTCATTCTTACCAGGGGAAGACAGGGGGAGGGCCTGGTTCTTTTTAAAATTGCATTAATCTTAGATAAAATAATGTATGAATTATTACGGAAGAACAAAATCTTCCACCGAATTCAAGAAGAATATTCTTACTCTGTAAGAAGAAGATATTCAATATCTTCTTCATTCTCACTTTTATAGTCTTTGTCTTTGTTTGTAGCTAATGGTTTCTGCTCATCTATTTTTATTATGTCTCTAAGTTTAACAATTTGAGTAGACACAAGATAACTACCGCTACCAAAGGTATTGCAGATATGGTATAAAGTTGATTGTAATTATAGAAGAAAAATGTTATATTCGTCACACATAATAACTTTGGATAGCAATGCTTATCATAAAAGTAAACAATCTTCATCAACCAGAATCGAATCATATTTAATTTTTTCTACATAATTATTAAAGAACGGATCTTAAAAAGTGCAAAAGTTGAATTATGTAGTTACGATTTGTGTACATTGTATGGAAATTTAAAATTAATGATTTTCAATAACTTTATTAATTACATAACATTTTAGCTAAATTTGATATGTTGTTTTTTTTTCGAAATTTTGGTTGGTTATTTACTTTTATATTTTTAAATCATTTATTTATCTAATAAAGATTCTTTATATATTTACTCTTTATATTCACATTCGCATATATATATATATATATATATATATATATATATTATTATATATTATATATTATTATATATTATTATATTATATATTATATATTATTATTATTATATATAAAATTTGCCGGACAGCTTTCTGAAATTTAAAAACCAAATTAAAATTAATTTCAAAAAGCTGTTTCTGTGTAAGCATTAACATTCGAATATACAAACACGTCATCAGCGGCATCTGGTGTTGAATTTTTGAAACTAAGCTAAAATTTAGAAATCACAAAAGCGCTTTAGTTTAGTAATCTAAGTTAATTTTATTCTTATATTCTTTACATTCTGAATTCTAAATTGCAAATCATTAAATGAAATATTTGCATTACGAAACTTGAATAGGTGTCGATTCAAGTTTTGTGTATTGGATTTATATATATTTAAAAAAGATATATATTTAAAATATTTCAAAAAGATCGAATTTATTTTACTCTTTTTTTTTTTTATATGAAGAATTGAATGTGCTTAATGAATCTTAATATTGTACTAGACGGCTACCGGTATCTTCAAGCCTCGTATATGTAACAGAAAAAAGAAAAAAAAAAAACTTTTAATCATTCAAAACAAAAAAACCAAATTAAATCAAGTAAACAAAGAACTAAAACTTAAAACAAGAACTAAAAATTACATTATATTTAAATTCTAAAAACTACGTGCAATACAATATTGAAATCCAATTGTACAGTCGGAAATTGGGCAATTGAGTTAACCATGCCACAATATTCCTGTTGTCTGGCAACGGACGTGCTAACTCCCAAGTTTTGCGGAATTCAATTGTTTTGGACGCATAAACACGCTGTTTTTTTAATAAAATAGATAAGATTCGTCTTGTTATGAAGCTGTAAGGGGAAATTCTCTTATATAACCGTAAATAGGGCTTCAGTGGAGATGAGGGCTGAGTAGGTTAAAAGGCACAGCTCTTTCTGTCTTAGATTGAAGAAGCAAGGAATTCTTATAATTTTCCTTTGTCTAGATGAGCCCTAGGTTTCATTCAACCCTCTACGAAAAGGGACACTCAGCATATCATTAGGAGCCGTTCTAGTATTATGTAAGCACATTTTTAGTCATTTTTAGAACCCCTCCCCCCTTGTGCTTACGCCAAATCATTAACAGTAAATTCGACTGAACAATAAATTAAAACAGTCAGAATTACATGATATTCACTCTTGAATTTCAATGTAACAAATTCAATATAAAAGTAGACATGAAATAAGTAAATGAGAACGCCACACATTTATGTAACATTTAAAAATGTTTAACACATTAAAAAATAAAATTTAAAAAAAGAAATAAAAACAACTGGTTTCGATTTTCCACAAATCTTTGACAAGTAAATGTTTTGGGAAGTACATGAGTATATATGACAGAGTCAGACCAATAGTAACTGAGAAAATATTTAAAAATGATTTTTTTAATTGCATTTTTGAATGTGTTAAAGCTTTTTAAATCTTAATATGTGTGGTCTCATTTACTCAAAATCAATTGCACATTAAGGATTATATATGAAATTTTGAGGAAAAAGTTGATCTGGAGCAGCGCACTCTCTCGCGTGCATGTTTGTCGTACGTAAGCATTGCTCTGCTTTCCCCGCCCCCACCCTTAATGATCACGTAATACTTGAAAAAATATGCAGTATTTCGGCAATTAAAAATTATTATGTGAGTCTTGAAAGTCTTTTTTATTTCATTTTGGCTGTGAAAATTTTAATCTACTTTGAGAGAAGAATATAAAAAAAAAAATCGTTAAGAGTAAAATCAAAACTACAGCCTTTACTCTCCCCTTAAGTAAATCCAGCGTTAGAAAGTACGTTGATTTTTAAGTTGTTTTGTTTTGTTTTGCTTTTTAAATCAAAGGTATGTAAGATAGATAAGGAATATGAGAAACGTATTCCTGTGCAAATTCCTAGATCTTTTTCTGTAAAATTCGGGACATCAGCATTAGTTAATAAAGCTGGCGCCATTATTATCCAGTTATTATTATCTTTAAAAAAAAAATTCTGTGTAATTTTTCCAAAGTAAGGAGAGTGAAAAGAATTGATGAAAAATAATTTCATGAAATCTATTTGATAATTTTATTTCAGTTATGCAAATTTAAAGTAACTTATTGATATACACAATCAAAATGGTGGGAAAGAATTTGAGAATTAAAAATATTGATGACTCATTTATAGCCAAGAGATTAAAAAGTGAAGAGAGAAAAAAAAGATAAAAGTGTGACTTGCAATATTTTCAGTTATTTGTAGAATCAACGTATCATCGTAATTTATTAAGAATTTAATATTAGATGGAGAATTTAGATTTACAAATGAAATAATAGCTGATAGAAAAAACAGTATACATAAAAATATTTATTAGCAATAAAATTAGACAAAAACTTTGCACTAAATTTTTATTTTTTAAAATGTAACTGTTATATATTTTACATATTGATTAATATGTAAAATTAATTAATTGACAAATAAATATATATATATATGTAACCCAAGGAAAAGTTAGACTTATAAACTTAGCTACCTCTGATAAACGTATCTCTTCCCAATGAGTAATTTACTAGTAAAAGGATCTAATAAATATCTCCATTTAAAAATGTTTCACGTGCCTTTTACAATACTATATGAGAGCCAACTATTTTGGCACTTTATAAATTTGGGAATTAGTGCCAAAGTAGTCGGCTCTCATATAGTATAAAATATCTTCATATTTACTAATAAAGAGATAATCTATCTTTTCTGAGGATTCCTGTGAACAAATGGAAAAACTTAAGCTTTTCAAACAAATGGAAAAAAGTTTCCACAGCCGAAGAATTAGAAACAAAACATTAATTCTCACTGATGGCAAACAATTCGTTTCTACATTTAGCTTGTTCGAACCTTAAAAGAACAAGTTTCTTATCTGTGTTTTAAAAGAAAACAAGGTAGGGATAGCGATTAGTAAACCAATCACAATGCTTCGCAACGGCTTCTGAAAGGTGCAATTGTTGCGATTGTTGTGATTGTTGCTGAGCTGTGTTATACATGTGATTGTTGCGAATGCAAAAGGCGCAATTGTTGCGATTGTTGTGATTGTTGTGCTTTGCATTGTGGGATACTTGTCCTCAGACAGACGGACAAACCGGGATTATAAGGCTTCCTCTGAGAAGCCTAAAAAATATTTTATTAAAATTAATTGGATTTATAAGCTTAAGTAAATATTTGTGAATTAAGCAACTTTTCAACATTCAAAATTTGATGTCGAGATTTAAAGATAATTTATGTTACATGCAAAAAATACAAATAGATATTTTCCGTTTGTATAGTTTCCCCAACTTTAAAACAAAATGAACGTTAAGGCTTAATTTTTTTAGGAATTATTCAATGTAATGTGGGATAATAAGAATAAAATAAAATTGATGATGTTTTAAAAATAGAGAGATCATATTTCAAGTGTCTTCATTGTTTTCATTATTTTTCTCAATTTTATAAGTAAATAAATAAAGAAATAAATAAAAAATCTTGGATTGCAATGGAAATACTCGTACACAAATTCTGAATTAATCCTTTCTCGATTCAGTATGATTCTAAGATAGCTGTTTCGGGGAGATTAGGTCTCATCCTCTACAGCTACCCTTTGCTCAACATGTTTGTTCCGAGTCCTAAAAACTATAAATTTGAGACATAAAAGAAACAGTACAGATACTAAATAACTTATTACGTTTACATAAGTAATCATTACGTTAACATAATAATTCAGATGTGCACTTTCTGATTAAGTTTGATTGTCTTAATTAATTGAATGCATTTAGGAATTTAATAATTTCTTCCTTCAAATGAAAAATATTCGATTTATATTACATTAATTAAAAATATTTACATTAAAACCTCTGTAATTAATTTATGATCGAATTGTATGATTAAATAAATAGAATTATTCATGAAATTCAATTCATATTTATTCATTGTTAAGATTTGAATTTCGTTGATGAAATTTTAATGAAATTATTTTTAGAGTTCTGTGCTCCCGTGTGTGTTTTTAAGCTTACAAATTCCTATTATTTCTTAAAAACTAACTCAGAAGAAGTGAATATAATTTTGTGCTAAAACATAAATTTAACGGCGACCCATCGACTAATAATAAAAAAAAAGTAGTACATTAAGGAAAGGAAAAATAAAAAAAAAGTTAGGAAAAAAATAAAAAGAATGTTAGGAAAACAAGAAAAAAAATCACTCAGACATTGAGAAAAAAACAAAAACCAATAGATACAAGGATTCGAACCGAAATCTGTCTGAGAACTTAAGCATTAATCTATAGCTGACAAGTGAAATCATGGTTGCATTTGTAACATTTATTGTCCTCCCAATGAGAGTTGGCCGGCGGAAGTTTGAACTGCGCAGCCCTTCCGGTAGCTGATCAATTATGTTTTCCTGTCAAAATGGACGACTGCGCGGCGGCTGTTCTCACTGAGAAAGTATAGTTAACTTATAATAGGCTAACGTTTAATTATCGGAGAAGTTGTAATTTAGAAAAATACTTGTTTATTTAGAGAATTTCATTTATAAATTATGTCTCTCAGATTTTAGGTTTTGAAAGTATCCCTTCACAGAGGCAAGTATTTCTCTTGCTTAACAACGAAGTCCTTCCAGGCTATTTTTCTCCGCTGACATGTTGATAACGCAAAATAAAACTTCTCTCTAACATTTAGCATTATTTCAATACTAATCGCTAATAATAAATATTTTAATGATTTATAAATACAATTCCTTTTGATAAGTAACCAGCGATTAGCAGAAGGGTAGATTCTTGTCAGAAGATCAGACGGAAGTGCCTGACCAGACTAATCGATGCTACATGCTCAGATCTCACAAAAACAGAGCGGCCAACTCTCATTTGGAGCACAATAAGCTAGTAGCGAAAATTCAATGAAAACAAAGCCAAAACATGATATTTTTCGATGCCCCTGAAAATATCCTATTCCTACGTTGTTTGGCCTCTGAACACGATGGAGAAGTCCGTTTGTCGATCAGACCTTCCGTTCGGCAGTTGTTAGGGGGTACAATGACAACAATGCCAAATATGACCTTTTTATAATAATCAACAGAAAGTGAGCCAGGGAGAGATAGACTGACCTAAAAAACGATAAAGATATGTTACCATATTAATGTGTGTCTGTGTGTGTATAACTTTTGAAATAGTGAATGAATTTTCTTAAGACTTAGCATTTTAAGGATCAGAGACGCTCTGTCTTTTTCTATTTGTTCCTATAGAAAAATTTGTGCGTGAAGACGATTTTAAATTTCTATAAAAAAAAAAGCGGAAACGATTGACGTCTTCGATTTCTTACAGACTTTAGTTCCGCAATACTTCAAAATTGCACCCTCTTTGATGTCATTAAAAATAGCTGGAGTATAAGCAAATGGAAAATGTTTAGTTATATTGTTTTGAATTTCTGTATTATAATTAAAAAATATATATTTTTTTTTTGCTAATAAAAAGTAGAAGTTAAAAAAGTCAAATTAAAAACAGAAATTCTAAACTTTAAGGAAAGTGGAAATAAGTTCGTCCAGGAAGTGCTTGGTTTTTAATCCGAATAAGTGGAAGATATTGAGTACCTATTTGGAGGGCCGATGTAAGCAAGCTAGGGAAGGGGCCCGATTGGAATCCTTTCTGCGGGGCCCTACAAATAATGGTAAGCAAAACTAGATTTACCCTCATTTTTAGACTCGAAAGAGGGGGGGGGGGGTTACTCATTAAAAACTCTACATGCAAATGTTGATTGAGCACTGTGTAATCTTCATTAAGGTGGAAATGTAAAAAGGAATAAATATATGTTTGAAATGAGGGTGGTACTTAAGAAATAATGTTTTTGTAAAAAGTTCTCCTAAAAAAAAAAACACCTGTTTCGCTTCACTTAATTTTGTTTTTGAACTCCTGATCTGATATTATTAAACTTCTTTATTTTACATCACAAATTCTCCATTACTTATAGTATTTCGGAGTCCTCGAAGGCATCCTTTCACAAGTTTTACACAAAAAGGGCAAAGAAATCCACCATATCTTCTTCCAAAAAAACTAAAAACAAACAACAATCAATATGGTGGGTTTCTTTTCCCTTTTTTGTGTAAAACTTGAGAAAGGAAGCCGATGAGGCCTCCGAAATATTATAAGTAATGGAGAATTTCTGATGTAAAATAAAGAAGTTTAATAATATAAGTTTACTTTATTCACGATGAATTTTGGTTCTACTCTGATACTTTGTGCCCACATATCTTGCTCTCTATAATAGGTAGAACCGAATTTGAACGAATCGAATAAAAAAAAAAATTGAAAAAAATAGAAATCATCAATATGGTTCTTCCGCAGTCTTGTGAAACAAATATTTGTAAATTTAAAGTGTGATATTTATTAATAATCTTTTTCTCAATTTTAATCAAACCTGCGAAGAGCCGGGCCCCCAACAGTGCGGGGCCCGATTGGATGAAGTAGATACAATAGATCTAACACCGGTCTATTTCTAATTTTGTGGATTATTATCTTTTTCTTTTTTGTTTTGAATTGCTATTGTTTTTTGTTTTTTTGAGGTAATTTCATTATAAATGACGTTAACGTTTTTTTAGGGAAAAAAATTTTTGCAATGGAATATAAAAGCAATATAATTCAAATTATTTAGTTTAAATTTAGAATAAGCCTCTGTTTGTCTTTGCGAAAGCCAGCATCATGTTTTGAATTAACAGTTACACAGCATTTTTCTATATCTTCATCTTCGTCATTCGGTAATTGAAGAGGTCTTAAGGTCAGACGATAACCACAGGTCAAGCTTCAGCATCGAAAAATTCTGATCTGATGGACCAGCCATACGGACTGCACTGCCCATGCGCAGGGATTGGATGAATACGAGGTAGTTGGGTTTTCCATAGAAACTGATAAGGGTCAGGATATAAATATAGGAGGCGTCACGCGGGGGGCTGCGTTCCGCTGGTTTAGGGTGGTACGACCTCTGAGATGGACACGAGGGTGTTAAGGTTAACATTAGCGCTGGTGGCCCTAAGTGGGGTCCTAGCTGAACACCATGAGGTAAGAGGGCATTACTTATTAAAATATAAATATATATATATATATATATATATATATATATATATATATATA
>JAFIDM010000002.1:24384244-24418948 GCA_023159025.1 Thereuonema tuberculata
ATATATATATATATATATATATATATATATATATATATATATAAAGTTAGTAAATACTTATAAATTCCAAATTAGTTTTCAGTTATTTTTAAAATTTATATTTATTATATAATTATCGTAGATGAAGACTATAATTACTGAAAAAGTAATTTTCTATCATAAAATCTTTACATATTTATGATACCCAAAATATTTAAAAACTTAAAATATTTCGTTTTATTTGTAGTTTTTAAAAATTAAGAAACAAAATAAAAAAAAAAAGAAAACAACAATAAAGTTATTAAAAAGCATATTTTTTTAGTATTAACTTATTATTTATTAAAAAAATAATAAGTTAAGCTCAATCAGTTACTATATTAGAATTTAGAAGTAAACTCTTATTCGGATTTTTCTAAATTTTAAAGTTGATTTCTTTATTGTCTGCAAAATTATTTTTGCTTTAATTTCTTATATTATTTGTGTCGTTTATTATTTTTATCTTTGTTGTTGTTTGCATTTGAAATAAAAATAAAATTTGTTATTTAATTTCATGCTTCTTCTCTATCGAGAATAGTCAGCATACAAAACAAATCGAAATAATATAGAATTATGTTTAATGTTATTCATATAGCTATCACTTATTAAGAGCGAATGTTTTCTTGGTGGTTTTGTTCTTTTTCACTTTACTTAGAGCGCTATAATTTGAAACCCCAACCGAAGTCGAGTCTTAATTTATCCAAGCGTCGCTAACATTTTTTTTATTATTGTTGTAAAGATCACTTTGGGAAAATTACACATGGAACTTCTTGTTAATCCTTATTTAAAAATCACTTTCTTCAAACATTAATAAAATGTTCATGTTATCGTGGCAGAAGGGGCGTGAAGATGGGGGGAGGGGCTGACTTCATGACAACCCTCCCCAAAAATTGCATATTTCCCTAAATTAATTTTTCACTGATATCTTTAATTTTTTGATTGTCTATAAGCTCTAAATCTACAACATACACAGACACTTATGAATTCAAAATATTAAAAATCAATAGGTCTTTATTCTCTAATGTTCAAACTCAATATGCAATTAATTATTATTAATGATACAAAATACATCTTCAAAATACATGAAGCAGTTAAAAGATAATAAACTGCGAAATATTGCGAAGATGAAAAGAAGATGTATTTTGTATCATTAATAATAGGTCTTTATTGTAAAGATTACTCTCGCATAGACTGAAGCCATGCTCTTAACATTCGTTTTCAAATATATTTAATTTAAAATATTTTTCTTTCATTCGATGATTACCGTAGGTCGTTATTGTTTTTTCTTTAAATTCTGCAGTCTCATTCCAACACTCTCACACTATTGAAGTATAATATCCTATCTTTTGTACATTCTTGATTTTCTTCTGTTGAAAATAATTCATGATACAAACGGAAATAGACTCAACTATTTTTAATGAATTTTTTAATGAAATAAATCTTCCGATTAAGAAAAGAACATCTTTATTAGCGACTTAAATTAAGATACGCCAAATTATAACATAACAATAGCCATTTATACAGTATTTGCATTGACAAAATTAGTTAGGATATTTCGGAGACTTAATTTATTCTAAATTAGATAGGATATTTAAAAGGCTTAATTTATTCTAAATTAGATAGGATATTTCAAAGACTTAATTTATCCTAAATTAGATAGGATATTTCGAGGCCTTCATGTATCCTAAATAAATGAAATATCCCAATTTCAATGCAAATATTACGGAATGTTATTTCAAAATCTAAATGTGATAATAAACACTTAATTACTACTTCACTTTGGCTTCACCTCGGCAATATTTCGTTTTAATTAAAAAACTTTGTCTAGCCATAATCCAGCCATTCCTAAACACTAAAAACGAATTTATTTTGCTAATACAAGTTCAAAACAGTAATAATTTAAACTTTAAAATTAAATGTTTTACCTTTGCTTATTAGTTACTTTTTTTGCCAAATGATTATTCTTTATCTTTAATTTTTTTTCTACATTTTTATATTTTGTAAAATATTGCGTTGTTAAATTTGTTAGGTTATCTTTTATTAATCTGAATAAAAACTTTAGAAAAAAACCTTGCGCTATTTTATTAATTCACTTTTATTAATTAACTTTCAAAGTTAGGAACATGAGAAATACGCAGAGAACTTGGTGTAATTTCAAAAGATTCGATGCTAATAACAATAAGCTTAAAAGAAGTTGATAAACGAAGAAGCCATGTTTCTTTTCAACTATGACATTTCTACAACTTATCAAGTTGAAGCAATTTAGCAGTAACTTAATTAAAACGTAAATCATTGTTAAAAAATTTATTCTATAGTTATCTAAACGTGTTTTCTTGAATTTCCTGATATTAAGCGCATTAGATTACCTACATTTTACTTATAAGTCACACGGCGGAGCACGAACTACTTCCTGCGGAAGGATATTGGTCATTATTTTTTTATTGATCATTAATTTTTTATCATGTAATTTCTTACGTAAAGGCTATCTTTCATTTCGGTGACACGGGTTTTTCTTTTTCTGTTGGTTTATTTATTTCTCAATGTTTTCAATGAACAAAAAACTCGAAACTCATATAACGAACCTCTTTTCTCGTTACAGCATTGTCATTCCCACATTGTGAATGACTACAAACTCAAACAAAGAGAAATTCAGCATCTCGTGGACACCATCAACAAACCTGTATATCCCGACTTTAAGGTATGTGTCTAAAATTTATAGAAATGAAACCTCTAAGGTTCCTGTTTCAGGGAGAGTCCATTGCAGCTTATCTATTTAAGAATTAAATTTAGGAAAAAATTACCATTCAATATTTCAACAGGTTTAACATTAATTTATTTTTGAAATATTTCTCTTAAGAATGAAAAAAAAAATATGTTAAGTGAGTGCACGGAGATAGTACTGGAATTTGTTTGAATTTCTAATTTGAAGTTAAATTTTTGTTTGTTTTAGGACACGAGGGGTATTGTTGATGAAGAAAAATTAAAAGGCTTAGGAACGCTTCCTCGTCGTGAAGTTTTCTCACTTTTCGATGAAAGAAACTGGGCTGAAGCCGCCAAGGTCGTCGAATTGTTGCTGGGTAAGAATATCTATGATAAAATACAAATATAGTGAAATATATAGTAAGGCATTCAGATGCTTTATACAGAAATCTTATTAGAAAGGAAACTTAGACTATTAAAACAAATTCTAAATATATTAAACTCTAATTTAATGACCTCTAAGATATCTGATAGTTCGTTAGCTCACATCAGCTAGAGTTATTCGTTGATCAATTGTCACATCTGTTAAACTATAGTAGAAAAAAATAACAAAAGAAGTTTCTTATCATAAGAAAACATCACAATGAGATAATATAAAATCATTGTTTTAAATTCAAAGCCAAAGAAGGAAGGATTTCAACTTAAAAGAAATTTTCCTTAAATATTTTAATGTGTAAAAAAACAAAACAAAAACTATAATAATAATAATAAAAAAGAAAAGATTTCGGAAGATTTATCAATACTGCGAAACAGCCATCCAAGGATTCCCTTAATTAAGAAGTAGATATAATTTTAGTGATTAACATTTGAAATTTGGGTTTTAATTTTAGAATAGCTAGCAATACTAGTGAGAAAGAATTAAAAATGAAAAAAGAGTTAACACTTTTGATAATAATTTGAATAGAACGGAGAAAAACTATTATATGTAGATCTTGGGCTTTCACTTTTCAGAAGGTGATGTCTTTGTTTTTCTTCCCCCAAATAGGTGCTTTAAATGGCATGGTTAAGTTAGTTAAAAATAGTATTATTATATAGTAATTGCTAGAAATGAAAAACAAAAATAGCTGATTTCTGATGATCATTATTATTCGGCAGAACCCAAGACCTTCCGTGACTTCATTCAGTTGGCCGATATCATTCACCAGAGGATCAATGAGGATATGTTCTTGTACGCCCTGTCTGTTGCCGTCGCCCACCGACCAGACTGCCAGGGAGTACAAGTCCCAAGAGTGTTGGATGCCTACCCAGACAAATTCCTGAGAAAGGAAGTCATCCACAGGATCAAGGAAGTCACCAACGAAGGAGCCTACTTAGATAAGGTAAGTTCAGAACATTCGAAAACTTCACCTTATTGGTATAACACATTAAAAAGAAGATAATAAGATGTATTAAACTTACATAAATCTAGCACGCTTAAATATAGCATTTTAGAGAAATCGATTTATAATTTTAATAATATACTTGGGATTTTCTTAATGATAGTTGAATGAAGTTATTTCCAAAGTCTACCATTGTTAACATATTAAGTTATTTAATATTATGGCCAACAGCCAAGTAAAATTCGATAAAGGATTGTTATTTTTTCATGCAAACTTTTGAAATGACAACGCAGAATCTTTGAATACTGAGAAACAACATCAAAGAAACATGGATAAAGAAAAATCAATTCTAATTAGTATTCCATCAATAATTTCTTTGATTAAAATTTAGATTTAGAAAAATTGAAATTTAGATTTATCTATTGAAAAAAGATGAGTAAAAGAGTTGAAAGATTTTTTTTTAAGGAGCTTCAAAATTTCCCTAAAATTGTAAACCATGTTGAACTCTCTTTAGAAACTTGTCTTTTTGAATTTTATTTTGTATGAGTATATAATAAATGTAAAGAACTTCATTTTTCTATGCTAGGTTCCAGTTATTGATGCCACCGAAGTCAGCGAGAACCACTTGGATCCCAACCAGGAACTTCTCTATTTCCTTGAAGACTTGGGTATGAACTCTCACCATCACCACTGGCACGTCATTCATCCTGCCATCTGGCTTCCAAAACATGGAGGAATTAAGGACAGAAAGGGAGAATTGTTCTTCTACATGCACAAACAGATGGTTGCCAGGTAAATATATGTTAATACATGTTAAATATAGAATTAATGCATAACACTTTTATCTCAGAGTTGGGCAGCATTTGAGATAAGAGGCTAAGCAGAATACTAAGTGGAAAACTAGAATATAGTGTCCAAAACAAGAGTATCGTCTTTTAGAAATTGAAACGTTTTTGTTTTTATTTTTGTAGATACGACACAGAACGATTGTCCAACGACTTACCTCGTGTCAGGCCATTCGAAAACTGGAATGAGCCAATTGAGGTAAGTGTTTTAGTAGTTTAGAACTATTGATTACAATCTTTAGTAAATGTGAGGATCCATATATTTAGGTAGTAATTGTCCATGTTGATAGCATTGTGTTTCTGTTACCAAATAGGAAGGTTACTCCCCTCATTTGATCATTGACAAGACTGGCTACAAATACGCCTACAGGCCACAGGGTGTCATTGTCCGTGATTTGCCCAACTTACCAAAGACCAAAATGATTGAATGGAAGAATAGGATCATGGTTGGAATCAGAAAGGGAAGCCTCATTTCGGTGAGTTCAGTTCTCATGGCTAGTTTGAAAAACAGAGTCTTAGAAACTGTACAAGAATCTTTTTATTTACTGAGGAATCCGTTTGTACTTTTCAGGCCAACAAGACTGAAGTTCCTCTAAACGACAACCATGGCATTGACCTTCTGGGTGACCTCGTCGAATCTAGTCTTCTTAGTGTCAACCGTAAATTCTATGGAAATCTTCATTGCTACGCCCACGTCATTGCTGGAAAAGTCACTGACCCAACGAGTACTTATGGAGTAAGTAATGTTATTATAATTTTTTCCAGTATAAATTAAGATATGTGTTTTATAAATTTTATTAGAACTTTATACTCCAAGTTAGGATATGTCACTTATTTTATAGGATGGATACTTGTTTATACATATCCATACAAAGTCAGTGCTATTTTACTATAGAAAGACTGTAACCATTGTGAATAATAACTTTGCTCTGTCCTTTCATAAAATTTATCGGATTACAATATCTTTAAAGTGAACAGGATCTTTGTCATTGTTCTATTTCTTTATTCAAGAGGGAAGAAAAATATCAAATTTCCTGTAGCGAGTCCCAAATTCTAATTTACCCTTGGAGTTTTTTTCTGCTTTAAGGATAGCTTTACATCTAATATAAGTTCTTTCAAAACATAAGTATCGTTTAAAAATTAATAATTGATTTTCTTTTATTTATAATAGGAAAAGAACGGTGCTATGTACGATGTTGCCACATCTGCTCGTGATCCTCTCTTTTACTCTTGGCATAAATTTATCGATAACATCTTCCAGGAACACAAGGAAACCCTGCAACCATATACTAAGGATGAGGTAAGACCAAGTAAAGACAATATTAATAGTAAGAGAACATTAAGTATAAAGAAATAAAGAAGATTTATAATATACCAGACCATAAAAACGACTTTACAGCCATTACAATTTCATACATGGTTAATAATTACCTTTCTGAAAATAAGCTTTAAAGTAATTAAAAGTCAAAAACAGAAACTTATGTAGATTTCAGCTCGATTAGCAACACAACAAGTGTGTGTGTATTCTATTGGACGGACGAAATTTTCTTGTTAATTTCTGAAGCTTTCTTAACTATTTCAAATGGATGACAACATAATTGCTAACATGAGTTAATATAGAAAAACATAAAAGACAAACTATGTATAGAATTAATCACAGCTTGCAATTAGAAGATGTAAATTATTTTAAATATATTAGATATTATAAAAAGAAATGTTTCTTCCTAAAAGTTGAAGCTTAATTTGGATGTCTTTTCTCCATTTAGTTGAACTTCCCAGATGTTCAGGTGGACAGCCTGAGAATCAACGTTGCTAATGGAAGCTACGAGAACATCGTTCGTACCTACTGGCAGAACAGTCTGTTTAAAATTGCCAAAGGCTTCACTTTCACACCAACTGGACCAGTTGTCGTAAGTCAATTAAAACTAATCCAAAACGATAATTAGACATTGGTAATTAATGTAGACTTACCATAAATTATAAATATTGTTTATATTATATGTTTATACTATAAAGAGTTGCTTTTTTGCTTACGATAACTGACGATTTATGTACAAGAACTGGTTCTTCATGACATTTCTTGAATTTTCTTCATTGTTGAATCAGTAGTTCCGTGAAATTTATGTTATTGTTTTATTTTGATTTAAGGTGAAAGTCAAACATTTGAACCACGAGACCTTCTATTACAACCTTGAAATTACCAATAATGCTTTAGAAGAAAAACACGCCACTGTCAGAATCTTCGGTGCTGTCGTCAATGATGAACGTGGCCATCCATTGAATCTGAACGACCAGCGACACCTAGCGATCGAATTGGACAAATTCAAAGTCAATCGTAAGTGCTTTTGAATAATGCTAGCTTGCAAAACAAGATGATACGAACAAGCTTTCCCTAATCACTATTAGCTGAAATGAGAATAGTATTGTTTATAGTTTCTAAATTCTTTTCTCTTTTTCGTCGTATTAATTGTTATTATAACTATTTTTAGTTGCTCCTGGTAAGAACACCGTGCGCCAGCCTTGCTACCATTCAGCCGTAACTGCCAAATACGATGCATTTTTCGGTGACGTAAACAAACAGAAGCCAGAGGAAGGTTGCAATTGTGGATGGCCAGATTACATGTTGATTCCCAAAGGAAAATACCAAGGCCTCCGCTTCCGTGTGTTCGCAGTTGTGACAAACTACGACCAAGATAAGGTAAGCAAACTTGCTTGCATCTATTTCTCACCAACTTCTATCCCTTATCTGAATGGTTTCCTAAGTTCTTGCTATTTACATAGTAATTGAAAAGTCACACTCAAAAAGTTACGATAATGATATGAGAATGAACATATATCTATCGCTTATTTATACAGACATATTTATAGCATTGGTATTTATTCATGTAATGAATCTAAAGGAATTTTTGAAAAAATACAACAAGAATAAAGTCGTGTTATGTAAGTAATATAATAATATCCAAACTCTCAAAGAGATCAAATCTTTTAAGCTTTTTTTTTTTAATTTAGTTATTAAGAATAAATTCGTTTTTCAATATTGTTTGAATAACTTAATTGCCGCCTATAGGATATTTCCTCCCCCCCCCCCCCCCCGTTCCACAATTTGAGAATCACTGACTTAAATATTTATTAGTAATTATCTTTTAATAACTTCTCAAAATTTTCTTCAATTAAAATTTTGAAACAATTTTTGAGAAAATTCGTGAGACAGTAATCATAAAAACATTGTTCTTCTGGGCTCCCATTAAATGATAAAAAAAAAAAACTATTTTTCTTGTTTCCAAAAAACTGCACTATTTCTTAAAAATGAACACTTATTTCTTTGGATACGCTAATTTTTTTAAAGCTGCTAGAGTCTAAATTATTGCGAGATGTGGTTTGCAGAGAAGTTTGCTAAAAGGCGGGGCTTTTACTTCTGTATGTCTTCCTAAGAGAGTTAAATTTTAAGAAATAATTTCCTACGTTTAAAAAATCCGAATGTTTTTAACCAGCTAAACGAATTTTTAAATGTATAAGTAATTTTTATTCTCTTCAAATCACATATTTTTACCCAAGTAAATTCAGTAAATTTATTCGTAGAGAATTGCTAGTTTATTATATTGAAAATTAATTGTCTACATTGTGATAGAATCTGATAATTTATAATATTTTTATCATCTGAAAATTAGACAAAATTTTAAATTTGAAATTAAGTAAAAGTAAAAAAAAAAAAAAGAAAAAAAAATATTTAGTTTTCATCATTTAGTATATTAAATTGAAAAAGCATGAGCTCCATTTATCTTCTTGTGTTTTCTAATTAAATTTCATTCATTTTTAAAATTAAATTCTGTTAGGTAATAGTGAAGCCCATATTTCCTTGTATTTTTCTGTAGTGACATAGCTCATTGACATTATTTAAATCTGAAATTGCTTTCTTTTAGGTCAGCGACCAGGAACCATGCCTGTGCGGTGATGCCGTAGCCTACTGCGGTGCTCACAACCAGAAGTATCCCGACAGTAAACCCATGGGCTTCCCGTTCGACAGGCGCATTGACGAGAGGACATTCGAACACTTCCACACACCCAACATGGCTTCCGCGGACGTCTTAATCAAATTCACAGGAGAATTCCTTCCACCAAAGGGTGATATCTGAGCGAATCCAAAACAAACTCTCGGACAATTGCACTCACACATTGCTTTCTGAACTGTAGCAGTTCAAAGACTGTTTGATTGATCATGACATCGGGATCATCCCTTTTTTATTTTTGTTTACAGAGAACATCAGCAAGTGGTTGGAAGAGCAGCGGCGGGAACACTAGTTCCCTTCTTGTAAATTCTGTTGTATGTATAAAGATTGTTTAAAACTTTTCAAATAAACTGCACTTTAAATAAAAACAATGTCTGTGCTTCAAATTTCTTAAAGTTTAACAACATTGAAAACGTGTCTCATAATTTTTTGAAAATTAATGAAAATAATTCTACCTGTGAAAGTATCCCGCTACAGGCCAACGTAAGGTAATTCCTGGGAAATAAACCGGGTACAGAATATACAAACGGTTGGGTGGACCCTAGGGCAAGTTTGAAGGAGAAATCGGCGTGGGAAAATTCCTGACCTCCGCCAGAAATTGAACCGTCTGCTACAGCCAGCTACTTGGCTATCAGACCCACACTTTTTGTAGCGTAAGTGTAATTACGAAATAAGTATTTCATAGGTAATAAACAAGTTTCGTTATTGAATAGTTAACAAATTAGAATCCATCGTTATCGTAGGTTATTATTTTTAAGGGATAGCTATCACAGGGTCATGTAATTTAACAAACATTTCCAATATATCCTTAACATCAACTGGGAGAGTAGGAGTTAAAACAAAAAAAACCAATTGAAAGCTTCATGTTGAAACAAGTACATCCGTTCGTCTGCAGTCACGATAGCCAAAAACTACAAATGGTAGGAGGCTGAAATTTTAGTGGTAGATTAAGTTGTTATATATTCGCTGTTAGGTAAAAGCTTTGTGCAAAACTCTGCCAAAGTAGCGCTTTTAAATACAATAGTTACTATAACTATTTTACAAAGTTAAAAGATACATAAATGCTATCAAATGGGATCTATCTGTTGATTTTGATCGAAATTACACCCTAGGAGCTGAAAACGATTATTGGGAAAGCGACTTTATCACGATACTTCATCTCGATTTTAGAAGTGATGAAAAGTATTTATGAAATTCTATTGTTTTGGAAAGTTCGTACTCCAACTGTAATTAATCGGTACGTGCGTTCTTTTAGCTTTGCCTTTCTGCAGGCATCAAGAATACTTCCATATTTGTTAATTTTCTGTCAGAGAGTTTAATTTATTTTTATCTAGTTGTAAAAAAAAAATTAACGATTTATTAAAAAAAAATACTGAAGAAATATATTAATAAATTAAATAAATAATTTTTGGCCATCAAAATATTAGGTAGGCTGATAAATATAAATTTTCTATTTTGCGTATTGTTTGATAACGTTTAGTGCAATTTAGGTAGCGAATTCATGATTCTATTTTCATCTGATATATTTCATAAAGCCCTAAGATTAAGAATTTTAATTCTTCATTACAAACATAACATAACCTACAGCTAGTTTCAGAAAAAGATCAGGAGTGACATCATTGAACCAAGTTACATAATATCCGTCAGCCCGAAACATAGTTCCACCTTTCTGTAAATATCGTTCTGCAAGCAAAATGTTTTGTATGATGTGAAATTACTTTAAATTTATACTGATATGTAATAAAATGCTTAAAAAAATTTTTGTTGGAAATTTTCAAAATGTAAAAATTAATCTTGCTATTGGTTATTAAGTTGTCGAACTACCTGACATCATGGCTGCCTCCACTAGCTCCCACATATCACCTCAAATATACTTTAAAGTTAATCGTAAAGGTCAGTCTTTATGTGGTCATATGATTTGAGTGGCGAGAATAAAATTAAAATATACGTAATTTAAACAGGATTAATTACAAAACTAAAAAACTGGAGAAGAAGAAAGAAAAAAAGAAGAAAAAAAACATGTAGGAGAATCGATGCAGCGAACCTTAGCATGAAAGACGGATGTTTAGATCATCTCACCACAACAGCCTGACGTCACTCCCGATCTTTTTCTGAAATAGGCTTTAGTGTAAGAATAAAAGTAAACAAATTTTAACTTGGCAGAAATTATCCGTTAAATTTAGTATTCAAAGATGTTCAATACAGTTATCAAGGCGGCAGAGGATGTATAGAGAAGATCAACCTCCCGTACCCACGTGGAAAGAAATAGATAAAGAGAACTTGTAGTTGAGAAAAAGTTTGGAAAAGATTTTTTTGAAGAGATGCACATATTAAAATATTTTCAAACAAATAAATTACGATCACTAAAATAGGTTTTTTAAACAATTAGTTCAAGTTAGCTGCGAGCCGTTAATGAACGTACAAGGCTAAAGAATTGTACTTCTCACAATTCTTACAGTGAGAGTACCTCTCACAGTGAGAGGTACACTGTACAAACAAAAACAATACATAAAGTGTTAGGTTCCGCTCGGTTGTAACCGAATGGAGAGGCAGTGGCCTGGTACTTGTCTGATATGCCTGAACATGGATTAGAATCGTGGAGCTGGCGTAGATTTGTCTGTACATCCGTTATAATGTAAAATATCACTTCAGACTCATCGGCAAAATAGTTTAATGTTTCATACTCTTGCAAGACGAAAGGCTGACCTGAGCGATGGACCAATAATTTATTAAGTTATTAATATTTGATAAAAAAAAATATCTTACCTGGAAGTTTAATACAAAAGTGATATATGCAAAATTAAATCAAAACCACATATGTAGAGTAATCTAATTTCCACAACAAAACAAAAACAGAGGTTGGAGCAGCAATCCCAGTAGCGATCGCATAATGCCCCACGGCTTCTTTACAAAGCGAAAATTCGGAAACTCTACAACTTCAAAACCCCACAGAAAAAATAGAAGCTCTCCACAGATTTGGGAGATACTATTATAATAAAAATAGACTAATCTTGTAAGGTTTATTTCAAGAAGAAAAAAGGAAAAATAAAATATTCGGCATCTTATAACTAATTCATATAATAATTCTAATTGAAGTCAATATAAAAAATGAAGAAATAAATTTCGTAAAATACCAGATTTGAATAAAATTTATAAAATTAAGATCAAATTCCAGAAGAGACCTATAACTTGAGAATCATACAAGCTAGAAGCGATCTCAACAGCTAAGAGCTAGTTTTGGGATAAGACCTTTTTAATGACATATAGATCATGTCTCCAGCATATGTCGTTTCTGAGATATGAATATCTAGCGACGGATGAACAGAGCTGGGATATAAAGCTTCTCCTGCTACGACCTACCTCTATATAGAAGCCTAAAGCTGACTTCATAGTGTACACAAAACCAAAGCGACCCCGTGCATCTTTCCTTTTCTGCCTCTTCATCTGATTCAGGAAGTGACAACAGTTCAGAACTCATTATTTTTTCCCAGTTCTGTAAGTCACAAGGTTTCAACAAGGTATGACTCATGTCTTTCCGACTTATAGTTTTGGTTGTGTAGGTGATGACAGACGACAGATTAAATGTAAGAGCTCCCTCCTTTATACTTTTGTGTACGGGGGTCGCTGAAAATGGTCTTCAGATAAAAATTGTTCTACCTTATTGTGATGGGAAAGATATTGCTTCTTCTTCTCCTTCTTCTTCTCCGAACATGGAGGTATGCATTCTATGGAACTCAGAGGTACCTACAGAATATCCTGGCGAAAGATACAGTGGGGATTTCCTTTGCCTTCCTCAGGAAGCCGTTTTGGAAATGACGTCAGACCCGAAGAGAAAGTGAAGAAGAGGCTGACAAACACAGGAAAGGAAAGTAAACATCCATGCCAGTGCCGGGATTCGAATCCAGGTTCCGACACAATCTGCCTCGTGGGACGCCTAAACCACAAGGCAATGCCGGAACGACGAGATGTTGCTTACTTAATGAAATTGAAATATTTATTTTTGACAGTAATTTTTATTATTCACAAACTCACGTAACCAAAAGAAATCCAGGTGGGAAAGTCAATACATGTATTACGTCTCCGAAACATCTTTAAAAAAAATATGCCTAGAAAAATACTGTGACTCTTTAAGAAAACAAAAACTTAAGAAAAGCAATTGAATCTTAATTAATCATACATTATCTGTAGTAGAATAATATAATTATTCTAGAATATAATTATCCTATTGATACTAACAACCAACTTATTGTAACGCAGAACACCATTTTCTCTCTCATTGAATTATACTACCATTAAATAAAGCAATAATATAACTTGTCATTTTTATTTTTCTTAAATTCCATTATTTGCCTCTTAATATATTTTTAAGATTATTTTTTTTTAATCTGTAATCCCATCTACTTTATTACTCTTGGTATTCTTATATTTACTTTCTTTTATTTCAAATAACCATCTTCTATAAAGTTACTACAAGTATAATAAGTTTTTCTAACATCACACCAAATTTAAATGTAAACTACATTTAATATCAAAAAAGCAAATTTTCGAGAAGAAAACGTCTTCTCTTTTTTCAAGCCTTAAATAACAATAAATTGAAGAAATAAGTTTCCTCAAATAGAAATCCTCTTATAGTTAGACTGGTGCTAAATATCTACAAATATTATAAAACGAATTTTTAATGAGAAGAGTTTTCTTTCAATAATATTATTTTTAATACTTTATAACAATACTGAATTCATGTTTATAATAAAAATGAATAAATCATACTCATTAAAACATTTTTTGTAATATCTAAACTTGAGAGGGAAAATTTAAATAAATTTTCTTTATTTTTAATGGGTATTTTGAGGGGCCAACGTCCCCCCCCCCCATGTACGAGATATTTAGCATTGTACCCCCTAAAACTCCCGAACGAAAGGTCGGATCGAACGTGTTCCATGTGTTCAGTCCCAAACAATGTAGGAATGGGGTTTTTTCAGGGGCCAACACCCCCTCCCCTTGTTCGAAGTATTTGGTATTGTTTTCATTGGATTTCCGTTATTAGCTTAACGTTATTAGAAATGCAACCATCTGATTTCAGTTGTCTATTATAACTTGATGAGTAACGTTTCGGATTCATATACTGAAGGTTTTCGGTTCGAATCCATTTATCTACTTTGTTTCGTTTTTTCCTCAATGTCCGCATAGGTTTTATTTATTTTTTTTTTCTTATTTTCCAAACGTTTCCTTTATTTTTTTCTTTTTCATTGCATTATTGTACTTCCTTTTTTTATTATTACTTTTAAATTTTTTTATTGTTATGGGTCGCCCTGAAATTTATGCTTTACCACAAAATTATTTCACTTGTTAGTTTTTATTTCTAATAATTACTAGTCGGCTACCCGTCGCTTCGCTCCGGAAGCCTCCGCATATGTAACGGAAAACACACACACATAAATTACATCAAGTAAACTAAAACTAAAATTTTTTAAAAGTTTTTTTAAATTTAATTTCTGATGTTTATATTCTGTCAATCCACGACTGCTTTTAGAACCAGCGTGTGAATCATATATCTATGATATATTTTTATTTTTTATGAAGATGAGAATGTAGTCCTCGTGGTCTAATGGCTAAGACGTCTAACTTCGGAGCAGACGGGTGCATGTTCGATTACCGTAATGAATTTGTAGAAATTATTTCTATTTTCACAAATTACAACAACTGCACCAGACAGGCAGAGAAATAAAAGCTTTTAGTAATATAGATATACTTTTCAGTGGTTTTTGAGTTACAAAGAACATTGGTTTTTAAGTTACAAATAGTGATTTTTCAGTATTCTATCTTATAGAAATAGTGCTTCTTTCTTTCTTGAATCTCTTTTCTTAATTACAACCATTACCCGTGTGCAAATTGATTGATATAGATATTTGAAGAAGAGATATGTTAAGATGAATGTTTGTTAATATAGATGATGAGTGAAGATCGTAGCTAGTATACGAAATTCTTGGCGACGAATTGATTGTGACTATTCTTTCGAGTGAAGATAACCAAATTCTGACGACTTGTGACTCAAAGGCATAAAGTTGTGCGTGAGTGAAGACAACGTTCTCCAAATACATGGCAATTTTATTAGAGTCTGTCCTTGAGCTTTATTGATAAAAATCGTGTAAGAAGGCCTGATCGGTAATTGCTTTCTTGTGAAAGTGAATAGAACTAGATTATCGTTTAGTTTCATACACATCCTATGGATGAAAACAAAATCTCCTTTATGAGTTCGTTATAATTTCGGCTTTTATGAGATCATTATCGAATGAACGGCATTTAAGTTGAGTTCCGTTGCAGTGTCCAAACTTGGGATTGATTTTTTGCAACAACATTATTGGAGATCCAATCTTCAATGACAAACGATGTTGAGGAATACCCGCTGAGATTCAATGAGTTCAGATATTAAGGCAAATAGAGATGTTCGTGTTGTGGATTGTCAGAAGTATCAATCTTATTCTCACTTAAATACTCTCTAGTCTCACCTTGTATTCTTTGACTTATCACTCGATTGATGTTATCGACAATCTCGTTCTTTGGTAAGTTCTTAACTTTGACGTGATGCCAGGTATTTGAGTTACAAATAGTGTTTTTCAGTAATCTATCTCATAAAAAGGGTGCTTCTTTCTGTTTTGACTCTGTTTTCTTTATTCCAACATCTGCAGTGTACACGCGCTTATTTTTCAATATCACATAGAATTTGGTTAAGGAAGAATACTTAAATATTGCAACATTACGGCAATTATAGTTCTAATTGTCAGTTTCGAATTAAAAATAATAAACTGATGGATGGGAAATAAATAAACAATCTTGAGATTAAAAAAAAAAAAGGTTAAAATATTCCTTATTGATGGGGGAAAGGGAAGGAGATATAAGTCAAAAAGCAACACAAACAGAGTTGTAATCTCCATGGCCTAATGAATAAGACGTCTGACTTCGGATCAGAAGGTTGCAGGTTCGATTCCTGTAGCGGATGTTTCATTGTAAACATTATTTCTATTTTCCATTCTCACAGAAAATTGCTACGGACATACCGACAGACAGAGAAATAAAAGATTTTAGTAATATAGATTGTGGTTACAGTAAAACATTAATTGCCACTTTTCAATGACGTTTGAGTTACAAATATTGATGGTTTTTGAGCTGCAAATAGTGATTTTTTCGGTATTCAACTGCAAAAAAAGAGTGCTTCTTTCTTTCTTGACTCTGTTTTGTTTACTCCAACATCTGCCGTGCACACGCACATATTTTTCAATATCACATAGAATTTGGTTAAGTAAGAATATTTAAAATATTGCAATGTTTCAGCAATAATAGTTCTAATTGTCAGTTTCGAAATACAAAAAAAACTGACGGATGGGAAATAAATAAACAATCTTGAGATTCAAAAAAAAGATTGAATACATTCTTAATTGATGGGGGAAAGGAAAGGAGATATAAGTAAAAAAAAAAATATGGAAAGAGTTGTAGTCCCTATGGCCTAATGGATAAGACATCTGACTTTGGATCAGAAGGTTGCTGGTTCGATTCCTCTTGCGGATGTTTCATTGAAAAAATTATTTCTATTTTCCATTCTCATAGAAAATTGCGCCAGACAGACAGAGAAATAAAAGATTTTAGTAATATAGATTGCTATTTTTCAGTGACGTTTGATTTACAAATATTGATGGTTTTTGAGCTGCAAATAGTGATTTTATCTGTATTCCACCTCAAAAAAAAGAGTGCTTCTTTCTTTCTTGACTGTTTTCTTTCCTGCAACATCTGCCGTGTACACGCACATATTTTTCAATATCACATAGAATTTGGTTAAGTAAGAATATTTAAAATATTGCAATGTTTCAGCAATTATAGTTCTAATTGTCACTTTCGAATTACAAATAAACTGACGGATGGGAAATAAATAAACAATCTTGAGATTCCAAAAAAAGATTGAATACATTCTTAATTAATGGGGGAAAGGAAATGAGATATAAGTCAAAAAAAAAAAAATATGGATAGAGTTGTAGTCCCTATGGCCTAATGGATAAGACATCTGACTTCGGATCAGAAGGTTGCTGGTTCGATTCCTCTCGTGGATGTTTCATTGAAAAAATTATTTTTATTTTCCATTCTCACAGAAAATTGCGCTAGACAGACAGACAGAAAGACAGACGGACAGACAGAGAAATAAAAGATTTTAGTAATATAGATTGTGGTTAGAGTAAAACATTAGAAAGAAAATTACTAAATAAATTAGCCAAAAATGATTTGTATAGTAATGTGTTTAAAAAAATTATTAATACTTGATTTGAACCTTCTCATATAGCAGCAGCAGTCGGTCAATCTAATCATTAAGTCACAGGATCTTCCGTAAATAAGCAGTTTACTAAATTATATGTAAGTATATTTTAGATCAGTTATAAAATGAAAAAAAAAATACCATAAAATCGAATGTGCTTTACAAATTAATATTTGCATCTGTGTACTCTAGAATGACTATTGCTTTAAACTGATACTGTAACTTAGCTAGGCTGTACTGGGGTACATTCAAAAAATAAGTCCTTTCAAAAAAGTGACAGACATTGAAAATAATAATAATAATAATAATAATAGTGACTAGATTAAAACATATTTTCTTAAAGCAAAAAATGTTTTAACAAATTAGTATTTACAAAAACGTCACAGGTGGTGTGCCCTAAAAATGGAGAATTCAAGTTTGTTATGAGTTTAAGCCCTGAAATGCCCACTAATAAAGTTTTAATTTGGGTGTAGGCTAAACAAAATTAGGAGAAACAAGAAACTTGAATCATATAGTGCACATATTTGGTAAGGAAGGATCAGAGAACTCAGATATACGCGGGTATCAGTTTGTTTTGTCGAATAAAATGACTGGTGATCACTTGATGACTAAATATTCTTGTGTGAAAGTCCACACAGAACCTTCATAAAAGTTGCCATACAAAGATTAAAATCTTTTTCAATAATCTCTTACTAAATATATATTTTTTTTTAAATTAAAAATACTTGCACTTCCTAGAATAAGATATTTATTCTGTTGATTCAGGATGTTTATATTCGGGCACTATATGATTCAAATTCCTTGTTTTTCCCAATTTTGTTTAGTCTACATCCCCAAATTACAGCTGTATCAGTGATCATTTCAGGGTTAACCTCTTAATAAACTTCAATCATAATTCTCCTTTTTTATGTCACACCAGCTGTGACGTCTTTGTAACTACAAATATGTATTCTTCGTGATAGACTTAATTTACAAGTCTATAGGCAGTCCAAAAGGGCGGGCAGGGCCTTCAGATTTAGAGCTAATAAAATTTCACGGCAGGGCACATTTTCATTTAAAAATTAAATCTAATAATCTATATTAATTAAAAAAAAACTTTGTGATTTGTGTGGGCGTGCGTAAGTCCGCAACAATAGAATGCGTTATCAGACAAAAGGAGTATTGTTGCATGACGTCCGCACCAATGGAATATCGCAAGCGCGTTGCCAGGCGCTTATCAGTATTCTTTCAGATAAAGAAACTATTTCAAAATGTAACGCCAAAAAGATTGTATATAGAGAAATTTTTTAAATTGTAAATATTATATTGCATGCATTTATTGAAATTTAAACTTTAATTTATTTTTCCTTTTAGTTGTAGTTTCTAGTTTACTTGATGTAATTTTGTGTTTGAATAACTCAGTGTTGGTTTTCATTCCACATGTATCTTAATCACGTTACATGTACGAAGCTTCCTGAGCGAAGCGACCGGTAGCCGTACAGTTTATTGTTAAAAGGATTCATTTCAAGTAAAAATAAGTAAGTTTTATTATTTATTTATTTATTGATCAATTATATCCTATGAGATACAAAATGACCTATCTGCAGGTTACAATGTGAATGAAATTAAATTACATTAAGTAAAAACATCAAATAACAAAGTAAGCATATTACATATATAAATACAAATATTAATACAATTAAATAAAATCAAGTTCTCCCTTTCTGATTATATTGAATATTTTGAATTATAATATTGCCAAGATTAAATAGAAAATTTCATGTATGTTTGTCTATTTAAATTAGAATGTAACGTAAAGTCAAAGTCACTTAAAAGAAAAATTTCAAATATAATTTTTAACAGACATTGAAAATTTAATCATTTATAATCATATAGTTTAATGATGAAGATTATTGTAAACTGAGAATATGTGATATTTAGGTGAATCCAACAATCAATACCGTAACTACGTAGAGAATCGACAAATGCTTTCTTGATGCAGATTTTATGTTTTAAAGGGCACATGTCTTGAATTTTGTAGAACATATAAATATATGCATTTAATTTATTTATAATACGGTAATAAAGATTTTTCCATATATATTTATCATTTAAAAATAAACATAAATAATTTATAGAATTTATTGTTTGGAGTTTATAGCAATATACTTGTTTATAAATGCATAAACATGTATAATGATGTTGTTAGTTACCTTTTGCTGACTGTATGCACCAACACTCAGGGCCGGATTTGGAAGTATGGCCGCCCCTAGACAGCGCTATTTTTGCATCATCTGCTTAAAATTCTTCCATTTATCTATTGCAAAGCATCGTAACTATTTTCTATATTTCCTTAAATCAAAGTAGAAGAAAACAAGGTTTTCGATTTTTTTTTATTCTTTGTATCCTTAACATACCCTTATACTGCTATTATTATTTTTATATTATTCACATTTTTTATAAATATCATCTATATCCAAAAGTGGTTCGGACGTAGAAAATGAAATTAATTTTCTCAATAATAATTTTATTTATTTCTCTTAACTTCCGTCAGTTTTAGGAACTTTAAACTATTGCTTTCTTCGCAAACAAAATGAAAAAGAATAAACTTGTAAAGGAGACAAAAATAGGAACCATCGCCGCCCCCCAAGTGAGTGCCGCCCTAGGCAGCTGCCTATAGTCATCCATAGTTATAATAAGAATTGGTTCGTAGTCTATTATTTTATTTTTTGCTTTAATAATCATAAGCTTGGTTTTATTTATATTTTGATTAATAATATACTTACATTTAATTGTTATAAGTTCAAGAAATCAAATTACCTAAGTCTTTTTGGATTTGTATGGTAGCAACTTTTAAGCATTGATGTAAGATTAATAGAATATATCATCTGCATAAACAAAAGCTGTTGAATATTTGAGATTTGAAAAATAGGGTTTAGATATAAAAATGAAGAACAAAGGGTCTAGTTTAGAACCTTTTGGTATTCGTTTGTTGATAGTATGTCATATACTAAAGTTATTTTCTATTTAAATTTTAAATTTAAGATTTGATAAATAATTACTAATTATGTTTACAATGTAATCTTTAATCCCTAAATTGTAAAGATTGGTAAGGAATATGAATTGATCAATACTATCAAACTATTTTTTGAAATCAATATATATTATTCAATTTAATTAATTACTGTTAAGATTTTTATTTGATACAGTATTCATGTAGTCTAAAAGCTTAATGGTACTATTGAGTTATTGATAAGCATATTGCCTAAAGATATTAGATAATGCCAATTAAACCGGGAGAAATTAACTAAATGAAAAATAAACCAGGAATTAAATTCTAATCGTTGCCAAAACAGAATTTCAGATCTACTTAAGATTTTATGAAAAATTATACCGCTATTTTTAAGAATAAGGTTGTCTACATCGTACGTTACTATCATGACAAACTAAATAAACTAAGTTCTCTATCTTTTATTATATCCGTCATTCTATTATTGATACTTCAAGGAAATAAAATACACTGGTATACAACACTTAAGGACGAGGTACAATGTTCTCAGATCACGTAAACCTCATGTAATACTCCACTATAATTGTGCTCTTGCTGCTAACACGATTCTGAGTTATTTTATGTTGAGGTACTGCTGCTACATACGGCGCTATGTTACTTTTTCCACTTCGTCCTTAAATTTTGCACTTCCGTGTAGAAATAATCCTCAGTATCAAATACAACATGAAACTGTGGCCACAATATATTTTGGCGACAAAAAAAAAATTGTACATCAACTTATCTAGCCTCACTGCTGAATAATGAAGTTCGTTTCGCTGTGTTTGTAGTGGGAAATAAATGATTTCGATGGTGGTTTTTAGTTAAGACCAATCATTTATATGTGATTGTATTAATAGAAAATTTTGAATTTGTAGAAAATAATATTATTTCCAATTTTATTCCATATTTTATTGGAGAATAAATTCTATATTTTATTGGAGAATAATATGAACATTTAAAACAAAATGTTAGCAATAAATTAGCTAGTAACAAGAAGACGAATACCACTAATGTTGGCATGTTTTATTTTTTTTTTAAATAGAGCATAAAATTACAGACATGGGTTGTATGCATCAATCTTTAAAAACAAAAAATACTAAAAGAACAGCATCATAATTAATTTCCGGATAACTATTTCTCCGTGGAAATGTAACGTAAACATCACGATGCCGCATTTCTGACATGGATCTACCTCCGCCATTTCTGCAATTATAATTGTCCCATACGTTATCACTGTATTTCCAAATAGTGCCCTTACTAATAAAAGACTTTCTGCTAATTTTAAATACTTATTTAGTTATTTTTTTATTAGAACAAAAATAAAGACATAGTGTTGTGCAAAAGTTTATTAGAAAAACAAAATCTTTACAAAGAGACAACATCTTGGTGCAATCTGTTCATATTCTGTTCCTGTAAAAATATCAGCAGATAAAAAACATTGTTTTGTTTTGTTTTTTACATCTATTTACATTTAGTCTCTGGATTCAAACGAAATCTTTATAACTTAGCGACGGGTCACCAACGGGGAATCTTTCACTTCTCCAGTAAATTTGATGAGGACTGTTTGTTTAGCAATGTTAGGAATATCGAAGAACTGTTGTTTGTCGCCCTGGAATGGTCTGTCAAAAGGATAACCCATGGGAGTGTTGTCAGGGTATTCCCCATAAAGAGCGCCACAATAAGCCCAGGAATCACCGCAGACACAGTTGTCATCACTGCCTTCAGTCTGAAAAATAAATAAATAGATAAAGTTACTAAAGGATCGGAAGGCTTGTAAGAGTTACAAGATCATTGTCTTAACTTGTATTAAACGTACGTGTGAGTGCGGGTGTGTGTGTGTGTATCTTTGTTCTTTTTAACGCCTTTTGAACCAGTGATTTAGTCTTCCTGAATTTATCGATACACGATTCCCTTTAAATCTTCGTGTATATTTATACGAAGAAATTTGTAAAATTATATGAAA
Organism: Thereuonema tuberculata; assembly: GCA_023159025.1. Taxonomy (NCBI): domain Eukaryota; kingdom Metazoa; phylum Arthropoda; class Chilopoda; order Scutigeromorpha; family Scutigeridae; genus Thereuonema; species Thereuonema tuberculata. The sequence goes on from JAFIDM010000002.1 coordinate 24,406,481, forward strand.
ACAGTAAACAGTAATGTTTTTCCAGTAAAACATTAGAAACAAAACAATAAACTCTCACTGACAGCAAAAAAAGAATATTTTTCTGAGTGCTTTGATTTCATTAAAATTAATTGGATTTTAATACGTAAGAATTTATAGATTTCAAATTGTGATTGATGGAAAATTGACAGTAGATTGATCGTATCCATTTTCTTGTTATGATAATAATAATAATAAAAGGATGAGAGAAGGATAAAAAGAGATGTATAAGCATTCTTGCTGCTAAGAAATTATTAATATTAATTAGACCTTTTCCTAAATGTCTGTGTAGTTGTAACTACTGTAATTTAATCACAATACTAATGTTTAAGTCATCCAAATATTATAAATAAACGTTGCTAGTCGGATTGATAATGCATCATATGCTTTTATATATATTATCATTGTTAAATACTCATATACATCTATACAATTTGTTAGAAATTACATACTTCTGACATTCATACATTTACAGGGCTAATCATCTAATCTAATATTCTGGATATGCATTACCTGAGTATTGGAGTCTTAACAGTGCTTGTATTGGTAGGAGAGGGGCTAAGTATTCACATTATGTTTTTATATCGATTTTAGAAGGTTTTAAGTGAGTGTTCAGATTTAAGTGATAAACTTGACTAAATCTTAAGGGTCTGTACTTACATGATCTTCGTCGTAGTGAGTTAGCATGACTACGAAGCCAAATGGTGTTCCTTGAGCTGATCCCTTTGGAACTAATAGGTAGTTAGGCCATCCACAGTGGGAGTGAACATTACAATCTTCAGCTGTGTATCTCTCTTCATAGTAGCCAAAGAATTTCTTGGGAGGAGCTCCAATGGATTTGGAATTGATCACAATGTTATTCATTCCCGGCTTCACTGAAAAAAAAAACACAGAAAAAGATTACTAATTAGTGAGCTGTATTTCAACTGTTTTTAATTAAATGTGTGAATAATTAGTCTGGTTTTTTTTTAGCTTTCTTTATCAGATTCATCTGGAAGTAAGAATAAAAAGCTCCATTGTTGAAGTACAAACTGGAAAACTTGCTCAGAATTTATTACTAAGATCACTGTCTGTTTTTCCATAAAACCTTTCCATAAGGTCACTAACGTAATATACTCCTTTTTTTTCAACTTTTCTAGGCACTTTCATACAAATTTTCGTGCAAACACCACACACCATTTCTCACGACATCTTCTGCATTGATTATGGTTCGTAAACTGTTTTCTTACAAGATTGTCTTTCATGACTGAATGGATGGCAATTTGTAATTTTGTACGGAACGGAAATTTCATTTCGAGTAGCAATTCGTGTGATCAGTATATCTTAATTTAAAGTGTTTCTTTAACGCTTTAGCTTAGAGCAGAAAAGCAAAGCATTGAAGAAACTGTCTGCCCATTAGAACCGATTGCTTGCATAGGTACCATGATCTAAGAATGGCAAAGTGGATAAACTATAATTATGTGGAGAAGTAGACCAGACTTTGCTAGTACATTCTAAAATTGCATGTTTTCAATTTGCAATTATAATGAAAGTCTTTATATATTATTCTTATTTCCAATCAACTCTTATCAATCAACTTACATGTAACCACTCTTTTTTCTACGTCCACTGCCAATCGGAACATCTCTTCGAAAGAAAATTCTCTGAATTCTTCGTCTTCGAGAGGAACAAGGAAGATTCGAACATAGGCTTTGATGTCTGCTGAGCCTTTGTTTTCAGCACCTACTTTGATTTCGAATTCCTCATGTTGCAGATGCTGAACCTTCACCTATAAGAATAACACAGATAGGCTTTTCAGTTAATGTAACTGAATTTCTATGTTAATTTGCAGAATAAAATCTTTATGAGTGGTTTACTTACTTTTGCATCTGTGTTGAGTGTAAAGGAATGTCCTTTTAAGATTTCTTTGATGTCATTCTCCCAATAAGTATGGATTTCATTTTTCAGACCTTTTGAATTGATTTCCATGTTTGCGATTTTGAGATCGGATACTGTCAGCTGCAAATAATAAAAACACAAAGAAATATATTAATATAATAAAAAAGAAAATCTCATAGACGCTAACTTTAATAGCTTATTTATGATATTTTAACTTCTGAAGCAAAAAGCCTTAATAATTTAAAGATTAGGAAAAGCTAAGTAATTGTTTACTATAATGAATTATTAAATTATAAATTATAAATTTACGCTCAATAAATATATTGAAATAGGTTAGTTGCCTTTACCTATACAAATGTTGACGAATAATTTGACTTAATAATTTCAGTTAGTTGCTAATAATTCAATGGCTTTAATACAAAACTTTCCCCACCAAAAAACAAAATATAAATAATTATTTTTAAGTATGCTTTTTTTTTTCAGCATAGTTAACATTAAAAACTATATGATCAACATAAATGACTATAAATTCATAACTAAGGTAAAAAGGCTAAACAAGTAATATATTATGTATATAATTTTATTCTTATTGGTGCATATTGATAAGTTAAGAAATCTTGTATGACATTATTTAAATCTTTCAGAAATAGGTCAAATAATGGCTTTATTACATTTAATTTTCTTATTATTTAGTCTGAGTTTTAACTCTATTATACTTATTGCACCAGCAAACTTATAGAAATGCTTGTGAAATGCTTTAAATCACAAGTTAATTAAGTGCCTATTGATCTAGTAAGTGTTAAGTAATTTTGGAATAGCTCTAATTTAGCCTTTAATTTTAGAACTTAATTATATAACTGTTGCTACAGAAAAGAAATTGTTAGAAAATAAAACCTACATCATTAACAGTGTTTGGCTTCAGCTTGGTAATATGCTCGTAGAAGAGATTATCAATGAATTTGTGCCACTGGTAGAACAAGGGATCCCTGGCAGAGGTCGCTACGTCATACATCACACCATTATCTTGCTATCAGCAAAAGTAGAACAAGACATTTAAAATTACAAATCAGATGTCAGAACCTGAACATACGATACTCTTTAAAATCATCTTAAATTAGTATCTAATTTCAAATTTTAAAAATTAAAATTTGATTTGTAAATAAGGCTTATAAAAATACCAAGCAGAATTCTCTAATAATATTGAGAAAATTAAATTACCTAGCAATAATAAAAACCATTCGATTTTTTAGGAAGTTTTTATAACAAAATGCATTTGTTATTTTCAGTTTCTTCATTTTTGACAAGAAATCTAATGTATCTCAATAGCTTTATTTATAAAAGGTTGATAATAAAACAAAAGATATAGATTATTGCGTTGAGACATGTGTTATTTGATTTATAAACTGTTATTTTTAAATTTGAAAATTATTTTATTTTCTTACCCCGTATTTGCCATCTGGATCAGTAACTCGAGCAGCAATCACGTGAGCGTAACAATGGATGTTACCGTAAAACATTTTGTTAAGACTTTCTTTACTTGTCTCAATCATTTTTCCTAATATATCGATTCCTTGGGAACTTTTACGAATGTCTACATAGGAGCCATTTTCCTAAAAGAAATAAAAACAAAAACAATTGAACAAATAAATCATTTAAAACAGAAACCAAGGCTACACAAGAAATAATAATAATTGAATAATTTTCTGCACTGTTAAATTTCTTTATTTATTTAAACAAATTATTTTTTAAATAAATGATTTGTTTAAATAAATAAAGTCCTGTAATGATTTCCAAAAACTAATTTAATTAATTCTTAGACTTTTAAAAAATTTTATGAGAAATTTATTGATGTATTTTTACATATATTGCAGTTAAACCTAAAAGCTTTAATTTTATGGTCTTGAAAATGTCCCTTATGTAATGTTATGTTATGTTATGTTCTGTGAGTGTGGAGAAAATGTCATTTTACTGATCATAGTAATTTGGGTCTAGAATTTATAGGATTGGTACATTCAGGACATTTATTTTCAAAATTACTTCGTTTGAAATAAAGCTATAAAAATTATACGATTGTTTATAACAAAACTGACTTTTAAGATTAAACAAAAATACAGCTTTAATATGCTAAACTTCAGATCTTTACCGTATTACTTAACTAAGTCTCTTTGATTCATTAATGTTGAAAAGTTGATATTTCGTTGTTCTTTGAAGTGGAGTGACAAAACCCCCAAGACAAGAAAAGGTAATCGTTAAAGTTTTTTTAATCTTGTAAAATCATTTCTGGGAAAATAAGTTTGCTATGTTAAAGGAACGAAAAACCTGTTAAAAAGGACATTTCCTGAAATTTAGTATCAAGGTAGGAAAACCGTTTCGTGGAAACTTACCAGAAGGATAAAGCCGGAGTCGACTGCTTGAAGAAGTCTGTCTCTCCAGACTCTCATGTGGTCTTTGGTAAGTTCTGGAAGATCACTAACATGTAAGTTATCAGGGCGGAAGGTATATCGGTAACCAGTACGATCTATCGCCAAATGAGAGGCATAACCTTCCTGTTACAAATAAAAAACAATGGTCTTCAATTTAAAGAAATTGAGATTGAATAATTGAAATATAAGGGAGTAACACTTTTTGAATTAATGTACCTCATAAAGTATACTTCCACCTAATTTGTCATAATAAATTGCTTTATGGAGTTGCAAAAGGAAAAAAATATGGACTTCTAAATTCTGAACGAAACACAAGAACTTCAAAATAAAAATAAAATAAAGAAATTACTTGAATTATCTATGCGCATTAAATAAATAAAAAAGTGCCCAAGATGCATAAGTACATTAAAAGTTCAGACCTAGTGTTACGAGTTAACCGCCATTTAGAGACCTGGTTGTTGGCTTGTGACTACTCTCAACTGATGATCGCCAATTTAGCGTGAAACAGCTGTTTTGAAATATAACACTTAAAACAGTGGATATGATCTTTTAATGCTTTTTATAGTTCTTTATTCAAATAAAAATTGTGCTATGATTTATTTAACGAAGTACGTAAAGGAAGTTCGATGCTTATATAATGCCATACACAAATAGTTTTAATTGAAAATTTCCAACCAAGCTCTCATCTTTGGATTTGCATAGTCTAATGTCTTGTTTGCATAATTTGATGAACACCACTGTCTATTTATATTTTTTTTTTATAATTCTATATAGGAATTTTAATTCGCTTTCCACCAATGAAAGCATACTTAATGTCAGGAGGGGCGACAGAATATTTGACATCATTAAGTAAGTTGTCTGAAAATAAAGTGATAATAAATATAATAATAAAAGCGATAAATGAATAAATAAAAAATTCCGCATAGACTCCAAAAGCTACTTTACATAAGATTATAGCAATCCAGTGTAATTTTCAATTTTTTCGATTCCTTTTCTGTATTTTTCTAAATTTCGTTAAAAAAGATCTGGAATGTTTCTTCGCACTTTAGATTCGAAACCTTACGGAATTCCAATTTTTTAAAGCATCCCAGGAGAGATCTGTTTCGACGTCAACTCCTCATCAGATGAAACAGATCTATTCAAAGAAAGGAATTAAAGATAATAGGAGTAAAACCCGTAGAACAAAAAAATTGTAGTGAATTTTGAATATAAAATTGAATTCATTTTAGATCGTAGTAAAATAATAAAAAATGTTTAGCTGAAACTTTGGTTTTATAGAATTATAGATGGTTTGACACAAAAATAAATTATTATCATAGAAATAATATTATTATATTTTATAATAATATAATATTATTCCAGAAATAATATTATGGAATAACATTTCAGCAAAAAGAGAATTTAATTAGTTCTATAATTGATAGAAAAATACTTAGTCATTAATAGAAGCATAGTCATAGCTTTAAAAATTATACTTTCAGCATTTCATTTAATTTCTTTTTATTTAGTTACGATTTTCTTACCATAATAGGGTCATCCCAGTTTTCAAATGTTGGACATCTTGGAAGTCCATTGGACAGTCTCTCTAAATCATACCTAAAGGATAGAGTTTTCCCATTAATTCAATTTAAAGGAGAGATTTTAAACAAATAGGTATCATCTTTACAACATAATTTTCTAAAATAATTAAAATAACATTTAACGTGCGTAAAAAGTTCATAATAAGTAATTTAAACCATCACACAAAAATAATTAAAAACATATTTATGCATATTAAAAATTTACAAATGTTTTCAAAACGTTCTGCGTTTCGTTTTAGAGTAAAAATAATAATACAATAGATAGATAGATTATATGAAAATGTTTGTAAATTTTTAGTATGTATAAATGTGTTTAATTATATTTGTGTGGTGACCTAAATTACTTATTACAATTTCTAAAATAATAAAAAAATAAACAACAGAAGAAAAACAAAACAGATATTGTAAGTATTCTGATCAAAGAAGCGAGAATTCAGGGTTAAAATAACATGACAACTGTTTGTAGAAATTAATAGTTTTTTATTAAGTTTTTTATTAGAAATTACAGATGATCACAGGCGTACCCAGGATTATGGAATAGGAGGGGGTTATGATGGTTGTAATTATTCAACCAAAACAAAAACGTCGTTTCCTTTCCCAAACGGTGGAGGTGAGTTACAGACAAACCGATGAAGATTCCAACCAACAAAAATCCAAAATCCTATATTTCTTCTATTTTCAGATGCAGTTGGGAAGGAGTTCTAGCCCTACCAGCCCCCAACCCCATCAGTACGCCAATGCAGATGATTTAACATTTTATAATGAAATAAGTCAGAAATTTGATTGATAAACTGCAAATTATCAATCAATCTGCCTTTGATTTGAAAATCAATCTGTCTGCCATTATACTTCAAGAGTGGATATAACATACATTTAATTTTTCGAGTTCAACATTAATTTCCTGACTAAAGCATCTCTTCGCTATTGAAGAAATTAAGCTTATTTTAAACAAAATATAATAAGTGCTGAAATATAATAATTAATAATTCATTTTGTTCTGTTTATGTTGGAAATTATTTCGATGGTAGTTCGTAGAGTGAGATCAATTATATACTTGTAAATTTTAGATTTTATTAAATTTTGAAAAGTAGAATAGTTTATTTAAAATAAGTAAAAATATCACTAACACCATTTTCTAATTGAGAACGTAAAAAAGACATTAATATCATTCAATAAACAAATAACTTTTTACAAAGTACCTTTGCAAATTACAGTGATAGTCACTATTAGAATTACTGAAATAAGATAGTTTAACGTGCTCGATTTCGTTAAGTAAATGGCTAATGATAGAGCCTATGCACAAACATTTGATTAAGGGAGTTGTATTTATAACATTAATAAATACAATAATAAATAATAATAACAAATAAATAATAAACATACATAATAAAATCGGAGTCTTTCGATTCTCTTCGCGAGTCATTTTCAACTGAAAAGGAGGTTACAAAAATTTGAAAATAAAATTTGAAAATAAAACAACGAGTAGGCGTTTGCTTATTTTCAAATTTTTGTAACCTCCGTTTCAGTTGAAAATGACTCTCGCGAAGACAATTGAAGGACTCCAATTTTAGTATGTACATTTATTATTTATTATTATTTGTTATTATTATTTATTATTGTATTTACTAATGTTATAAATACAACTCCATTAATTAAATGTTTGTGCATAGGCTCTATCATTATCCATTTATTAGAATTACTGTGATAGTCTGATTCATGTAGTTTCTTTTTAGTAAATAGATTGCAGTGTCCAGAACAGTTGCGGCGATATAGAGAACTAAACCGAATGTAGCATTCGAAAAAAGTTATTTAGTACAATATGCGGATTTTTAGAGGATTTAGGATTATCGGAATTTCTGATTTGCAGTCTTATTGTACGGTACTATTTTCTTATTATTTTAATAATATGTGAATGTGTAATCCAATGAAACTGAAACAGGTAAACTTACCTGTTTACCATTTGATGATGCATGTAATAAAAGAGTTCTCCTCGCCTGCTCTTCCAATAAGCCTTATTGTTTGCAGGATCTTTCCATAGAGCAGGATTCATTATATGCCAATGGTAATGATTGGAATTCATACCAACATCTTCCAAGAAATAGTGAAGATGGCTGTCGGGGTCACGCAGATCATGGAATTCGTTCGTAGCATCTATCAAGGGATGCTGAAAGGACAAGAATAGGATTTCAAAAGCCTATAATATTCAATTTCATCTGAACAGAACGGTTAAAAACGAAATGCAAGTGAAATCACGATTTGACGGACTGTAGAGGGGCTAGTCCATAACATAGAGGTATTAATAAAAAATATCAATATATGTATATTTACTACGTTTTTCTTTAAAAATGTAAACGTATTGTTTATGTACTAATATAAGAACAAACTATTGTGAATCAGTCACAAGCTGACATTCTAGTTTGACACTGTACATTTTATCTTCTACTGAAGTTCTTTGTACTGAAGTTCGTTATCATATTTTTTAAAAAAAATGTTGTTACCATTAATAATATTGTCTTGTTACTTAACACAGAATTTGACAATTGTTATTAAAGTTAAATTTTCGTTCGTTAAAAAAAAAATAATTCGAGCAAGTCCGAATCCGAAGTCCGTAAAATCAAGGTTCAACTATATATCTGAAAATTTTAAAGTTATGTAAAATCTTTTTAAAATCTTACGTAGAATAATTTAAAGCTAAGTTTTGAAAAAGTAAAATCTAGCTATGTAAGAGTGAAGATCAATAATATGAGATCTTGGATGAGTTTTCGGAAACGGACACAAGACCAAAAAAATGGACATATTTTATCTACTGACTAATCTTAAGATAACATTAACGTTTTTATCGATCCAGTAGATGTAATATCCCAATGTCTGAAAAAAGTCTTGAAATTTTTCTTTTATATGACTTTTCTCCTAGTTCTTTTGGTACTGTATCTAAAACCTCACTGAACATGTATATAAAAACTCAGAAACAATATGCTATTCAATTTCTAATTATTATAATTTCTTTTCGTTTCTAATGAAAATAAGTCCTTTACCTCCTTTCCTCCGTAGATAGCTTGTTTGATCTTGGTAATGGTGTCAGTTTTTAAGAATTTATCTGGATATACATCGTGAACTTGAAGTAATCTTACGTTCCTGGTGTCGTCTCTGTGTAAAACAGCAAAGGAGAACACGTAGTAGAACATGTCTTCGTTCAGGTGCAGATACAAGATCTTTGCAATGTCTATGAAGTCATCCAGTGTTTCAGCCTCTGTTATTAGAAATGGAAAAGTTGCCGTTAGTGTAATTTTGAGGGAAAAAAGGTTTGTCAGACGTTTGTGCTCGTATGTCTGTTTTTGCGTGTAAATGTATGTGTTTTAATGTGTGGATATGTCCTTGCATGTAAATGTGTGTGTTTAAATGAGTGGATATGTCCTTGCATGTAAGTTTGTATTCTTCTCGAATTCCTGTTGAACTGGTGATCTTTCTTAATCCTGGCATACACAGTAATAGTAAAGATGCTAGCCTTTGTTTTAAAACATGTTTTGTTGTTTTGATAAATTTAATACGGTGGCTAGGCCTAGATTTCACTCCAGTGTTTATGTGTAGACAATTTAGAAATGTGCAGATCAATGTGAATGAAAAATTAAGAGATTGACAACAGTATAAAACTCTCAAAATCATTTGTGACCGTGTAAGAAAAATAAGATAAATTTCTGCAATTGAAATTCTTATTTAATATTCGTATCCAAAAATAATTCTTTCTTATTTAAGAAAATATCTGAATTAAATATTGTTCCTTATTTTATTTTATTTTTAAGATCGTAATAATTAATGAAAAAAGAAGAATTAACAAATTATTTGTTTAACTTAATGAGGTTAAATTATAAATTAACTTATATTTCATTCTATCCTAAAATTGTACAAATTTAAGAAAAAATGTGAGAAAAAGCAACAAAAAGAATCTGTAAAAACATATTCTTTGATAGACATAGCATAAATACTTAAAATAATAAAAAGAGTATAAATATATAATATTATTGTAAATGTGTATTTCAGCTTCTAGAAATGATTGGGATCATTTCTGAAGAACTAACTTTAGATTTACCCCAACATCGTCACTCTCATCAATTCTTTATCAAATAGGAAAATGGCATAAAAATGGCAAACGTTTAATTTCTGAATTAAACGGAATGGAACAACTTTACGTAATCTACAATTAAATAACTTTCTGGATTATTCTTACTTACCAAACAGGTACTGGTAAGCAGTCATGGCTTCATCCCAATGTCTTTCATCGAACAAAGAGAACACTTCTTTCTTGGACAATTGGCCGATGGCATAGTAGAATTTTTGGGGATCTTTACCCTGAGCTATGAAGCTGTTTGGAAATTTAGGTTCCTACGGATAACAAGATAAGAACAAGAGTTTGATTTAAACCAATACAAACAACTCGCTCAAAAATTTACGAAATTTTGAGAAGAAAATTTTTAATTTCTGAAAGTCTTTCTTCATCTACACGAAAATGAAACTTATAAATCTTTTTCTTCTTCAACAATATTTTGAACTCTTTGCGTAGTCCCTCGGTAGGTTTAATCGTCTACATTGGCGAATAGCAGTGGAAAGCTTTTGAATTTTGAACAAGTTAACTACAAAATTATGACAGTGTTACGTACACTTGTTAGCTACATTGCAAAAACTTCAAAACTGGAACTGTTGTCTATCTTAGATTTTTCTACACCATTATTAAGTAACTAACAATAAAGTAGGTCGTCAAACACTAAATATTGATAATTAAAATTCATTCTTACACCTGTCTACAGAAGGAAAAAATTGCATTAGTGTCATCATAAGTCACCTACCAATAATCTACAGAAATGTGAAACGAACTGTACGAATACAGCCAGAGTTTCGGCGAAAAAAAAAACGAACAGTAGAATGGTTTTTCGAAGGTAACATATTTTGTTATGTTAAAGAAAAGGGAACTAACAAACTAAATCTTAAAAATGAAGTGCAATTATTTACATCCCGAATGAATACGTAGAAAAAAAAGTAAAGTACAGATATTCCATAATGACTTATTTTCATCCCAGAACTCTCTGTAACATAGGGGATCTTGTTCTTCCAGCGGAGTCGGAGTAGTATCCATACCTGCATTTCATTCCCATGTTGTGGATCGTAGAACGCACATTTCTCTCCTCATCTTAGATCTTCATCAGTTACTAGTCGGCTACCCGTCGCTTCGCTCCGGAAGCCTCGCGTATGTAACGGAAAACAATTTGTTATTTATTAAAAAAACACACACACACAAATTACATCACGTAAAATAAATCTAAAATTTTTTTAAAGTTTTTTTTTATTTTAATTTTTGATGTATATATTCTCTCAATTCACGACTGCTTTTAGAATCAGCGTGTGAATCATATATCTGTGATATATTTTTATTTTTTATACAGATTAGAATGTAATCCTTGTGGTCTAATGCCTAAGACGTCTAACTTCGGAGCAGAAGGTTGCATGTTGGATTCCAGTAGATAACTTGTAGAAATTATTTTTATTTTTGTAAATTACAATAATTGCACCAGACAGACAGAGAAATAAAAGATTTTAGTAATATAGATACAATTTTCAGTCGCTTTTGAGCTACAAATAGTGAGCTTTCAGTATTCTACTTAATAGAAATAGTGCTTCTTTCTTTCTTGAGTCTCTTTTTTTATTTCCATTGATACTTTACAGTGGTTTTTGAATTAGAAATAGTGATTGTTTTTGAGTAACGAATAGCGATTTTTCAGTATTCTACCTAATAGAAATAGTGATTATTTTTTTTTCTGTTCTTTTTTATCCAATTCCAATTGATACTTTTCAGTGGTTTTTGAGTTACAAATAGTGAAAATTATCTATATCTATTAGCTAGGCCATCAGATTGTTCGATATAGATATTTGAAGAAGAGATTTCAGATGGACGTTAGTTGATATAGATGATAAATGAAGATCATAGCTTGTATACGAAATTCTTCGCAACAAATTGATTGTGAGTATTCTTTAGAGTGAAGATAACCAAATTCTGTTGAATTGTGACTCAAAGACCTAAAGTTGTATGTGAGTTAAGACAACGTTTTCCAATTATATGGCAACTTTATTTAGAGTTTGTCCTTGAGCTTTATTGATAAATATCGCATAAGAAGGTCTGATCGGAAATTGTTTTCTTGTGAAAGTGAATGGAAGTAGATTACCGCATGGTTCCATAGACATCCTATGGATGAAAACAAAATCTCCTTTGTGAGTTCTGTTATAATTTCGGTTTCTATGAGATCATTATCGAATGAACAGCATTTAAGTTGAGTTCCATTGCAGTATGCAAACTTGGGATTGATGTTTCGCAAAAATATTATTGGAGATCCAATCTTCAATGACAAACGATGTTGCGGAATTCCGCTGAGATTCAATGCGTTCAGACACTTGGGCATATAGAGATGTTCGTGTGATGGATTATCAGAAGTGTCAATTTTATTCGCACTTGTATTGTATGCTCTGTAGTCTCTCCTTGTATTCTTAGACTTATCATTCGATTGATGTTATCGACACTCTCG
>JAFIDM010000002.1:24418958-24443501 GCA_023159025.1 Thereuonema tuberculata
TTCGATTGATGTTATCGACACTCTCGTTCATCTCGTTTATCCAATTCTAATTGATACTTTTCAGTGATTTTTAAGTTACAAATACTGATTTCTCAGTATTCTACCTAATGACGTACTGCGTCTTCCTTTTTTTACTTTCTTTTTAATTACAATTGTTACTTTTCAATCAAAGTCAGTTCAGTTTTGACAGATAAGTCAAAAAAGCAATATGAAGAGAGTTGTAGTTTCCATGGCCTAATGGGTAAGATGTCTGACTTCCTGTCGCGGATGTTTCATTGAAAAAATTCTTTCTATTTTTCATTCTCACAGAAAACTGCGCCGGACAGACAGACACACAGACAGACAGACAGACAGAGAAATAAAAGATTTTAGTAATATAGATTGTAATATTTTTAACCTTTAAGCCAATCTTACAATTAAAAACATAACTATTCTTACAGCTTACCCGTATTTAATAACCCGTATTTATGAATAGTTAAAAACATAACTATTCTTACAGCTTCTATGTTTGTGACTTTTCTACCCGTATTTAATGCTCTGGCTTTTTCTACCCGTATTTAATGCTCTGAGTTTTTCTGTTAAAACATTTCAATTGATTTTATTTTTATGATCTTACCTTAAAAGTGGGAATAAAAGGCCTGTTAATTCTGTTAACCAAATCATAGATTTCTTTCTGGTGCTTCTCATCTGCTGTACCTTTCGGACACTTAAAGGAAAAAAATACATTCAGTTAATTTTGTAAACTTAAATTGAAAATTTTAAATTTTGAAAGAAATATTTTGATTTTTTTTCTAATTATTTCTTTACTTATATGCAAAACACAAATTTAAAAAAAAAAAATCCAAAAATAGGCCTAATTACTATTTTTTTATTTGAACTTAGCTAAAGATTCCGTCACTTTTTATAGAAATAAGTTTATTGAAAGAATAAAAATGAATAGTATTTATAATATTCTTAGAACTTTCTTCATTTCATCTTTTTTAATAAAAAACAATAATTCATCAAAATTATTTTCTCGTCTTCTGCAATATCAAGTAATTCAACACATAAATAAGAAAAATTGATCAAAAATCTAATATTATTTGAAACGTGTGAGTTTTTTAACTTCAGTTACTATTATGGGAAAAAAGCCAATCCGGAAATGTTTAGAGGAAAAACAATACAAAAAATAATAAAACCAAAACAAACACAAATATTCCAGTCATTAAAATCAAGTTGCAAAATTTAAGGTGCGTGGGATATAATTATATAACAGGAAAAATAAGCATAAAATCGTGCACATTTAAAGATTCCCTGAGCTACCTCTCGGAAATTTTGTAACCTGAACCCAAGACAGACTGTTTCTGGCTTCTTAGCCGTCGTCAGTCGGATTCGCCCAGTATTCATCGAGTGTTTATAAAGAAAAGTCTAAATTTACATTTAAATTATATCTGATGAAGATGAATACTAACAGTTTAAGTTTCCCATTTTTTTTCTGATATATAAAAAAAAAATCCGCATTATTTTCTGAACTTGCTTAAATCTGATTAATGTTAGTCTTATCAAAGCTGGCGGAATTAGGGGATAACTAAAATTATTAATGTCAGTTTTTAAACATCACTGTTTCGGTTCTAATGCGTTTCTGTGAGAATTTTTGTCTCCTTCACCCACTGAATTCTCGACAAGGAACCATACACAAAAAAAAAATTCAAATATTAATAGTAAATCATCTTAAATATTCAAGTGAAGTTTTAAGAAAAACCATTCAGCGGTTGAAAAGTTGTTTCGAATCACATACACACACACACACACAAGCATACATACTCACAGATTGTGTGCTTTCATGAAGCTTACTTTCCTGGAAAGTACGCTAACGGTCCCAAAAATATTTCAAACGCTTTCATTTTTATTTTAATTCCCGTTGATTTCACTTCTGCCGTGAAGCAAACCAGACTCTATAAGTTTTTGAGTACATGTAAAGCTCAAATGTACTCAAAATTGTTTTTCCCCAGCAACGAAACAAGAAATTTTACTCAAACAAGCATTGACTTCAAGATGTTAACTGACACTATTACAAGATCTTAAACCATACTTTGTTTAAAATATTATTTCTTACAATTTATTTTTTTTAAAGTCCTGAAAACGATAAAAACAAAAGCCTGAACTTAAATTAAATTTTAAGATCTACTGAATACAAACAGTACGTTTTCTAAAAAACATGAATTAAATGTTCGTTATTTACTCAAATAGCCAAAATGTGATCAATTTCAATTTTATTATTCCACTCGTAATGGATTAGCAGAAAGGAATAATTTCCTATCTTATTTCAGTTAATCCGACAATGACGTATTAACAGAAATAAGATAGAAATTGACTGTTTAGATTCCAATGCTTTTCTAAGAGAATTTTTGTCTCCTTCTAGAGCTAATTTCCGAGAAGAACCCATTTGAAAAGATTTCAAATTAAAAAGTCAGATAATCCCTAGTCCTCGAATATGTGTACCAAGTTTCAAGAGGATCCATACAGCGGTTTTAAAGTTATTAGGATACGGGCAAGGGAACATAAACACACACGCACACATACATATAAACGCAGACGGACTGATTTGATGATAATGGCGTTGTTGCAGATTTCGCAGTTTTCAATTAAAACGTGCAGTAACAAACAAACTTTTCAAAATGTATATATAAGATAACAGTAAGATAAAGTATGAAAAAAGAAATCATTGATTATTTTATTTCTTTAGATAAAGCAACTGCCGGAACAAATTCTTACCAATGCTGAAGCAGCACAAATTCCCACTAGGAGGCAGATGAGGATATTCGTCCAACTCCCCATGCTGTGTTCTCTGACTGCTGCCAACCCCTAAGCGACAACCCTCACTTCCTGATGTAACTTATAGGCTGCCAAGGAATTCTGGGAGTCCTATGTTCACCTTTGACACTGCGAAGTCTGCTTTGGTGATATTTGTTCCCTCAATTTTACACACCCCCAGCCAAGGAAATTACTGAAAAATTCCATTAGAATCATCAGCAAGATGACATTACAAACCATCTCAGATTTTTTTTTCCTCCCTTTTTTTTATCTCTATTTTACATCTGCAATATTATTAATTAAATGTCATTCACATTATTATAAAAATAAGAATAATTACCTGTATTTATTCTATTCTATATAGAATAGAATTTTCGTATCATTAAATAAGAATAAAATAAGGGAGATTTTTCAATTTTTAATTTTTTATTTTTTTTTTTTAATTCACACGACATTATGTTTATATTAGTTTTTTTTTTCTTTCTTTAAAAAAAATTTAGAAGAGTTTAAAATAATAATAAAAAAAAAATTGAAAAGATAAGAATCGTTGGAACTCTAAAGCCAAATCATAATCTTTCTAGTCTGACATAGCAGTTTTCTAACCACTCGGTTATTATAATATGTTTGTATTAAAATTCTTTTAAAAGGCTTTTTATAAATATGTTTAATTTAAAACATTGCATTATGTAAAACTCTCAAAAAAAAGTTAAATAATAATCTTACATTTAATTTTTATGAGAATAATGAAAACATATCATTCAACTACTACAACAGCACACATCGTATTGTGTGTGATTGTGCTTGTAGAAAATACTTAAATTTAGGCTTCATGTTTGTTTTGAAGCCTAATATAGATGTAATCTATATTACTAAGATCTTTTATTTCTCTGTGGTGCAATTGCTAATTTCCTCTGAAAAATAGAAATAATTTCTACAATGAAACATTCTGCAACCTTTTTTAATCGAACCTGCAACCTTTTGATCCGAAGTCAGACGTCTTATCTATTAGGCTACGGGGACCACAGTCAAATTGTTGTTTCGTTTCACTCCCTTTGTGTGTCTGTGTGTGTGGCGCAATGAGAGACGAGCCAGAGAAAAAGAAAATAACTCATTAATTTTACTAACAGATTAAAATTAAAATTTCACTTTTTGCCATAACCGCTTGGAATCGATTCTTCTTGGATTATCTCATACTTACCAGGGAGGCATGGGGATGGCCTAGTTTTATTTTAAAATAATAAACTGATTTACATAGAAGTTCTCGTAACACTCAGATCATGAAATTCTTCCTCAATATCTCAAAATAGATTAAAAGAAATGGAAAGAAAACTGAATTTGAAAAGTGGATTCTTTTTGCAAATTTCTAAGCTTTATAATGTATGATCATGCTAGCATTGATGATCATAATTAGGACTTTTTTTTTATTTCTGCCATGTGCTCAGTAACATCTGACATTCAAGAGATTTCTAAACCACGTGGTGGCCGGTCCACTGGGTTTCTACCCCATTCATTCTTGCGCCAGTCCTCTTCATTCCTAGGACAAAATAAAAATTGAGTAAATCGGCTCAAAAAACTAAAAACGAAGCGAAATAATTAGCAAAATAAAAAGAAATTGAAAAGAAGTTTAACCTGCCCGATGATTCAAAGAAATAAGTAAACAAACGAAGGCACAACGTTGTGTCTTCGTTTGTTTACTTATTTCCATAAAAAGAGAATCACTTAAAATTTTGATGAAAACTAATATAGCGTGTTCCGAATTTTGGCTGCAGATTAGATTAGATTAGATTAGATTAGATAATCCGTATTTTTAAAAATAATCGCTAACTAAATCTCTCTTTAAACAAAATCTCCTGAAAGAGAAAGGAAACATTTCAAGTGCTTTAGAATTAGTCAATGTTATAGACACATTTATGTTAAATTTTAAAAATAAACTGCATTTATTTCCTAACTAATGAGTAAAGAAATGATAGTTATTATAAAACGACTTTCACTTCTTCGAGGAAAAAAAAACGTTAGTTCTGATGTAACTCGTTTAATTTACGTGTCTTGAGGGTGAATTAAGTTTACTTAAAGTGGAATAGAGATCTCTACTTAGATATTTTACAGATATACATATGAGTAAAAATTTGACTGCGAACTGGAAGAGCCGGGTTCAATCCCCACGCGGACGTAGGGAATTTTTCCAGACTGAGTTCTCTTCAGACTGGTCCTAGGGTAAACCCAGCCCTTTGTAGAATGGGTACCGAGTTTCTTTCCATGGGGGTTAAAGGCGGGACCCTTCGGGTTGATCATCCGACTCAACTGAAAGAAATTAATTCTATACTCACTAGTTAGTAAAGTTGTTTAAATCCTGTTAATTTTAATCATAGCAAAGCGTGCGCAATTTAGAGGATTAGTTAAAATGATATACACCATTGTTAGACATCATTGTTCCATTTCTAACAGTTTATTAAGGGAATTTGTTTTATATCTTCTCGTGCAAATTTCTCTCCATAGAGAATCCATAGAGAAAAAAAATATCAGATGTAAAAGTTAATTCATATCTCGTCCTTACATATCAAGTATCAAGAAAATTCATCAGTCGTTCAAAAGTTTTAGTGACGGCGCGCGCCCTCAGACTGAACAGTCTCACTTTTAAAAGTATTATTTAAATCAAATTGCATAAATTTATTTATGCATGTGATAAGTATATTTTTGGAATAAAGATTAAATTTAATTTTATTTAAGTTATTTAAGTTATTACAGGAAGTATTTGGAAATATAAAAAAAAAATATTTCTATACATTTCTTTCTTAGAATGGAGTTTTTGAAGTATTCAAAGCATACCAGCAAGCAAAGGAGAAAAAAAAATACATATAAGCACAGTAATCTAACAATTAAAATTTTAAGTTATACGAAATTTTTTTACCATTGATTTTATTATTTTTTGATCCATTTGAATATTGTAGGAACTTACAGCTTAGTTGCACGTAACCAAAGAAATTAGATCGAAGTTTGTATACGCATTTGATAGTTTGTAATAATGTTATTTTATTCTTTATTTTATATATATATATATAGCCGGACAGTGATCTGGGATTTGCAAATGCCAATATCAAAAAACAAATCACTGTTTCTATGGAGATATAATCTAATTATCTCCACTTCATCAGCGGCAAAATTTGGAAACAATTTAGAAACTAAAACCGCAGTATTTTTAAGACTTTGCTTTTTTAAAATTCAAAATTAAATCTACCTAAATATTAAATAGAAAATTATTAAATTATTAAAAAGACAAAATCTATAATATTGAGTTAAAGTATGAACATAAAATATATAAAATATATAAAATTAAATATTGAAATACCCTAATAAGAAGTAATGATACATAAAACTTCAAAATTAGGCATATAATTTCTAAATTGCAAATGATTAATTGAAATCTTTGCTTTGCGAAACTCGAAGGGGCAGCTTCAAGTTTTGCCTTTCAGATTTATATATATATATATACACCATTCCTTTATAGAAATTGACCATCTTTAATAAAAGTTCTTGGTATACTAAATTAAAATAGAACTCTTATTAGATTATTTTTTTCGTAAATCATTAATAACAGTAATTTTGAAAATATTTTTTACACGTTTGTGAAGGCCTTTATTTCAAGATTCCTCAGATATTTCTAATTTAGGCTTAATAATGTTTCGTGAATAAATATTTTTTGAAGCAAACTATCTTGACAAACAGAAAGGATAAATTTATCCGCTAAACAAAATAGCCCTCATATTAAAGAGAAATCGAAAGGCTTATTAAAGAGAAAATAAGATAAATTGGATGTAATGTAAGTGCCTTATAAATCTTAATGTAATATTATATCAGTGGTGACTTGCTACATACTTTTATCTCAAGATCACACTTAGCTAGATGAGAGTTAGTTTTTCTAGTAAAAGATCGTGCAAAACCATTTTGAAATAAGCATTCTACTTTTTATTGTTAATTGTTCGTTTCACATTATCCGCCGTCTTCAAATTAGAGCCACGGCCACCGGCTATTGGGCGGCCATTGGGTTACCATATTCTGAAGTTTAATCACCATTCTTCTTATAAGATGATGAAACGCAAATTTCCACTTTATATCAATGTGAACCATATCGCAGTGATATTTGATAAACACTTAAAAACTTTATTCGAAATCACAAATATTTTTGATCTTGCAAACTTTATTCCGCCGTTACTAATTTCTTTTAACACAACGATTGCATCAAGTGTTGTATAACATGTTACGAACTCCATTGTTTTTCATAAGTTTTCGTATAACAAATGAATACTCCACAACACTATATCTATTTATTATTAATGAATTTCTTACTAATATTCATTATTAAAATAATATTAATACATCATTTCTCTATATATTCTTTTATAAACATATATGTTTTGTCTATCATTGTCCACAGCTTTTGCTCTCCTAATCATGATCTATTCCAGGGGATATTATATTTCACGTATAATATACTGACTGAACTCCTTTTTGCATCACAATTAATAAAAATAAATAAATAATCATTTCCAAGATTTGAATTTATTTACATGGTATAAACTGAGAGTCACTGGATCAAAACAAAAGTTCAATGTTCATGTTGCCGTTCGGGTGGTGCTGATAGGTCTAGGCGACGGCCTGCCAAGCAGCTGATACTCTAGAACACGGGTTCGAATCCCGGCATGGGCTTGGATGTTTCCTTCTATCTTCTATATTTGTTTTTCTTCTTTTCAACGACTTTTCTCTATTTCAAACCCTGATCCTGGAGCAGTGTAGCCTCTGTCTCTCTGCGCCATTATATATATAAAAAAAAGCCTCACCCAATTTTCAAAGAAAGAAAGAAAAAGATCAAGCAGTCTTATTTGATGTTAATGAAATGCAATTTTGTCTGTTTTTCTTAGATGTTTCGTACATAGTAAATACGCTCAATGTAGTTAAAACAATAATCGGTCAGGATTTTGAAAACATACATACAGTAAACTCCCGATTATCCTCGGGGGGTGTATCCGCTTTGCGGATTATCCGCGGACCTCTCCTGTTTCCATATTTTTTTTACTGTACCATAAATTACAGAATTAAAAAAAAATAAAATGATAGAATAAGGTAAGCAATAAAAGAAGCTAACAAATTAAGTGAAGACAATTATAGACAACAATTTAAAGAACGACCTTGTGGGCGGAGCTTAGGTTACACTAAATTACAGGATAGCCTACCCGTAATAACAAAATTTAAAAATAAATAAATAATTTTAAATAAAATAATTGATTATAATGTATATACTGTAAAAACTAAAAACTCCCCAACGAAAGGTCGGACTTCACCATCGTGTTCAGAGGCCCAAACAACGTAAGAATAGGGTATTTTTCAGGAGCCAACGCCACCCATGTTTGGGATATTTGACATTGTTTGCATTTTCGCTATTAGCTTAAAATCTTAGAAATGCAACCATCTCATTTCAGTTGTTAACTAAAACTTGATTGTTAAAAGTTCGGTCTCATACTGAAGGTTGTCGGTTGAAATTTGTATATCTTACTATTTGTTTGTTTTTTTGTTTGTTTCTCTTAATCTTTTTTTTTTCTCAATGTTCATGTGGTTGGTTTTTTTTTTGCTTTTCTTTTTCCCTAACTTTTTTATTTTTCCTTCAGTTATTGGAGCTCCTTTTTTAATTATTATGGGTCGCCCTTAAATTTATGCTTTAGTACAAAATTGTATTCACTTCTTAAATAATATATCGATTTCAGATTTTAATTCCAGGCTTTTGCATCACCCGTAGTCTACGTGTGTGGCCTTTGTGATTATTGATAATAATAATACAAATTAAGATTAATTTATTCATCTTGTACTTTATACTTGTAGTTTTTATTATTATGTACACGTAAAGTATTTCTTAAAATTTATATAAAATGTTTGTAACAAAATGTGCGTGTAACAATAAAAACGTATCTGTAATATTTGTTTATGTCTTGCTGCTCTCAAACATCTGAAGATTCTGATTTTGAGCCAGTTTGGTCTATTTCATTCAATCACCAACATAGAGAATCAATCTTACACTTTTTACTTTTTCAGTAAACGGCTTAGGGATTGGAATGACAGATCATGGATAAGGTTTTGAGTTTTTTCTAGGCAGTGTAGGTTACTATGGCTAGTATACTACAAAATTAGAATATAATATAGATTTTCATTATTTTTCATCGGATTAAATGAAGATACTCGTCGCTTTGTCACGCAATCTCTTTACCAGTACGAGTATTACGTCGGTACTGCATGTGTCTGGTTGTTGCATTATGTACTTCAGGAAGATGTCGGCAGCTTCGACACCAGCAGTGTCAGAAATCTTCTTGCTCTCTGTCTCTGCGGTGTCCTCTTCCTCATCACTTTCATCTTCTTTCTTCCTGCATACTTCGATGATTTCTTCGTCTGTGAAAGCTAAAGTAAAACCTTTCACACGTGGCCAGAATGCCATCACAGCGCCGCATTGGGTAGCAATAGATGGTCTAAAAATAACCCCTTCTCTTTTACTTCACGGTCGGAATCTGCGTCCGGATAACGGAGAGGCCGGATTATTAAGGGCCGGATTATCAAGTGTCTAGTGTATTTGTTATGAAGTTAGGTTTGCCAAGGAATGTTAAGTCCTTATACTTCATTAGCGGCCCCTAAGTGACAGCTTGCCTGTAAAACGTAGGGGACCGCTCTTGCTTTTATACTTGCTGGATGTAACACTCTGTAGTGGCCAAACGGTTAGAGATATTATAATGAAACCTTCACCATTGTGTTCAGCATCAAAAAGTAGGTGACCTCATCCAAAAAATCAGATCTCTAGGACTACTTCCTGACCGGATGTTGGGGGTCAAAAGTGGTCGCTTCCGATAAAGAGGAAAACGGCGATAGACGTCCCCCCAATATCGACCCTTCTGAACACATTTTGTTTATAAAATTGTGCATATTATGGGGCTGCTTTGCTTTTGACATTGTCTAAAAGCATTAATTTATCTTGTTTGTAACAATTATTAAGTAACTCTATTTTGTTGATGAGAATGCTTTACAATCAAAATTTTTATTAAAAGTGTTAAATAACAAATACTTATTTTAAGTGCTTATAAAATCAATTTTTATTGTAAACATTTTCTGTTTGAACATATTCCTGGAATTTTTTTTTTTTAGATAATTCGAAAAAACTAGTAATAAAAAAAGAAAAGTATATTCTATAATTCTAATTCAATTTTAATGAATTTTAAATAACTGATTTAATGGTATTAAGTTTATTAAACTATTAAAATAAATAAAGTACACGGTGGATGAAAAGCTTATCAAAAATCATATCAAAAAAAAAAAGATTTGAGCCTTTCGTCCTGTTTTTGGAAAAATAACAGTGAATGTGATTTACTCTAAATATCATCTATATTTTAATTAACTTCGAATATAATGATACTTTTATTTTGTGTTATTGTTCTTTTTCTTTAACTTTAAGGTATTTTTTTATTTTGTAATACAAATATTCTGTGCTCGATATGTTAAGTGGTAGATCACTTCTGTATAGGCTTCAGAATATCGGTGATTTTGCTTTTTCTGTTGATTTTTATCCCTTTGGAAGGGTTCTGCAAATTAGGTATCAGGTATCAGGTTAGGTATCAGGAATTTAGGACGAATGAGAATAAAACAGCTGACCTTCATTGATCCCGTTTGATTAGATGTTTCCAGTGATAGTATAAATACTCTTTCAAGATAGAAAACTTTCAATTGCATTCGGATTCCGTATTAATTAATATTGTGATGTTTTAAAGTCGAGAAGGACTGAAGCAGGGACAGAGGATCTGAACAAACTGGCTACAGACCAACATAAATCGGCGGTTTAAATAGTGACAATAAACAAAGGTCGATTGGTTGAGACACTAACACAAAGGGACATTTCATTGCCTACAACAATTCAAGTA
This sequence comes from Thereuonema tuberculata, assembly GCA_023159025.1. Classification (NCBI taxonomy): domain Eukaryota; kingdom Metazoa; phylum Arthropoda; class Chilopoda; order Scutigeromorpha; family Scutigeridae; genus Thereuonema; species Thereuonema tuberculata. The sequence continues at coordinate 24,429,698 of JAFIDM010000002.1, forward strand.
AACAAAATTTAAAAATTTAAACTACAAAAATAAGTTAACAATTAAAAATACATAATATCATAAAAAAAACATGTTTTTGAGTCAGGCATCACCAGGACATCGAAATTCTAATATCTGAGAAAGCTCGTCTTTGTACTAGGCGGTCAAGTTCGCTTTTGTTTTTTGTTTATTATAGTTTTTTTTTGAAGGATAAAAATCTTAAGAAATATAAAAATGCAGGAATTAAACTACTTTATTTATTATCTTTTTATTTATTACATATATAGTCTATTTTATTCTTTTTACTGATCGTGGGTGTACTTCACCAGTACTGCGGCCACTGGGGCCTTTCGTACAGACCCAAGAAGTAACAAATATTTGTAGACAACCGGAAGAAGAAAAAGAGAAAGTAGAGTCCATGCATAGCCGGGATTCGAACCCAGATTCAGCTAAATCAATAGGCCACAGCTAAGACCGCTCTGTTTTGTCAGAACGGCTCATTGTAGGATACATATAACTCCTGACAGTTGTGTATAATTTTTTTTTAATATGTAATTCAGAAATATCGATGCTTCAGACATTTATTTATTCATAGCGAAATAATAAATAAGTAATATAGTGATAATAAAACTATAAAACTATTGATAATTTATCAAATTTTAAGTGTAGTGATAAGCCTATCTTGTTGATTTATAATATATTTCATCTAGATCTCACCATCCCAGTGACTTCAATAAGAAGTGCAGGAGGCACTAAAGGCTTAAAAAAAGAGTCTCTCCTTCAGTTTATCATCAATTAGTAAAAAAAACGTTATGTCTTCCGCTAATCATTTTTAGATTCTGTGATATGATAATAGGGAATTGCTTTTCGCAAACCTAAGGTCAGGATTAAGTATCCTCTAATTTATATACGATGATGACTAAACATATTTGACATCAGTCAGAATGACTGGCCAAAACCAAAGAGCATTTACAGTATATCTAATTGGGTTCTAATCGCATTTGTTTATTAGGATATTAGGTTTCATGTGCGTTCAAAGTCAGTTTTACTATTTCATAGGGATTTAAATTTAATTTCTTCAATTTCTAATTTTTCTAAGTAGATTTTAAATTTAAGAATAGTAAAATTAAGTCCTTATAAAGTTAGGCTAATTTGCACAGAAGCTTAGTTGCTCTTGACAAATTTCTTGTAGGTTAAGATTATCTTTGATCCTAAGCTTAAATATTCGTCCCAGAATAAGAATTCTTTATCCATTAGTTTTAGCTGGATTCCAAGATGAAAAAAACAAATCAATAGAAAGTTCATCGCACAATTATGTTTCTGATATTCGAAAGTTAATAACATATATTGTTATTATTCTCAGAATACACAGTTTGAATTTTCAAGTTTTAATACCTGTTGAATTTAAATGTATCAAAAATTTGTGTCATTATGTGTTAGTTACTTTATTTTTTTAATTTTTCCTTTATTTAATATTGGCGAATAAATAAACATTAACACAATCGCTTTCTTAGCAGTGAATTAAGAGTTATTTGTATCTTACTATAATCATTAAGGAATAGTATTTATAAAGGTAACTCCCAAAATCTTAAGCTAAATAAAGCTCTATCATAGAATATAGCTGAAATTACTGAAAGTCATCTTGAACGAATGTTTATTAGATAATACATATTGAAGACTTGTTCAGAGTTGAATCTTATTTCCGAAACATGTAAGAACTTATATAATTTATAGTTAATGATTAAACCCAGTTATGATGTCTATTTAAAATTCAAATGTTGTGTTTGAAAATTACCTCTAAATTAATTAAATAAATGTAGGTTAAATTAAGAATTCGGGATAATTTCAACATTTGAGAAAACTCTGTTTCAGGATTATTATTTTCTTCAGAATAGTTAGTTTACAGTATCCAATTACAGTGTTTACCGAGTATAGAAGGGATTCCTCTGTTGGAAATTGTTGGTTTTGATTCTGTCGTAAAGTTGCTTCAGAAATCTTTTATTCACTACAAATTATTTTCTCCAGTGTTTAAGTTTTAGTTTCTCTCAAAGTCCAAGGAAACCTCCGGGATTAACACAAATTCTTCTTCATCAAAGATTGCAGTGTAGAATATAAATTATGTTTGGTTTTGTTTGTTTTTTTCATATGAAAAATTAATACAGTGTTTTGTTTGTTTTTTTATTAACAAATGTTGTTATGTATTTATCTAGATTTCTAACAAAAATATGTATTGATTCGAAAGGCCTGGTTCAGTAAACGCTGAGGTTTCGTAAAGAAGGAATCTTGTCATCTATCTTCGCTATCATTTCTAACATCTGACAACCTTCTTTGCACACCCTGTATATAAAGTAAATACTATGAATGTATGCATGTCTTCTCTATAATTTTAAAACTGTTTTAAGATTTTGTAAAAGCTAAATTTTAAGGTGCTTATAGACGGAAAGAAAAATTGAAAACTCTTTTTTTTTTTCTTGAAAGTTTTATTTTGAATTAAAAAAAAATAAACAACTAATGTACAATAAACGAGCAAGATTTCATCGGTCACACAAACAACAAATCATTAGTCCTTTTTCATCCACAAATACTCCCTGAATGGAATGGGGCAATTAAAATTTCTCTTCAATTTGTGGACCTCTTAGTCTCCTAGGCGCGTTGTTCTGCTCTCGTCCAAGTTTTTTTTCTTTAAAAAACATGTATTTACAATAGAGTAGGTGGATTCGTGTTCCTCTTCTTATGCGTCCTTGACTTCGCCGGTGTGTTTGATGGTGACTGTGGCGCCATTCATGTTCTTAGTTTTGAATTCAGAAAAGGTGTGAGCGTCGGAGTGGCGGTCGAAGGGGTAGCCCATGGGCCTCCTGTCGGGATATTTGTCGTACAGAGCACCGCAGTAGCTCAACGAATCACCGCAGTGGCAGCTTTCGTCACTTTCAACCTAAAAGAATAACAGATGTAAGTTACGAAACATTAAGCATCAATAGTTCATTATTACGAATAAATGGATATCTTTCCATGATTCAGTAGAAATAAGTTCAAAAGTCGGAATAAGTCAATTTTAGAGCATTTGTTAAAGTAAATAAAAGCACTGCAGTTTTTACGGAACAGTAATAAATTGATGGTTATTATGTTCAGGTATTAAACATTCTATGTAATTATGTACAGACATAGGTAACTATTTATTAAATTGTATTTAAAAATTTAAGAATTTATCTTAAATTAATGGTAGGAAGTCTAAAAATATAAGTGTGAACTATTAATTTCAAGACAATTTATAAATTGTAACAAATTGAAAATTTTTGGCATATTTTTAAACCTAAAGCCTTCTTCCAAAATCCAGGATCTCTGAGATCATTCTAAGATAGTATTTTTTAAGAAAACAAACAAATTGAAAAGTCTATGTTTGTTATTTAATGACTCGACGTAATGTAAATGTAATTGAATAATGATTATTATCTTTTTTTCCTTTCACAATTACTTAAATCTCTAATAAACGAACTGTATTACATAGTCCACTAATTTTAAAAATTAGACAGATTTTTATTTTGAGATTTCAAGTTTAAAACTAAGAAAGAGAGAATTCTAAATTCTAACATCAGTTAAATACCTTACTTTTAAAAGTTCTTGTTGGTATTTACTAATGATTTATATTGGGTGAAGTTTACACTTACATGATCCTGATCGTAGCTGGTGGCAATGACGTAGAGGTTGAACTTAGTCCCCTGGTGGCTTCCCTTGGGGATGAGGAGATAGTCAGGCCAGCCGCAGCTGCAATGATTCTCGCTGACTCTAGTGGCAGAAGAACCATAGAAGTTCTCGTTGCTCTGGGTGACACTGGACTTTGAGGAATGCTGTTCCACAGTAGATGAACCAGAACCAACTACAAATATAAAAAAGGAAATATTATAAATAAGGTTAAGCATCAACAGCACTTAACCATTATTAAAGGCAATTAAGAAATTGAATTAAAGGTTCCATTTTCAATATATAATACAGGAGTTTCATACAACAATTTCTCATTTATAGTGTGTTAATGTTAATTTTTTTAACTTTATAATAGTATTATTTTTAAATATACTGACATCTGCATGATTCGTAAGTTTTCAATTGACTTTGAAATAATTATTTTTTTTAAAGAATGTTGATTTGACTTATTAGTTTGTTGACAAATTTTATGAATAATTGTCTTCAGTATTTAACTGTCATCTAGTAATCTTTTATAAGATTTACTACGCTATTCTTAATTCTCAATCATTTGGAATATAGGTTTTCAATTATGACGTGTACACAACTCTTACTGTGAATAATTACAGCTAATAAGTGTTTATCATTTGGCTATTTACCTTCAGCGACGAACTTGTCCAATTCGATGGCCATTCTACGCTGATCATTGAAGTCAAATTCGTGGTGTTCTTCATCGTATTTGGGAGCCAAGAAAACGCGGAAAATAACCTTTTGTGCACCACCAGCATTGTTTACTTTAATTTGGTATTTGTAGCCTTCATGTTGCAAGTGTTGGACCTTGACCTAAAGCGATACATATTTTAAAAAAAAGTCATTATATGCTCTAAGTTTATTTAAGATTCTCTCTATTAGAATCAAAATAAAATTTAATTTCTAAAGATACGATAGAGCGAGAATTTCTAAATAATAGCTTAAATATTATAAAGACTTGTTTTTCTTAGATCACCTACACTCACTAATAATATGAATGAAAAGAAATTTACTGAATAAGTTTTTTCTGCATTGATAAAATGAATATAGAAATTAGAGATCGCAGCTCTTACCCTGGCGTGACCACGAGCAGTGAAAGAGAAGCCTTCATCCAAATGAACGATGCTGTTTTCAAAGAAAGTGGTGACAGTATTGGCTGGGGAACCTGCATCTCCTTGAACGCTGACTTCCTCAACGGTGATGTCACCATAGGTGAGCTAGAAGATACAAAATCACTCAATTTGTAAATACGACGATTCCATGCTGGGAATAAATTTACAGTAAAATAAAATTCTTACTAATTTTATCTGAGACATATTTCAAATAAAACGTGTTTATAACAATTAAAATAAAATAAAAGGCTTCCTACCTCTTCGTTGGTGTAGGGCTTCAGGGCGTCCTTGTATTCATGGAAGAGATTGTCGATAAACTTGTGCCATTGGTAGAAAAGAGGATCACGGGCAGAAGTAGCCACATCGTACATAGCACCATTGTCTTCCTATAAGGCGAAGAGTTAATATATTAAACAATTGCTTACTCAAAAATAACAATTTTAAAGATAACTTTACACATTTATATACAAAATTTCAAAGCGTTTTATTAATTTGCACCAAAATCAATTACTCAATTACTTACTCCGTATTTGCCATCAGGATCAGCAATACGAGCGGCGATGACGTGGGCGTAACAATGGACATTACCATAGAAAGGTCTGTTGATACTCTGAAGACTAGATTCAACCATGTTACCAAGTACATCAATACCTCTTTCATCACGAAGGGACACGGAGCTTCCATTGGCCTACAGGGAAAGATAAATGTATTATAGATGTTTTTATGTGTAATTATTTATAAATTATAAACTCTTAATTATAAAATTTTAATATAGATGTTTCTTAAAGCTTAAGTCTATTGTACTGTCTTGAGAAAGCTCGTAATACCTTAAATACTTCGAATTTTCTTGATTTATATACTTACAGCCAAAGCTTCTCCTCTGTGAACAGCATAAAGAATTCTGTCTCTCCATTGTCTCATGTGGTTCTTGGTAAGTTCTGGGAGATCCCTGACAATAAGATGGTCTGGGCGGAATTGGTAGCGGTAGCCAGTTCTGTCAATGGTGAGATGGGGAGCATATCCCTCCTATAAAAAAAATAAAGAAATACAGTTTACTTACAATGTTTATAATATTTAGAAGAAATAAAAGTGCGATGGTATTAAGTTGGGATTATATGTTTGTTATTTTGCACAGTACCTCAATGGGATCATTCCAGTTTTCGAAAGTGACACTTCTTGGCAATCCATTGGACAAACGTTCTGCATCATATCTGAAAGGAAAGAAAGAAGTTTATTTAGGAATACGTTTTTCGTGAGAACTAAAAGTCTCTATCAGTTTTCCCAACTCTCTGTAATAACGTAAATAAAATCATTGTTGCAATTGTTATATCATGTAAACTTTTGTACATATTCAATTCTTCAATAATCGGGAGGGAACCTATGATTCCTTTTAAACTTCTTGAGAACATGGTTAGGAGCTACCAATACACTGATGACTCTTTTTCCCAAAAGATCATTTTAATAATATTTCGTATCATTATTAATTTTGATAGTGATAATATAATAATATCCTTACATCAGTCATTGTTAGTTACCAAATATGGTGTTAAGAAATTAAAAATGGATTCCAAATCGATTTAAACCTACCTGTTGACCATCTGGTGATGCATGAAGTAGAAGAGTTCTCCCTTGCGGTCCTTTATTTGGTGGGTGAGTTCCTCGAGGGATTTTTGCCAGACAGCAGGGTGAATAACGTGCCAATGGTAATGGTGAGAATTCAAACCAACGTCTTCCAAGAAATAGTGGAGACGGCTGTTGGCGTCACGAAGATCATGGAAGTCATGAGTAGCATCAATAAGAGGATCCTAAAAAAAAAAGAACATTTATGATTACCGCATACTTGCAAACAGAATGGGAATAAAATGCTCAACTTATTAGTAAGGAAGCAATTAGTTAATTGAAAGTTGAATTTTAAAAATCTTTACTTGGTGTCTTTAAATTTACAGATTAATTTTAAATCATTAATCTTCACTTAATATAAGATGTTACTCACCTCGTTTCCGGAGTTAATTTTATTCTTGACCTCAACGATAATCTTGTGTTTGAGAAACTTGTCGGGGTAGATTTCGTGGATGCGGGGAAGGTTAATTCCACGAGTGTCATCACGATGAACAGCGGCAACAGAGAAAGCGTAGTAGAACATATCCTCATTGATACGATGGCGAACGAGCTCAGCTCTGTCAATGAATTCATCGAAGTTGGGGGCAGCTGAAGAAGAAACGGGAAAAATCAGTGAAAAGAGATTCGTTTTGCTCCTTTCTGATTCGGCAAAACAAACATATCCAGAGTAGAAAAACTTTTGAGAATTGAGTCAATATAAATAACACTAAAATTAAAGTGGTATATTAGTCGCTCTTCAAGTCCCTAGGAAAGAGGGGGAAATGAGAAGGGCTTCAGGAATAAACCTAATTCCTAAAATCTAAAAACAATTCCAGCAACTCAAGCGACACAAAAAGGGCATTATCCTTTAGTAAAGGATCCTTTAGTAAAGTAAAAGATCATAGGCTACATCTATAATAAGTTACCATTAATTTTAAGGCCAATTAAGCAACTAAATAACCTTTCTCCGATTACTTTTACTTAAAATAAACTTCAGATTGTATCTTCTGATGAGGGATGCGATAGCATTTTTTCCTGCTGCTGATAGCCGTAAAAGTTAAAACCATAGTGATAGATATATTACAATTCTACTTCTATAAATGCAATTTTTAAATATTAAAATTCAAGAATTTAAATTTATATTTGTGTTGATTTTTGAAAATCTTGAAATAATTTAGAACAATAATGTAGAATAATTTTTACTCGATAGTAGAAGCCGAAATATCTTGATTTATATATTTTCATTATTTTTTATCCAATAGTGCAAAAAATGTATAAATGAATATATAGATTTTCTATTTTTTTTATATGTAATGAAATGAAATCAGTAAATTAAGAATCACTAATCACTAATATATAACGGTTATGATTGTCTAAAGTTAAGAAAAGGAAAGTTGATATGAAATCAGTGTAAAATCAAATCAGAAAAATTTCGTAAGCTTTGAATAGAAACTACAGTTTTAGATTTATTTCAGTCAATTCTTCACTTTAATTTCTTTATTTTTCAGTAAAAGAAAAACTGCACTCTCTCTTTCTCGTCATTGTATTATTATAATTCCTAGATCCTTAAGGCATCTCAGCTGATGAAACCTTTCAATAAACATATAAATATTGTTAAGTTTTATATGTTTATTGAAAACACTTCTCCATGTTAATATAAATATGGAGAATCAAAAACCCACGAGAGACAAACAAGTTGTCTTGTCTCCTCTTATGTTAATGAAGAAATTAAAAAGTGGCAAAGTGGATGAGAAGTTATTTCAGTATAGAATGAAAAGATAAACAAAGAAAAGTTTTTTTTAAACTGTTTTATCATTGACAAATCCGGGGAACTTACTTAACATATAGACGGCCGCTGTTGTGGCTTCGTCCCATTGTCTCTCGTCGAAAAGGGAGAAGACTTCGTGTTTTTCCAAGATGCCCAAGTGCTTGAAAACCTCATCCGATCCAGCGGGAATCTTAGGATCCTGAAAAGAAACAAAAAATACATTCAAATCATGAAACTTCGTGAACGGACAGATGTTAACATGAAATTTGTGAAATGGATTTTAAATGTAATTATTCAAAACAAATGTAGGAATGACTAACCTTCGTTTCAGCTACGTATGGCTTGTTGACATGTTTCAGCACCTCTAACATCTTTTGGAGCTTCGGTTCTTTGTCAGAAGCTCGTGGACACTGGAAAGAGAAGAAAATATTGTTAAAAGTATTTTATCAAAACAATCATCTTTATTCATGGCAAGACTGACTTTATTTTAAATACTTTTTTAAACATTACGTACTTTAATGGAAACAAAGGTAGATGAGGATCTGAATTTATGTTTTTCTAATTTCTTTGAGTAATTCAATAAATTGTTAAAAAGATAAACAATAGAATCATGCACTCTTCACTTCAAGGGTACGACTGTGTTTGTAATACACAAGAGATAATCTCTCAAAATCATTAAGTTTAAAGGAAGATTAGAAAGAAAAATAAGAGTAAAAATGCACAAGACTAAGAGTTCACTGATCTGTTTTTGGAAGATCTTCTGATATTATGTAACAAAATTCCATTTTTTACATTTTTATTTATCCATATATTTACAAAACGTTTTACTAAGCAGAAATATTTCCTTCCATAAGTTAAAAAGAAACAAGCTGCTTTTTTTACGTAGACAAAATTATGAAAAATTTTCTTTTTCTTTCTATTTATGTATCTTTGAACTATCTTTATGCAATATATGCTGCTATAAGAAAAACTGAGAAGTTCGTTATATAAAAGTATTATCTCTTACTCATTATTCTGGTGATATAATAGACGTAAATATATATATATATATATCTTTTTTATTATTAAAGAATTAACAAGGAGATTTGTTTTATATAAAATTTTATATAGCTCTAAAATAATACTGTTGATTTTTTAGAGTTTTAATAAAAACTTTTAAATAAAATAAAACTAGTTTATTCATTAGTTAGTTTCTATTTCAATATTGAATTAATTATATCTAAGAATCTTTTAAATTAACTCTTAATTCCGTTTGATTAAAATAAGTTAAATATTATACTTTTAAAAAGATAAAATATTTAATATTTCATTAAATATTTTATTGTTTTGTAATTAATTTCATTATGTATGTATATCTTGTGCCAAAATTCCAAAGTTGATCGGTTGTGTCAAAATTCCGATAGACTTTCAATAGCAACAATAATTTTTGATACTGTACAGATTACATGCTCAAATGTCTGCATAGACAGAATATTTTATCTAAGATGCACTGTTTTTATAAAGATTCGAACTCAAGTCATGAGGTCCGTAACTGATTTTGGGCGTTCAAAAAAAAAAAAAACTTAAAGTCTTTTGAACTTAACAAAAATCTAACAATAATAATAATTTTTCTTTTATAATTATAATGATTTATTTGTTTCCATTTATTTTATTTCCCGCGTTATTTTCTGTAATGCATTGTGTTCATCCACAATGTTGCAGCATTAGAGATCAGAATACATCTAAATGCTTTTTCATAAAAGATAAACTTATATAAAACAGTATTTAGAGAATTAGAGCTGTAATATAGAATATAACTATTTCTGATATTTTTTTTAAAGATTTCTGCTAATGTATCAAAGTAGTTCTATTAAACTTTAACATTGTTCATTATGAATTCATTAACATTGAAGCATATATTCAGTTTATTTACTAATATTGCATTAATTTTATTTAGCTTTAATAAGATTTTAACAATGTTTTGTATGCAAACAGACTTGTTTTTTAATAGTTAACTATTACTGTAATGGGAAGTTATATCTTAGCAATCTATATCATAGTATATTAGTACAGCAGAAATTATTTTGTTTTCGTCGAGAAATTGAGGCCTATCAGCAAGAAAAACAACTGCATGTTTAAACTAATGGTATTTAAGGCTTGATTTTGATAGAAAAAGCCGCGATAGCTTCTTAAAACTTACATTAATGTTTTATAAACATCTAAACGTCAATCTGAACTATGTAGAATACACAACAGAGAGATTAAATGATGTGATATCTTGATTAAACTTTTTCTTGTTATTGAAAATTGCACGTTTTGTTTCTAAGTTATTTTTCGTTATACAATGGGCGGATCTTAAGTTTTTTCTACTTGTTAAGAATTGAATTCATTGGTCTTACCTTCTCAGCACCCACAGCTACCAAAAGGCACATGGCCAAAATACACCACTTGGCTACCATTGTTCTTGGGATCTGTTGTTGTCAGCGACCAAGTCTTACCACCCCCGAATGCCAGATCGCGCCGCCACCCCTCTCTCAACGTCTTTTATACCTTTCCGTCGTTCGATTATGGAAAACCAATCAAGACAGAGATGAATAACTCGTGTTACGTTTTGATAAGGATGGAAAGCTAACCCGATCACTATCCAAAAATAGAATTCACTCATGTCGCGAGGTCGCAGGTCAGCGAGAGATAAAGTGGCTGTTTTTGGCAGTTTGCCTACCGTCCTATGGATGCTGAAGCTCCCTCTAGCAAGGCCGATTCTCTCTCTCTTTCCATAGCTACAACTCTCCCCTTGATGGGTGTGAGGGAATAAGAAAAAAAAAATAGATCACCCCGCATTCATATCTATTTTTGCCATTAATCCCTGACCCACCCTCTTACATTTTTTTTAAATGAAAACAAAACGGGGGTAAATGTAAAAAAAAAAAAAAAATCCTATTAGTGACATAAGTAAAGTTTCTGGTTAGTGAAACACTAGGGAAATTGTTTCACTCGTAAACAATTGTTTCGCGGAATAACTGAAAGTTCTATTAGATTTAAATAATAATATTATTATTACATAATAAATCTTCACTGCTGTTTATCTTTTCCTATGCATTTCATGTCTGCTTATACAAAAAAGAAATTTATCACCGTCACCAAATCTGACTTCAAATTTCAAGACATTATACAACTTAAGGAATAAATTTCATATCGTTGTATTTAATATATTAAAAACATAAATTTATTAAGTATTTCTTCATTGAATTACATGAAAGTTTTGTAAATACACATAAAAAATAAGTCACAAAAAACCTTCATAATTCTATTTAATCGTTTTTATGTTATAAATACAAGAAAAGATTCTAAATGAAAATATTGATGTTATATTTTTACTCTAAAAATCAAACAACAAATAAAAAATAAATAATTATTAATTATTATTAATTTTGTTGTTGTTCTATATTTGATAAATATTCATTCTACACGTTAAAGTTGAATTTATATTTTTACTATAAGTAATATTATTATGTTCATTTGAATGTTAATCGATTCTGTAAAGTTGTAAAGAGGTGTGAAAGGTCCTATTCTTTCCATCTCTTGAGCCTGAAGAAGATCGGTGTTTATACTGTCGAAATACTGTATGTTATAAAATTAGAAGAACAGAATGATGAAGTTTTTGAAGTATTCATATTCAAGGTTTCTTTTAATAAAAGAAAATAATATTTAGATATTTCTGCAGGAGTTGTTTTTTTATTTATAATTAAAAGTTTTATAATTTTTCTTAATTTTGATCTACGTATTTGTTATATTTTATTTTAATACTTAATATTTTATAATTACGGAACGAGATAAAAGGCCTTATATAATTTTAATTTTAGGTATAACTGAATTCCCCAAAAATTAATTTCCTCGATCTCGCGGATGAAAAGAGATAAAAAAATTATGTAGAATGCTCAATGTTTAAGTAATCCATTGAGTAACCAATAAACCCGTCATAGTGGGAAGTATTAAGCTTAGATCTGGGCTGGGTCTTCAAAGTTTTCCTTTCTTTTGTGTTTGTCTCTTTCTTTTATACATACCCAAAAGGTAAAATAGTCTATTTAGATTATAACTTTGAATGCCCCAAAAGGTAAAATAGTCTTTTTAGATTATAACTTTGAATGCCCCAAAAGGTAAAATAGTCTATTTAGATTATAACTTTGAATGCCCCAAAAGGTAAAATAGTCTATTTAGATTATAACTTTGAATGCCCCAAAAGGTAAAATAGTATATTTAGATTATAACTTTGAATGCCCCAAAAGGTAAAATAGTCTATTTAGATTATAACTTTGAATGTAGACCTATCTGGACATTGATTGACAATGCCATTAGGTCGTGACAAGTTCTGTGGTATTTTGAAAGATGTATTGGTTGAAACGTAGAACTACGACTAGTTAAGAGATTTTGTTGAATAACCAAAAGTTGTATTACATTAAGACAGAAATACAAATATCTATCAGAAACAATTATATAATGTTACAATTGTACTTTTGCAAGAGATTCATGTTTATATTCTTCTTGATTTTTCTTTTACTGGACCTTCTTAAAAACTCAATAGCTCATTGTTATTTGACCTGCAATTTCTTTGTTGATTTTGAGTAAATTTGTTTTTTCAACTTAAATAACTTTTTCCCATAATGAAATAGAATAGAAAAATATTTACATATCTTTCCCGAGCATATTTTTGACCAATTTAGCAGAATTTCAGGCGTAATCAAGAAATAATATAATAATCAAAATACGGAATTTACAATACTCAGCATCACAAACAAATATCAGGAATATACAATTGTTATTTACTTTTCTTGGGGTTTCTGAAGACCAAACTATACATCTAAAAGTAAATGCACTACATTAAAATGTCTGTCTATCAAGGAATAGTAAATGTTTTTGAAATTGCTGAAATTTTATTCTTAACTTTGTAATATAAAACTTTTTATTCACCTTTAATCTTTACACAGAATTTGGAGAAACTTATCTTTCACCTGGTAAACATTTAGAGATTTTAAGCATTCGCTGAGATAACGGAGCGGCGAAATTTCCAGGGTCAATTGTATCCCTGAAATAACGACTCCTTGTTTGATGGTATTAATATTAAGAACAGAAGCTAAGTAAGAAGGTATTGCTGTAAATGCTGGACTGGGATACTGCGATTATTTACATCAAAACGCATGCAGTATTCTTCTGCCAGTTCCTGCCAGTTTTGTTAAGCATTATTTTTCATTTGCATTGTAAATAACAAATATCATCAAGAATAAAGTAGATATCATGCAAACTTGATAAAATCGAAATTTTATCAAAAAGAAAGAACACATTAGAGCTGTAATGACTGGCAATATAAAATAATATACTACTGCTAAGCATGCCTGGGATCTTCAACATAATTTAGACGTTGATAATCCTTCCATTTTAGGTATCGAAAACAATAAAACCAAGAGAACAGCAATCGAATCGTTTTTTATTTCCACCAACAAATACTGACACTCTATAGAAAGATATATTTTTATTTAGATACTTAACTTTTATATAAATATTTTTAATACAACTCTTAATACAACTTTAATTTTATTTAATATTTTTTCAATTCTATTTTTATTGGATTTTCTTTTTAAAATCTAATTATTATTAATATTTT
>JAFIDM010000002.1:24448501-24472828 GCA_023159025.1 Thereuonema tuberculata
TATTTTCTGATAATCTTTGTGGACTTTCTTTTCTGCTGAATAAATTCCTTATACAATTATTAATAAAAACCCATAGGGTATTCATTCATTTATAATTTTGTTTTTCAGTTATTCATTTTTTCATTCCATAAAATTTCATAATAGAATTTTATGTAAATCGAAAGGTTTGAAACTACGTACTTTTTAGTTTTTGGGTGAATTTAACTTAGAAGTCAATAGAAAAGGTTAATTAATCTGTTGAAAAATATCTTTATTTTTCAAACAAAAAAGTATCTATTGAGAAAATGTGAAATTTTCTACAAGTTTAATAAATAAGTTATAATTAAGAGTGGAATTAAAAAAATAAACATTTGACATTTCCCAGTATAAGATGGATATTTCTCCTTGCTTGTAGCAATATTACAATCTGTTCTAGCATGGTGAACATATCACAGAAACTCTTGTGAAATCCATTCTTCTTCATCTGCTAAAATAGATCTTGATTCACGTATGTGTCTGTGATATTCAATAGGATTTTTTAGTCAAGTTATATTTCAATAACATTTCATATCTGAGGAGAATTCTGACTAGATCAAATAAGTAATTCGACAGTTCTTAGCAGAATCAATTGAAATGTAAATTCGATGATCATGAGCATTATTATCATGAGCGACATTAGAAATGGAGTGTAATATGTATTCATGACACATGATGGAACTCTTCAGCATGATGTTTCCACTCTTATCTTGAAAATTAATCAATAACCATAGGAAATATTCAAAAGAAGGATTTTAAATTGTCTGAATCAGACGATGGTTGCAAAAATTTATTTGATTTGGAAAACAAAGTGTTGCTATCAGAATGTTAATAAAAATTTACTATTCAAAATAATAAAGTTAAGTCTTGTCTCAATTTCATTCTTGATATCATATAAATTAACTAGGTATCAAATTTTAGTGATCAATATTAAAATAAAAATCATCGTATTTTTATAAAAACACAAGTAAATATTAATATCCAATCACTAGACTTTGTGAGAAGCCCTCCATGTATACAATTCTTTTTTTTTTTTTTTTGGAAACCAGATGCAGAATATAATTAGGAATTTTCGTTGTTCAACGATGGTTAACCAATTCAGAATTAGATATTTGAATTGCTTAATATTAAGAATGTTTCGAATACATTCCAACATGGAAAATTAAAGAATGATTTAACTACTTTGATGTTAAATATTCTCTGCTGAAACCTCTATTTTTTTTTTATTTTTTTTTTTCATTCAATATTGCACATATAAAAACTTCATAAAATACATATGTAGCCAGCGCAGCGCTAAGACAATGATATATATGTAACAATTATAAATAATACTACTTAACAGAAATAATTATTTAAAAAAAACATATAAAAACTTTATAAAATACATATGTAGCCAGCGCTAAGACAATGATATATATGTAACAATTATAAATAATACTACTTAACAGAAATAATTATTTAATAAGATGTCCTGGTTTTCCAGTTAAAAGTTCCAGCCAGAATTAGAAAGAATATCAGAGATTTAATCAAAATAACCACAACAAATTACCACATGTACTCTAAAACTAATAAGACATTGCCTGTAAAAGGTCATGTGTCTGAAGGTTGACAATGCCTGTTGCCATTAGAAGGTATGCTAATAATGATCATCAACGTCACGTGGATGTAAAATTATAATTATTTAATGACTATTAAGTAGTAGTAATATGATTGTGTGTTTGTCAAGGACTAATGATTGTGTGTATGTCAATGTCTGTGGCTAAAAGATTGTCATTATTTGTACAGTTCATAGAATAAAAATTTCTTAATCTCTAATGACTGGAGGGTTGTCAGTTTCTGAAAGTTATAAGGTTTCAATACTACACGATTCACTAGTCTTTAAACATTGATAACGTGGTTATTATCGAACGCCTGTAAGGTTTCGATGAAGACTTAGAATGCTGAAAGAAATAGCAGAAACAATATAAAATTTATTTATCTTTTCAGGTATTTATTTTTGATCTCTTCCTATTTAAAAGGATCAAAGGTTGTTCATTATTTGCTCGAATTTAAATCTTTTAAGATGATACTTTCTTTCGTCTCCAAAGGTGGTGATTTAAAAATGGAACGCTTTACATTCTCAATAAAACGATGAATTTACACCTGATAGAGATTTCTTTCTTTTAAAAGTAAATACGTTTAATTTAATTCGATTAATTTTCTTCAATATTCACTTTAAATTTTCTATATAAGTGATCATTTTACAATTATATATAATTGATCTAAATATAAAATTTCTCATTATAAAATTTATCTCCCTTCCCCCCTCGATGATTTAACAGAAATTTATCAAAATTTGATCTCCAATTCCCTAACCATTTTTCTGCTGACTAATTTTGACGTAAGGCCTTCAATGAAGTGTAATTCAATATGACCAATTAGGGTTTTTTTTTTCTTCATTTCTTTCCCTCTATACAAACTGCTATGTCATGGAGATACATTTTGATAATGAAGTTGATGCTGGTCGTTCAGCTGAAGATATCAATCATCATTACAAGCAAAATACTATTCTAAATATTTGGCAAACAGTCCTACTAATATTTATAAATCTTTGCCCACAGTAATTATAACAGTTTAATCTAAAAATTTTAACTTTGTATACAATATTCTAGTATTCTTATATTCTTTCTTCGAATATTTATAAATATAACCGTATAAATTTTGTTTATGAATGTATAAATACGCATAAACATCTTCTTAGATATTTATAAAATCGTTGTTTACATCCAGGCCAAAGCAGAAAGTTATCCAGCAAATACGTGAATTGCATGAAAATATTATTTTAAAGTATTCATTATTATAAAATTTATTTGATATATTTAATACTGTAAAGTTTGGCTACACTTGAGAAACTTATCAGAGGGACACAAGCCCTGGTGGTCAAGTAGATACAGTCGGACCTCTATTTAACGAAGTCGCTAAATCCCGAAAAAAAAGTTCGTTATATAGAAAATTCGTTAAATAGAGATTCACCTTTTAAAATTACTTTAAACTACATAAAACAGATTTTAAATACATAAACAGTAAATATTATTAAAAAAAGTAATAGTTTTAATGAAATAAAGCACACATTACCACTTGC
Source organism: Thereuonema tuberculata (assembly GCA_023159025.1). NCBI lineage: Eukaryota > Metazoa > Arthropoda > Chilopoda > Scutigeromorpha > Scutigeridae > Thereuonema > Thereuonema tuberculata. The sequence continues at coordinate 24,451,638 of JAFIDM010000002.1, forward strand.
ATACTTAAATTTTACTAATAAAGTCTGTTAATTTTGACTGATTTTTTTTTTTTTTGAAAAAGTGTTTTCACTCATAGTACGTCTCGCATCTTTGCAATGCACCAAAAACCCCTTCAGTATTTTCTTCAAATTGTAATCAGCGTCGGATTGTTTCAAATGATTTTAGCATTTCATCATACGAATGTTTTTTGATTTCTGCATCTTGATCATTTCCCATCTTTGATTTTCATCATCTTCATCTTCATCGCAATTCATAACTGTATTGTTTTTATTTTTCACACTGTCCAAAATATCCGATTCAGTTAGTGTTTCCAAGGTCTCAACTTCAAAATCAAGTGAAAGATAATCATCAATCAGCACATGATTAACAATTTCTTCTTTTTCCCTCAGCTGTATCCACATTTCTTTCATTTTCTCTAAGAGAATATTAATAATAAAAACATTTCAAGGAGAAAAAAAAAATAGATACCACGAAAAAGTTCGTTAAATAGAAAATGCACTTCGCTATTTGGAGGTTATTTTACGAAGAAATTATCAAAATGTTCTTGGTCCCAAAGAAAAGTTCGCAAAATAGAGAAATTCGCAAAATAGAGGTTCGTTAAATAGAGGTCCGACTGTACGTCTTTCTTGAGTGTCTGGGTTCATATTGTGAGTAAGGCATAGATGCTTCTGTCCTTTCACTATCTATCTGAAGGAAGAAGGATGGAGAAGGGTTGTGTAGTCTCTCCACCTCTGTCTTTCTTATATTCTTTCATCTGGTGGAGAACCGGCCTGAAAATTCATTTGTCCCTTTTATTCATTGATAAATAAAAAAACAAAGAGATGAAATTGCAAAATAAGTATGATTTTGACGTAAAAAGTTAATAAAGTCTTTAAGAGGTGACAAGTCCCCATTGACTCTAAAGGATTCACTAATAAAGAGATGATAAGGAACAGCACTAAATAGTTGTTTACTTATTTTATTTAACCAAGAAACAACTGTATACTTAATTTATGAAACTTACAATTACTGCTATTTTTTTAAAACTTGTATTACAGTGTAAATTACTTCGCAAATATAAATACAATTTTATAATGAATAAACACACACACACGAAAAAGAAACACCATGAATTTTGTAATAAGAATCACGAAATTAAGAACGTTTAAATGATTATGAGATACATCAAGAGTAAATGATAGAGTATTGTCTGAAATTTATTCACAAGTCATGAACTCAGGACAAAACTGATATGAATGAAATTATTGCAAAGGAATTCAAAAGAAGCCAAGTAATGACGAATGTAAGAAAACTGACAGACAATAAGTTGCACGAGTCTAAAAATTCGATAACAAAAAATACTAAACAGAAAGGATGAGCGATGATAGAGTCCTTCAACAATTGTTAAGGATAGAAAATTATTCCAGTCTATAAAAGAATTATTTTTTTTTCTCTTCCTTAAAGCGAAGGAGAAATCTACTGAGATAGTATATTTTCTCAACATACTGAGGAGAGTACTGGACAAATAACCCAAGGAATTGTAGCATAGTTAAACTCTTTGTGAAGATTCTAAGCATCAAAGCAGATCAAATTTTTGCCGAAAGCAGAAATTCTCGGCAAGATTTGTGTTGCTGCAGTCATATAATTAATTGAAGGATTACAACGATAAACTGATTGAGATTTACCAATTTCTAAATCTAAAAATTGCTATAGAAAAAGAATTATATTATATAAAACATTATTCTGTCTGTCATTATGTCATAAGACTTTAAGTTTTTCCAAATTTCTGACCAAACTATAAGAGATAGATTGGTCATGCAAATGGATAAAATGTAGATGTTTTTAAAACAAATAAAATGCTACAAAAATCTTTCGAAAAAATGTTTTGGTTTCCAAGATGGCGTCTTTTAAAGGGTCAAATTTAGACTTTTTATCAATATAATCGAAAACTATAAAAATTGGAAGAGAACATTATATTGAGAAAATGTTGGTATTTGGAAGTTCTATCAAACGATATATCAGTCATTCACAAACGTTTCTGCGTTTGCAAGATACATGCAAAAATGTGAAAAATTTCATGTTGTCTATTGTGAGAAGCTTGTGAAGGCACGTAAAAATGAAATAACTGTACAATTCATGGAAATACGAAAACAAATATAGATCATATTATTATAAATAAGCATGATATCGAAATATGCGGAGAAGGCCACAACGGGCTGGAAGTCGTATATTCTCCAATCTCAATATTAATTTGCTAAATAAATAAAGTTGTTTTTTTTTTGTTTTTTTGTTTTTTTGATGCTATATATGCAAGGGTTCCGGAGCGAATGACGGTACCCGGCTAGTCATTAATAAGGTTTGATTAGAAGTAACAATAAAGTGTTTTAGGATGACAATACAAACAAATTGTACATAACTTTCTATTTACTTTCCAACTTGTTAAGTGTATATAGTAAATCTTTCATCTACATAAAATAAAAAATACACTATTTTCTTCATGTGATATTCGTATCGGTAAATAATAAATCAACTACTATTACAGTTGCATTTTTCCATGAAGTCCCAGTTGTGGAGATAACTTTCTAAGTTTATTAAATAGCCGATTATTTATTTACTATAAAGAACATGAATTTTATTTGAATTTTCGTTATGAAAGTTTGTGTGGATAATTTATCTGTAATCTAATCTCCCCTTTTCACTTAAAATCACTTCTAAATTATTTGATGTAATTTTATAACTTGTGTTTTTAACAAAATTATCTTAAAAGCTAAAAATTCCCATCAGAGGGCGCCACTGCATTGAGAGATTTGAGGGAGACAGAATCTTCACAGAAAAATCATGATTTGTTTATACATCAATTCCTCACCATGATAAGATATTAGATATGATAAAACATCCTAAAGATCATCAGAGAATTAGAAACAGAAATATTTTAAATATTCAGGTTCACAAACAGTATCTTTGTTCTTTAAAGAAGGATATTATCCCAGTATTTTTGAGTTATATTTATAAGAGATGCTGAATAAAATTCCTTCTAAGTACTTACAATTTAAATTTAAAAAATTGTATTCTTTTACTTTCATTTTCGATTGCATTTTACTGATACTATTGCTTTATTACTAATGTAATACTTCAAAACTTTCTTCTTGAAAGTATGTAGGCCTACTTCTAAAGTAAAACTGAAAAATAATTTTTCAATTATTCATTCTTGAGAGTTTGAAAAAAAAGTCAATCACAGGAAGAAGTATACAAACATTAAATACGGAAACATTAGAATAAAAATCCAGAATAATGTTTTGCATCATTATTAGGCTGTACTTAATATCTTACAGAAATTTAGATAAAGTGATTGAAAATAATAAAAAATTAGTCTACATTTGGTATAAATTGACAAATAACTAACGAAGATAGGAAATAACACGGTGGCACTACATACTAAAAAACTGAGTGTTTTAATGATTGGATTGAGGCTATTCATGTCACCTCCCTATTCATTTTGAAGCAAATAAGACACACAGCGTTGTATCAGTTTTCAAAACTGGCTTACAAACTGCATCTATCTATATATTATTTATTTCTAAAGTCTGTATTTCACAAAAACATTATTTCTGCTGTTAAAATTGTATATGTTGACAAGGGTCGGATTTCGGTTTTCAAGCGCCCTAGGCAGAAAGGACTTTGCAGTCTTTTTTTTTTTTAGCATTTCGACAAAAAAAATTTGTTATGGAGACAAGAAAATTAAGTCATATTATTTCTTCATTACTTGAAGTAGGAAGTTTCTTTTAAATTAACTCACATAGTTGAATACATAGAAATAATAATGATTGAAGCTTAACGTTTTGTGCTTTACAAAATAAATACTTTAAATTAATGTATTCTTATGTATTAAACTAACAAACTATAAGATTAAAGTTAATATTTTAATTGTCTTTCTGTTATCTGCTATTTTTCTTGTCCACAACTTTTCCTTAAAATGTTCCTTCTTGGGCATATTTGCCTGGGAATAATTAACTTATTTTCGGTGACTATTTTTCAAACACCACAGATCGACTACATTGCCAAATATTTGAAAAAGTAACATATTCTTTGAATGTACAACATAAAGTAATGTTTTCCAAGCTATTGTAGTAGTATATCAATGACGTAAAAATAATTGACTGAGCATTTGAAAATTTTTCTTCTGTTTGTTTATTTCTATGTTACTCTATCTGTATGTATGTAAATTCATCACGTTAAAATGGCTAGACAGATTTTCATAAAATTTGATTGTTGGACTTAATTTATTTATGCTTCCATTTCATCTACACTTCAAAAAAGACTTACGAATCTCTCGTTAAATGGGTTGAACTAATTTCTTAAAATTTGATGGTTAATTATCGTCCAATTTAAATTACGAGCACCTTATTTTATTGTCCACCAACACCCACCAACCTCAAAATGGACTCTCAGCGTTGAGTGTTCAGTCCGCTGGACGGCGAAACTCATACCTAATTTCATTGCATACAAAACACTTTTTTTCCAAATTATTATGATTAAATTTCCTTTTGCAGGACTAGAATTTAATCATACGCTGCCACGTTTTCCAATAGGTACAGTATTAAAGAGAATTTTCATTCAAATGAAGTTCATGTGAGAGTTATTAAAAAACAAGAGTCCAAGTAAATCTCTTCGTGTAACGTGACACTGGCTGTAAAGGAAGACAACCTCCTAACATGACCCCGGATAACCCCCTTTGGCAGTTCAAGTGCTGAATCATGAAGCCTCATCTCACGTAATATGTGCATTTACGTCAAGACATAATGGATTACAAAATGATCCTTTGAAATGATTTCCAATAAAATATACATTTTTAGTGAAACAATCCAATTATAATTAATAACAAAATAATAAAATGACAGTTAAGTAATTAGTAACTATCATTTTGAATAAAAAAATAAGTAAATAAAATAAAGTCTAAAATAAAAATTTTTAATACATGAACTGATATCTTAAAACCATGTCTTTCAAAAACCATTCTAATGTACTAAAAAAAATGGTAGCCTATACTTCTTTTGTACAGAGAAATAAACATTTAATAATATCAATGATTTTAATTTTGTTGCTGTTTTCCTGAATAGTTATAATTTTTCTATTTATAATTCTACTAATTGTTTATGTATTTGCTCACAGGTTCCGTTATGACGTCATTAAAAAAGTCTAATTTTTCATTGTATTATTTTCTGTAGGAAATTGTACAAGAAAATTATTTTAAGAAAACATTAAAATAAATAATATTTATTTCATGTTTTAAGCTATATATCTCCATTACGATAGTAATGTCTTTAAAAAGAATGTATTAAAATATTTTAGGAGAAATTGTATTTGCAACCTCGGTGATTTGTATTTGTCGTTTTCCTTTATCATTGGGATCTTTGCTTTATCCATCGCATCGGTGTATATTTTGCAGCAGCGAAAAATAGATCAGAAAATATATGAGAAATATCGTAGTATTCTCTGACATTAATAAACGAAACTATACAGAGTGTAGATACTCAGTTTATTGTGTATCTTATATTTATAGGAAATTTACTAAAAAATTATTGTAATAATCCTTCCTAAAATTATAATACCTGGCTACCTCAGATATCACAGTACTACATGCTGTCTGTTTTTCACGTAATTTGTTGATATAGTTTCCTGTAAATCAAACAAAATTACAAAAACGCAAACACACACACGCACACACTCTAAAAAAAAGAATTTATTTTAAAATATTGCTTTTATATTTTTCTTGGTTTTTGAAAGTCGTGGAAACAATGTGAATGAAAAGTAATTCTTATAAAAAAATTTTTATAAATTTTAATAGCTGCTCGATATAAATGACACTTCAAATTTTATATTTGCTGAAATGATTAAATCCGTAATTCTTACTTAAATAAATCCAGTTATTCTGAATCATATTAACAGCAGCCAACATTAAGAGCATTAATAAGCCGATTATTAAGCAATTTTAAGATAGCGGCAGAAATCCATTGGTTCGGTTTAAATGTTTTTCTATGTTTTTCTATGTTCGGTTTTTCTATGGAAAGCACGATCACGTGCTAACTTCTAATTTACCTAGAAAAATTTCAAATTCAAAAGTAACCCATTGCCAATAAATAGGAATACCGAGTTCAAGAAGAATTAAAATGTTATTAGGGAGAATCAAACACACTGATTGGCTGAATTCTTTTGTCTCAGTTTTTTTTTTAGGATTCTTCTCCAGACGGGTCCGAAGGTCCACCCAGCCCTCTGTAACGGATATCGGAGTTAAAGGCGGAGGGCGAGCGTAGATCTGACCACCCGATTGTCCTGCTAAGGAACGCAAGGAGTCTTACATCCTAACAACCTAAGGACCACGAATACATTTATAGAGAAAAACTTTAACTTTTAATTAGCTTTTTAGGAAAAGAGGTTCACAAAACAGAAAAAGAAAGAAAATAAAACAAAACAAACACAAAATATTAATTGGAAAACAATGAATGTCAATGCTATTATTTGGTGGTTAATAATGTAAATGTAGACTTTCCTAAATATTGATAATAAATTATAAGAACTACTATTAATTACTGCAAGATTTAATAAAACTTCTATTTAGTAAATTGTTAAATTGTTAAATTGTTAGTTAATTGTTGAAATAATTTCAATATATTGCAAATGATATATAGGATTAAATTTTTCATCAAGATGTAGAAGATATCAATTCTGTTCAAATAACAAAAGGAAATGGAATGAAAAAAAATGTAACTTTTATGACATGCGGATAAAGTTGTAACTATTATGTAATTGAGGAAGTTCAAGCTTTTATATGAAGCATTAAACCTGTTTTTTAGAATTAATTTTATTAACTTCTGTTAGAGATTGATATTACTGCGAACGTCAGTTCTTTATCATTCGTTCTGCGATCAGAAAAATGCAATCAGTTTTTATTCTAAGAATGGATTTTTAGCCAAATTGTTGATATTGAAAGCGAAATATACAACCATCTTTTAACTCTTTAACAATAAAGTATTCTTCGTATATTCTAAAGTTTTTTTACGAAAATATAAGACATTGTACAAAGAAATGATTGGAGCTATAGAAAAAAACATCTTTCATGTTTTCATGTTTGAATAAATAAGTGGTAAGTGATAATAAAATATAGATTTCTGTGATACTGATCATCACAATCAAATTCATTTCAACTACAGTTATGTTAATTTAACTTTTATCAAAATAAATAGTGAATTCACTTCAGTTTAACCTGAAACCTACTACTGCTGTTTAAACTCCATAATATAAATATCAATATGTGAACACAGAATTGACGAACGAAAGTAACCTTGACATTTTTTAATTCGATGCGAAATCACTCGATTCGAATAGTTATGAAGATTAAAAATTTTGTGGTATGTATAAAAGGATATTGTTGGGGCACAAATGTTTTCTTCTACTTTACTGATTAAAAAAATTAGGAGATTTTTCTGTAAATAAAAAATAAACATCTAAATACAATGAACTTTTAGAAAATAATTCCTAAAAAATTTTAAATGTAACTTAAAAACATGGGGAAACTTAAGATATGGTTATGTATAGTGATATGATACAAGCAAATTTTACAAATTCTGAAAGAAAATTCAGTCAGAAATAAGTATTTCTCACAGATAGCTAAAATACAGGCATATTCTTAGTTCTCTTCAAGGACCTCGGAGTTTGCAGTGGACTTTAATTCTGCATTTTATCAAAAAATAAAAAGTCATTATTAATTCATGTTTAAAATTGCACGCACATATTTTACTTTAAAAAAATATTTCATGAATTTAAAAAGCGTCCTTTTACATGCTTTTTAATAGTTGATTCCCTCATATGGATTTTCGATTCTAATAAAATATATGAATTTCTTTCTTATACAAAGAATAACAAATACAAAAAAAATGGTGAATTGTATCTAAATTATTATTTTTACTTTATTTAAATAATATATGTTATTTATACTGTAATGTACAATAATGCAGTTTTGTCACCTCTCCCCTGGAAAAATGTCTGCGAATCCGTTTTCGTAGTCTATCGAAAAAAAGTAGTTTTTAATCTACCATTAATGTAAAATCTGTACATATAAACTTATATTAACAGACTACTTTACTTATCGTGAACTGAAGAGTTTTGAATACAATAATAGCCTTCTTATATAACAATACCTTATGCTTGCTTTTTTGCATTTACGACGTAACAATAACCTTTCTATTTATCAAAATAAAGATACAAGTCTTGAGTTACAATAGATCTTTCTTGAATTTATTTTCTTATTTTAGCATATTTTTTTTTAAAACATCCTACAATATCATCTTCTATTCTTATCCCTTTGTCTTTACTGGGTATAAAGAGGAAGCAATCAAAAGTTATGTATGGTAATAGTAGTTACGTATGTTGTTATGTATGTTAAATGCAAAGGCAAACATGAGGTAGACTATATAAGAAGATTGTTTGAATTTTCTCTTCTTGACGTGAATTAAGTTTTGGATAAAATTAAATAAATAAATAAGTAAAAAAATTAATAAACAAGATAGGGATAGCGATTAGCAAGTCAATCAAAATGCTTCGCAACAGCTTCTGATTAATTTATGTTGAATTATTGCTTTAATATTTCCTTATTATTATCAATGTGATTGTTGCGAATGCAAAAGGCGCAATTGTTGCGATTGTTGTGATTGTTGTGCTTAATGATAATTTAATGAGATTTTAATGATACTTGTCCACAGTCAGACGGACAAAGCGGGATTATAAGGCTTCCTATTCAGAAGCCTAAAAAATATAATTTTTGTTAAACTTCTCATTGAAAAAAAAAATTAACGTAATTTAAAAATTTAAAATTATTACTAGTGATTTCAGTGATAAGCGAAAATAAATAAGTGAAATTAAAAAACAAAATATCCCAATTATATCAAAATATTAGTTATAAAGAACATAATCCAATTATATTTAGGAAAATATAATTAGTGAAAGAATTATAATATTTTTAACTCCTATGAAATTTCAAATATAATATTATTTTAATCGGATTAACAAGTAATGAATTGTTTTATTTAATATAAATACTTAATAACTTTGCCATTATTAGAGTCAAATCGTTGTTAGAACTCTATTTTTAAAACAGAAATAAGAAAAATATTAAAATACTTATCCATAAGTTACGTTACAAGAATTTTCGTACATTGGCTTATTATATTTATTTTCATATAGATTACAATGGAATTTTTTCCCTTCTTAAGTTGTTTCCATACAGCAAATACATATGCTACAATGTCGTATTAGCTTCGTTATCTTAGACAGCTAAAACCGTGTTTGATTACGATTGTCCTTTATTGTAGAAAACATGTCCATATCTTATTAATTTCATAAGAAGTCATTAATATATAAAGTTGTTCTCTAGATATTCATGTTGTTAAAATTTACTACCTATTAAAAATAAAGATTGAATGAGATTCTCCTTTTAATAATGTTAAGATATCTATTTTTACTATTAGAAACAGATCTTTATCCTAATCAACAAAGTTATTCAAAACAATGTAACGTTCAGAAATAAGCGATATTAATACTCAACAAATTGATCTTAAGTTAACTAAAATATATTTGAAAGTTGAAAAGTTTCTAAATGCTTCCTTAAATACAATTTCATTTTCTAGACATTTAATTTTTTTTTAAGAATTTAAAATATAAATATTATATTAGAAATTATTATCGATATCTTATTTGAAAATCTTTTATTTTCAGTAGCATAATTAAGAATCGTATTGAACAGTCTAAATTATTTCGAAAATTTGCGTTTGTAACAAGAAAAACAAAACTTGTCTTTCAAGATAACGATGGTAAAATATTTACATTCATTTTATTAATATTTAATATGCGTTTATTTTTTGAAGTAGAAGCTTTCATTATGATTTTCAATAAATTGAAAACTAACATCTGAGAACTGCTTTGTCCAGTTGTTCTTCTTACAGGTCAATTACAGCGTTTAGCAAATTATTTGCTGACTATTTTTATTATAATAAACTTAATTCTATTCTTGTGGAAGTGATTTCAATTCATGCGTTCTTATAATGACAGCAAGGATTTACACCGAATTCGATTCATGGAGAGTCGAGATTTTTCCCTAATTATTTTTTCTCCAGAAATTACGAATATTTTTCCATTCCTTTGAAATGGAAAGCAAATTGTTGACAAGAAATATCAGCAACCGAGCGTCGGACCGGCCAGTCGACTTAAACGCGTTTAGAGTCTATATTTTCATTTTAACAAGATTACATAGGAAAAATATGCGTAGAGGACCACAGAAATTTTGTAATCGTCGAAAAGATAAAAAAAAAATGAAGAATGAAAAATTTTACATTGTCTAATTTTAATATTGCAAAGATTTTTCCTAAACTTTTTGATTCAATTCACTTACTTCAGAAAAGATTTAAGCAAGAAATTGCTTTTAAAAAAAGCATCAATTTAACTTAAGAGAAAGTTGATCTCTTTTCTCTACACTTGTTTTATTTTATTGCATTTGTCTTGATATGTTGGGCTCAGACTTAGACTTAGCAAAATTCGAGAAATCTTTACGAAGTAAGAAAAAAAAAGAACTTTTAATTTTTTTTATCTCGTTCTAATAGAAGAGATGCCAAGTTTTCCTATCATTTAGATCTCCAGTTAAAGCTGACTCATGGCAACTATGCGATACTGTCCTCGAGATATTACCATAGCAATGCGTTGATATGGCGATAGATGAAGTTTGACCTGATTATCTTTCCATAGTAGTGGGAATCCACAGGCTATAAATAAGCGCAGTAAGCTAATGGACCTCGCGTTCAGCTACCAGCGGGGACGTGGAGACATAATGTGGACATTGGCTTTAGCAACACTCTTCGTGCTGGGCACGGTTGTTCGGGCTGATCAGGTAGGACAGAGGGAAAATAGAATAATTCACATGTAAACATTTTCTATTTACAAAGTAATTCGATAATTTCGAACAACATTGCAAACGCGATTCAGACTAGAAGTCAAATTAGAAAAAAAAGTTACAATTAGTTCGGGTCTAAGACGTGCAAAGTTGTTTTAATTTAATAACTTAAAACAAACTCAAGTATCTATTAATTCAAGTATCTTTGTTTCTGCCAAGTTCTTGTTAAGTACAATTCATTAGTTTTTAAAGACTTTTTTACAATGAATCTTGAAATATTTCTTCATATATACTGGCCTCAATGTTTAGTTAATTTATTCTAACTTATAAATATTACATTTAAGCAAAATCTAAAGAGTAATCGAATACAGATCATTCAATACTTATATATTTTCATTAAGGCTTATTTTATCTTCTCGTAATATACGATTGATCTGAGTATTTGTTAGACTAAGAAGACAGAAATCTCTCAATCCATAACTTACTATTTTCGGTGCTTTTTAGTAAGGCTATTTAATTCACTGTAGGTTAACACAGCTAGTTGTCAAATTCTAATACTTATTTATTTTATAATTTTCTTTTTTGAGACACTGAATTAATTTTTTTAATACTTTACGCAATACCAAAGTCTAAAAGAAAATTGAATTGAATTCATGATCTATGTTCACACTTTTATTCACAATGTGTTTCAGTTTATGCTTCTGAAAGTTAAAATTCGTATAGTTAGCTCTGAGGCTTCGCCAAAAAGTGACTTAACGTGGAACAATTAAAAATCTTTATCTAAGAATGTTAGATGTTTATGTAAGATATTGTTCAATGGCTATTTATTTCATGTATGGATTTTCCATTCGACTTAATGACTGTAGATGCATGCTACGGCAGCGTAGTCATGTGATCAGTGGCATTAGTGTTCACTGAATTCTAGGTTTACATCCCGGTTGAGGTTTTAACTGTTTCTGATTTTTGTCGAATTCAGTTTAAAAGACCTAAGTTGTACTTGCACTTTTTCCAGAAGACGGAGATGTCGGAGACTTTAGATCAGACAAGGAAACAACAATAACTTAAGATGAACCATTGTCTTTGAAATGAATTAGAATTTAGAGTGGTTTATGTCTTACAACAAAAAAAGCAGAATTTAGGTTACCTTACAATATTTAGCCTCACCATAGTCTTTTTTTTTAAGATTGTAGAAAATTAAAAAAAAAAACTAGAAAAAGAAAAATGAAAAATGGCAGTGGAAAATAGTAATATATTAATTTAATTTTTAATTAGAAATAAGACTTTTTATTTTACAAAATATTTCTAATAAAATCGTTTACAATTCTCTTTAGTAACGGAAATCATTAACTTTTAATGAAAATTTCATTTTGTGAATACTTTTTATTTATACTTACCTATAAATAAACAGCGTGAGACCGCATTAGATTATTTGTTTAGAAAAATACTTTATGAATTTTCAACATTGAAACTGTAACTTTATGAACATAAGTTTGCATTGTTTTATATTACATTGTTTTGTTAAATTATTTTTAATTAAAAGCAACATTAATTTTTCGATCATTTTATAGTATTGTTTTTAACTCAATTTAAAATTTTACATGTCTTTTAATTTTAGTGCCCGTCACATGGTGCAGATGTTAAAGGCAAGTTAGAAAAGGTTTTGGAGGTGGTGGGTCATGTCAATAGACCATTAACGCCAGAAACACCCGTAAGTACCGTTGCTTCTACGATTATGAAATTAATATAGTAAATATAAACACTACTGTCGTTATTTCGTGTTTTAGTATGTTGTAACTTAGTATAATCACAGCAAGATTATATGATGATGGCGTTTTGATTTCAGGAACCCGCTGGTTATGATGAAACCAAGCTGAAAGGCCTCGGTATTCTGCCCCAGCATGAAATCTTCTCTCTCTTCGACGAAAGAACGTGGCCAGAAGCCACGAAGGCAGCTGAATTCCTCATGGGTTAGTTTCTGGAATTATTCTAAATCAATTCTTTCAGTTTCTTTCTTGTGAATCATATTTCCATGCTTTTCTATGAAAACAAACATCGATATTTTATTCGATAAGCCGGCAGTAGATTTAACATATTTAGTAAAACATAGAATGCGAAGGAAAGGTAATTAAATTTAGAAATAGTAGGAAAAAAGATTAAATTAAATTCCTTCCTTTAGTAAGTCGAGAAAATTACGAGAGAATTACAAGAAAATATGAAATTCTGAGAAAATTCTGAGAGAATTTAATTTCTGAGATCTGAGAAAAAACTTCAATTCACTGAAACCAATAAGTAAGCTCTCCATTGTCGGCCACAATTCTCAATATAATTTGTTTCTATTTTTCAGAGGCTTCTGACTTTGACCATTTCATCCAACGTGCTGATGTCTTGAGGCATCGTATCAATGAAGATATGTTCATGTACGCCCTCAGTGTCGCCGTTCTCCACAGAAAGGACACCAGAGGAGTCCAGGTACCTCGTATCCATAAGATCTACCCCGACAAGTTCTTGAAGCAAGATATTCTCGTTGAAGTCAGAGAAAAAGTCAACCATGGAGAAGAGGTGAGGTGGACTTTAAAAAAAATAAAGCACTTAGAAAAATTTTAGCAATTAACTATTAATAATTTTAATGAGATTTTAAAATTAACGTGAATTTGTTGTCTTCCCATTAGAAACCAGTTGTTGATGCTACACAACTTCACCAAAATCAATTGGACCCCAACTACCGTTTGTCCTACTTCTTGGAAGATATTGGAATGAACTCTCACCATTACCACTGGCACGTTGTTCACCCTGCTGTCTGGCTGCCCAAACACGGTCCCAGGAAGGACAGAAAGGGAGAACTCTTCTACTACATGCATCACCAGATGGTAGCCAGGTCAGTGCATTCAACTTTCGTTGATATTTCCTAAAATACAGATTAAAAAAACAAAAAAAATTAAGCCTAATGCTTGAAAGATTCGAAAATTATGAGTGTATCTAAAAAGAAATTAATGTTAATAATGTAATTGCGGAATTAGTTTGATAAAAGCATTACCAGATTGATTTAAACAAAGCAAAACATTGAATACTTTTATCTAATATTTATTTAAAAAAATCAATTATTGATGTGACAGATAATATGTTGGACGCTTTGAATTAAGTAAACCTTTGTAATTCCAACTTATTAACTGCAATCTACTTGTCTTATTTTGTAGATACGACGCCGAGCGTTTGTCCAACAACTTACCAAGAACTGAACCATTTGAAAACTGGGATGACCCTCTTGATGTAAGAAAATATTCATTAATAAATTCTTCAAATACATTTGAGGAACACTAAGGTTATTAGTAATGAAGAAGATTATACGAAAAAGAACAAAATTAAAAAAATAACTATATTACATACATTAAAAGAATTTCTATTTAGCCTCCAAAATAAGTCTATTTTCTTTGAATTATTCTCAACTTTAACTTAATGTGGAATACTTTTTCCCTTTACAGGAAGGCTATGCTCCTCACCTTACCATCCACAAGACTGGCTACAACTACATGTTTAGGCCTGAAGGTCTGATTGTCCGTGATCTCCCAGAGTTGAACAAGAACAAGATGCGTCAATGGAAATCCCGTATCCTCCACGGTATCCACCTTAACGTTCTCTACGCTGTAAGTATTCCCTGCCTTCTTTTAATTAATAATAATTAACTGTTGTTCTAGTAAGATCTTTGGAACAAATACTGTGTGAATGGTAAGACTAAAACATGAAATTTCTCTTGGTCTTTTTGCAGGAAAACGGAACTAAAGTTCAATTGGACAGTGAAAGTGGTATTGATCTTCTTGGTGACGCCATCGAATCCAGTCTTCTCAGTGTCAACAGAGCTTTCTATGGTAACATCCATTGTTACGCTCACGTCATGGCTGCCCGTATTGCTGACCCTGATGGCAGATACGGAGTAAGTACATCCCAAATTTAATGAATGCTCAAGTAAATATAATCATAACATTACAGCAACTTCAGTTCTTATATTTTCGAACAATATTAATTATTACCTGTATTCTAAACTCTTCAATTTGAATTCTATCATAAGACTTTGAATGATTATTAAAAATTTGTAAATAACTTCGATTTTATTTTTCATTTATTATATCTCTTTATTTTTTCGAAGTTTTGAATATCTAACAATCTAATTATATATCTTTTTTAAATACAAAAAATATAAGGAACTAATGCTTTTTTTTATTCTCTATAGGAAGACAATGGTGTTATGCACGACGTCGCCACTTCAGCCAGAGATCCCCTTTTCTACAGATGGCACAAGTTCATTGACAACATCTTCTTGGAATACAAAGACAATCTCGACCCCTACACTCAATACGAAGTAAATATTATTTTATTTTTCTTCTCCTTTCGATGAAATGTCACAGAACGCTTCAAGGTTAATATCAAGTCACAAAATTTAATAGTTAAACAGAAACAACAGCATTTACTGCTGTCGCTTTTTGTTAAATCGGTTCTTAAATGCATTATTACATTAAATAACTGCTTTATTTATTAATAACAATTATCAAAGTAAGCATTAGATTATTCATATTACTATTACATTAAATAATTACTTTGCATAAATTATTCGGAAACATGATTTATTCGTATTTGCTGCTTTGCATGTGTTAAAAGGGAAAGCACCGCCTGGATGTTGGCCTTCACTGCATGATATGTCAATAGCAAGTTCCAATAACATTTCTTCTTTCCATAGCTCACCTGGCCCGATGTTGTTCTCAACCACGTTACTGTGAAGCCCCACAAGGGTGACAACGTAAATGAAGTCCACACTTTCTGGGAAGTTGATAACTTCGAGATCGGCAAGGGATTCGACTACACCAGACAGACAACTGCCACGGTAAGGATTATATAATATATAATTATACAAAAAAGATTATATATAACTTAATTCTTCTTTGGCTTAAGTAAACACATTGTGCTACACGTGAAAATGATTTCGCACTAATTTTTTACATTTTAATAAATTATAATTTTTTTTTGATAAATTATTCTTTTTGAATATTTTTTTAACTTTATTAATTTTTAAAATTTTAATACTAACTTATGAAAATAAATATTCTAAGCATTTAATTAACATTTTCGTAATATTTTTTTGCAGCCTTCTTTAAATTCATTAATATCCAAAATAAAAAAGAATTTCATTATTAATCAATAAAAGTTTTACTAATAACTACATTTTCTCTCTCAAAATATTCGTAACACAACTGCTATATAATCTTTTACATTTTTTTTCCCTGTAATTCGACATAAAAATTTATTTCCATATTTCGTTTTCTTTTAGGTTAAAGTCAGGCATCTTCAGCACGAGGACTTCCACTACGAAATCGACATTGATAACAATGGCGGCAAAAGTAAAAAAGCTATTTTCCGTATTTTCTTAGCACCTAAGTACAACGAGAAAGGAGAGCTCTTCCCTGTCAACGAACAGAGGAAACTCCTCATTGAACTCGACAAATTCGTTGCTGACCGTAAGCATACTTTTGCTCTTTTTAAACTGTTATTCAATGCGTTGCATTATTTAGACTTAGCTCACATCCTCACGATTTATATATTAACATAACGATTCATTTTTTTGTCGTTTTCAATCTTCAGTTGCACCCGGACACAACGTTGTTGAACGTCAATCCAGAGCATCCAGTGTTACCATGTCCAAGGACCACGTATTTGGAGATATCAGAAATCTTGCTGATGATCACCAGTGCAGCTGTGGCTGGCCAGACTACCTCTTGTTGCCCAAAGGAAAATACGAAGGCATGGCCTACCAACTCTTCGTCGTCGCTACTGACTATGCTGAAGATCATGTAAGCAAACATATAAGAATATCTTCCTAAACTTTTTCTTTTTTACATTCAATACATCTAAACAAGCAATTGGGATAATTCAGACAGCAATTCCGTGCCTGAAAGCATTCTTCATCTAAAGTTTCTTAATCATCAATAGCTCAAAGAAATAAAAAATAGGGCAGCTTTAAAAACTGACTTTCGTGTTTTTTTGGGTAGACACTTCATCATGTAAATGATTAACTGTATCTAATAGGCAACTATACGTATATTGCAATTTATTATGTAGTATATTACGTACTTTCCTATATTAAAAACTTTTGATAGATTATCGAAGCTCTCTAATTTCCTTAGCTTTGTAAATGGAATAGCTAAGGCTTTTAGAGATAACGCTGTAAGAGAAGCTTGTAGCTTTGTAATTATTATTAATTTTCTGTACAATTTTCTATGTTAGTTCATTAAGGAATATTAATAAAATGTTGTTCTCTACTTGCAGGTCGAAAACGCCGGTGAAGAATGCCAATGCCGCGATTCGATGAGCTACTGCGGTAGTGTGGAAAGCAAATTGCCCGACAACAAACCTCTGGGCTACCCCTTCGACAGGAGGATAGACGGAACAGGTTTCGAAGAATTCAAGACACAGAACATGTTTTACGGTGATGTGGTCATTACGTTCACAGGAGAAACAGTGACCCATTAGAACTGATCATTGCTTTGGCCATTTTGTTGAAAAACAAATCTTGGACGAAACTGTTGTTGGTGCTCCTAAGGAAACGGAAATTGAATGAACGGAAATGGTATCTACCCGTGTTTCCGCTTCCTCTTTTCTACTACTTCCATCATCCATCCAGAAAAAGAGATAGAAAGACCTTGTGAGACACCCAGTGTGCTTTGAGGGTATCCAACAAATATGTAAATGTTTTTTGTAAAATATTTTTTTTCAGTGAAATAAAAATATACTTCATTTTCTGTTGTAAATACACTCTTGTATCTTTTTTACTCCAATAAACTTGCTTGCACAAAAAAATAAATCAAATTTAATTAGACTTTACTATCATAAAATAAAGACGAAATAGTATATATAAGAACATATTAAAAAATAAAATGAAAAATTAAACTCTACGAATATGTTAATGTTTGCAAAGTCAAAATTAGTTTCCTTAAAAATATTCGCTTCTTATTGTACCTTCAATCATGACATATTATTGATAGCCGTGTTTCGTAAAACTGATTTTAAATTTCAATTAAATAATTGCTAGAAACATTAAGCAAAATACATAAACTTGTAATTCTTGTAAAATATTTATGAAAGAGAATATCTTGCTACAGAAAAGATGTAGGTTTACATTCTATTAGTTAAAGTTAAAGTTGCGATCAGGCCCAGAGGACCGCGCAATGCTGCTGGAGGGTAGGCTCCAGTGCTCAATAACTACGGGACAAAGTTGAGGACGGGGGGTCGGCCCGTCGCTCGCCCGCCTTTAACTCCCGGGAAAGAAACCTGGTACCCATTCTATAGAGGGCTGGGTAGACCCTAGGGCCCGTTTGGAGGAGAAAGAAGCGTGGAAAAATTCCCGTCCTCTGCCGAGGCCGGGAATCGAACCCGCACATCCAACCCGCAGCCAAGCGCCCTTACCCACTCGGCTACCGGGCCCACTTACATTCTATTACATAGTTCATTTCAGATTATAATTTTTAGCTGGGAAACAATACCATCTCTTTCTATTAGATTACTGTAACAATCAGTTTTATTTATCACTATCCCATTGTTGCAATGACTTATTAGAAAGAAAGCATACGTAATCGTTACTCATCTAATATAAATAATGAGGAGGAATTTAATGAATTTTTAATCAGTTGATGTAATAAAGAGACTGATTAATTCTCCAACATCTCAAATATTTCCTTAAAAATAAATATAAGTAAATGAATGCAAGATTGAAATGTAGTGTACAAATCCTCGATTAACTTAATACTCGTCAGAAGAGGCATTGTCTTCGAACAAAACAAAAACAGAAAAAAAAAAGAAAAAAAGCTTCAAGCCCTAGTGGGGTAAAAAGACAGCAATGTCAAGCTCGCTAGGATCTCATCCTCTAGGACTACTAATGAGCTCAAAGACTGTGTACGAGGAGAAAGATAGTTTAATCATAGGGAAAAAAAGTAGCCGTCAAAAATATTAAAAAAAAGTAAAGCTTAACCAGAATGTCAGTAAGGCTCCAGGGCTTCCTAATTCACGAAAACTGCATTTTAATGTCAAAAGAGATCACAAATAATGTTTCACCTAAGTTCCAACTAACGGTAGAAGTTTCTCATAAAATCAAGGCTTATCTGACTGATTTTACATGAGAAGATCATTGATAAAGATTTGGAGAAAATAGAAAAAAACAAAACAAAAAAAATGGGAACTGGATAAGATCTAAATAATATTATTTTTGGAATACTCTGGTATTTTGCTGTTTTTTTGAAGTTTACGTTACTTTCCCAATACGACTGCATCAGTCTGATCCTGAAACAATTAAGATTTCAAGTTCCCTAAATTAGCCTGCACATCAATTAAACATTAATTTAATTATTGATTCAATTTTCCTTTATCCAAAAATCTCCAATTTAATAGCAGTTAATTATTAAAAGTTAAAACTTAAATGTAATGACAAATATATAAAGCCGGACAGTGATGTGGAATTTGAAAAATGCCAATACAAAGACCTTAACACTGTTTCTATGAAGATGCCGGCTTTGTATAGCTTAGTAATCTAAGTTAATTTTATTCTTATATTCTTTACTTTCTCTAAATTGCTAAAGATTGATTGAAATCTTTGCTTTGCGAAACTCGAAGGTATGGCTTTAAGTTTTGCCTGTTCGAATATATAAATTCGAAAACTCAACCTAAGGAAGAAGATATATTATGCTTGAGCTCGCATTTGTTTTATCAATATAACATAAACGGTATTGCAACAAAATGTTACAGATTCTGTAACAGTACTCTTTCTTAACTTCCAATCTCTTAACGTATTGGTGTTAATAAAAAATTAACCGAAGAAACTAATGCGATGCCAACTGAAGCTTTAACATGCTTAAGGTTGAACTTGCAATAAAACCATAAATAAGAATACGATTATCCTTTAGTAGAACAATTTATGTCAAGAAGTAAAAGTAAATAATAAACACTTCTATTTGAAAAAATACAAGGGAACAGGCTTCTGAATTAAAATTCTACTGTTCTTAAGATGCTGACTCAAGCCAATGCAGGCGACTGCAAACCTTTTATTTCTTTTATAAGATTTCTTTACCAATGCACCTAAAATTCTGAAAATTTAAAAATTAACTTTTGAAACATGTGGAATTTATATTTTCTTGTTTTTAATTTTCAAAATATTCTGCAATTAATTAAATTAAAATTCAAAAACAGTCAATTTTTGGAGGCGTTACTCGGTATTTTCAACCTATAAAACTTGACGAAAATCTGTAATGATAAAAAATTTGTAAAATTTAGTGATATAATAATTTAAGTCATATAATGACTTGTATTTAAAATATTTATTATTAGTGTAATACTTAATTTTTTTAAAAATAAAAATTGTGTTTTTTTTTAAATTGTTTGAGATTGTTTTTTTTTTTTTACTTGCTATCAAATAATCGTAATAAAAAACATTGTCATTAAAGGCTTTCTAAATATCATACAAATTCATATGATGTTTTTTTTTTTCCAAACATAAATTTAGTTAAAAACTGGGCCATGAGTTTCCCCTACAGTCATTTATTTATTATTTCTGTATTATTTTTTTTTTCCTTTTCTTATTTTAGTTCTTGAAGGTTTCACAATTATCCAAAGAAGTTCATAATAATCATAATATATGCTACAGGAAGAAAAATTTATTTTTATTAATTAATTTAAGACTTTAAATCATGTCTCAATGATAAAAAAAAACCATGGATAAAAAAAAAAAAAGATTGTTTAAAAAACATCATTACAGGACTGATCGTGTAGCGCTGAGAGTCTATTTTGAGGTCGAGACTGGAGACCAAAATTATGGCATAAAATATCTTAAATTAGACCAAAAATAAGCATAGTACGAAATTTTAAAGACATCCGTCTAGTAGTTTTAGCGAGAGATTTTCTTTGGTTATTTTTGAGGGTTGGCATAGATAGAAACCAAAATACATGAGCTATCATTTTAAGTTTGGATCATATAATAAGCTGCCATCAAATTATTTGGAAATTCGTAGCATATTGAAGAGAAAAGTTAAGTGGAATTGTAAGACAAGGTTAAATATTAACGTGCTGTATTAAAATTAACACATTGCCAACTATATTAGCACAGAAAGAAATCAACAAAAATTACATATAAATATACGATACCACGACGTACGTTTCAGAATCCCATCTAGATTCTATTTTCAAGTAAACAAAAGAAAAAGAAAAATAAACTACCTGGATTAAGGCCTAAAATAGCGATGTTTC
>JAFIDM010000002.1:24473228-24526810 GCA_023159025.1 Thereuonema tuberculata
GTATATTTATATGTATTTTTGTTGATTTCTTACTATGCTAATATAGTTGGCAATGTGGAATTGTAAGACTTTCAATTTTAATTTTAAATATTTTAAAATTTTAGTTTTTGTTTTTTTAAGGTAAAAATTGAATTATCTGTTTTGTTAAAACTACTAATATGAATAATCAACAAAGTTATATATATTTTGATGTAAAATATATTATAATATTTATTAAATTAAAAAATGTTTACTTGTATTATAAAAAAACAACTTCTTATAATTATTTAAAGATGTTTTTTTTTAACAGTTTAAACCCAAATAA
Source organism: Thereuonema tuberculata (assembly GCA_023159025.1). Taxonomy (NCBI): domain Eukaryota; kingdom Metazoa; phylum Arthropoda; class Chilopoda; order Scutigeromorpha; family Scutigeridae; genus Thereuonema; species Thereuonema tuberculata. Next base: position 24,473,533 of record JAFIDM010000002.1, read on the forward strand.
AAATATTCTATTACAATATATCATTATTTTCTATTATGCACATTTATAAAAGAAAACATTGGGTTTCAAATAACACTTTAATAATAAATTAAAAACTCTTTTCATCCCAGGCGATATTTTGTGATCCTAAACGGAACTCATTTTTTGATGCCTAATCTCCATAGGGAAAGGGAACCACTTCCCTCTTCCCACACACAAAAATTACAAAAATAAAATAAAAACAATAAACGAGAATTCTAAAACGTGCTAACAGCATTAACAATTAACAGGAAATACGTGCTAACAAATAAAGAATATGCCTAATAGTTCATTGTTAACAGTCCACCTTTTTAAAAGTTAACAGTTTTATAGAAAACAATTTTTACTAAAAATGTCCTTAAACTTTTTTCAAGCTTAAGTTAGATTGATATTTTTAGAAGAAGAAAGTTTTAGTTTGATGTTACAGTTTAAGAAAGAATATGAAGAAGATTGAAAAAAGACAAGAGATTTAACTTGCGTTAGTACATTTTTACAGTAAAATAAAACAAAGAACGCACATAACTAAACAAAACACAAATTCACTGAGCTATTTTTTGATATTTGTGCTGGAAATCGGAGACAGTACTGTTTCAACGCTTATTGGCCTCTCTTCAGGCCGATCCGTCCAGCATACCTACCTCATTTACGATATCCCTAACTAGGAACCGTGACTAACTAAACACGGAAGTCGGAAATCGCTAAGCATTTCCTGTTATTATGTCCTGTTGGTATTTAGTTGAACAGTGGCCTATAACTAATAAAGTGGCTCATCAATGTCGTATACTCACTGATAAAATATCAGTTAATTATGTTCACTTCCGTTTTGTTTATATACGCTTAAATTCTTCAGTCAGCAAGATATATTTTAGTCAAAGAGTTAATTTATGTTGGTAATAAAAAATTCTAACTATGTTGCTTCTTTCTTAGGCCGCGTATGGAGAAGTGTATTAAACAATGGGAAAACTGACAACATTACATATGAAAATAATAATAATAATAATAATGACAATCCCATTGGCCTGGGATGACGAACAACAATGCTCTATTATTAAATGTAAAATGTAAAATTTCTATTTTAATTAAAACGATTAACAATTTGAAAAAGCTTATATCATTCAATTGTTTTTATTGAATTGTTTGTAAACTTAAATTTTAAGTTTACTGAAATATTTCTCACTAAATTTCTTACTTTCAATAATTTATTTTCTATATTCTTTTAATTATTACATTTTATTTATTGTTGTTATTACAAAAAGGAAATACAATGCATTTAAGATCCCTATCAAACGGGTTCATATATTATTTGTGTAGTAAATTAATAATAAAAATATTTTTTTTCAATTATTTATTACAGTGGGACCTCGCTATTCGTACACAATCCGTTCCAGGAGGCAGTTCGAATGGCGATTTGTACGAATGGCGAATCATTTTTTCACATAAGATATAATGTAAATTGGATTAATCCGTTCCAGACCCACAGATGATTGCTTATTTTAACCTTTGTAATAATATGTTAAGCCTAAAATATATAAAAACTATGGAAACAATAAATATATAGGCCTCTCTTATTATGTCTTTCTTTTTCAGTATAGACGATATGATTGATTTCGCCATGCCATACTGAGTTGCCAGGTCAGAGACACGAGTTCCACTTTCAAACTTCGCAACAATTTCTTTTTTCAATTCAATTGTCGTTCTCACTGCTTTCCTTTTAGGCTTAGTTGAATCAGTAATCTTTTTTAGACCCATGGCTGCACTATTTTTAATAAAAATAACAAAAAATAACAATAAAATATCACAAAGTTTCACGAAGCTTGCGTGGATGATGCGTAGGGTACGGAAGCTAGCACGATACTGAACTGAAGCGACCATGTGGTGCGGCCAGCACCGAGGTTACGCTGTCCGAATCGCGAGCAAGCGTACGAACGGCGAGTTCAATTTTACTTGAAAAAGTTGTACGAATAACGAGTTGTACGAATAGAGAGGCGGACGAATGGCAGGGTTCCACTGTATCTTTAAATTTACAGTATAGTCCCGTTAGGGAAAAAAGATTCCCTATCAAACGGGTTCTGTGGTTATATAATATTATTTTTTTAATAATTAATAATAATAATAATAATAATAATGTATTGTCCCTTTTCACTGAGGTGGGTTATGTTGGGCAGGATCGGACTGAAGAGGGTGTTGAAACCCGAAACGGTGCCGTATCCGATTCCCAACAAAATTTCCAAAATAAGCTCAGTGTTTTTTTGTTTTTTTTTATGTTATTGTTTAGTTATTGTGCGGTTTTGTATTGTTTTCTTTGAAGTCACAACTATTATTTGTAAGTGGATAAATTAATTTTATATTACTGTAAAAAATTATTCTTAAATTGTGTTTTTGTATATTATTATATTTAATTTTCAATCCTTCATAATAATTTTGGAGTTTAATATTGTAGATCAACTTTAGTTTTGAAAATAAAATTTCATATTTGTTTAATATTGATATAGAATTTCTTTTTTGAATATTCTTCCAAATTTTCTTAATATTCTTCCAAAAACTTAGTTTTAATACTTTAGTTTGTAGAATTTTTAAACTTTCAAGATTAATATCCTTAGTATTTGCCCTATTCCATAATTTATAAGTGAATCGAATAAAGCATAATAAATAAGAATTATTGTTTTCAGTGGTAATATATTTTTTTATATGGTGAAAAATATAGATGGTTGAGTTTAAGTTTTTTATGTAAGATATTTAATTGAGTATTCCATATAAATAAGTTATTTATAGTGATTCCCAAATATTTAAAATCATTAACAGAAATTGTAAATCAATTATAGAAGATTTGCAATTATTAGTTTGCTTATCTAAACATGAATATGAATGAACAAGATTTTTGGACTAAAGTTTTGTTAATTTTTTGTTTTTGTTTTTTTGTTTTGGCCTGATAAGCATACGTTTTGTTTGTTCCTTATTGTTAATTTATTATCATACAACCATTTTTTAATAATTTTAAAATATTCTTGAATAGTTTATTCGCAATTTTGGGATCAGTATTTTATAGTATGATATTATCTGCATGCATGTACATGCAGCAATTTTATTAATAGATAGATGATAAATAAAACTGGATCTAAATTCGATCCCTGTGGAACACGATATTTGCTTTTTTTTACTCTTACTTATGTTGTTGTTAATATTTACATATATTTTTCTGTTGCTTATGTAATCATTTATTATTTGTAATACATCACCTCTGATTCGAATATTATTTAATTTTTTATTAATAAAATATACCTATTTAATCAAAGGATTTACTTAATTCGATAACGATAAGAACTGCAAAATTATTTTATTTAATTTACTATTTATATGAGTACTGAAATTTTCTAACAATTTAATGATATTTTTTGATCTTTAGTATGCATATTGATTTTTATTTATTATATTGTAGCTTTTGTAAATTCTTGGATCTTTTATATTTTTCTATTGTTTTATTAATTGTAGATTGTACAGATATAGCACGATACATTCCAAAATTTAATTTAAATGTATATCAAATTTATAATTGGCTATTATTTTTTAATTTGGTTTTATTTTTATATTTTGGTATTATTTTTATATTTTGATATTATTTTAGATATTTTTAATCGAAAAGGATACGTTTTTATCTGCTAATACGTTTTTTATCAGTAGTCTGTTTTATTAAAATAGAAATAAATTTTGAAAAAGTAACTTTTATTTCTTTTTATTTCTTTAATAGTTATTAAATCTAATACTACTGAATTTTTTCATTACATTTATTATATTTAAAATTCTTGTCCCATCGGTTTTTGAATAACAACAAAATTTTTAAATGATAAATTGATTTTTTTATGATTCTTTCTTTACAATTTAATTACCTTAATCAATATTACCTATTGATTGAAAATATTCATCAAAATCTGCTAATATTTTTTGTTTAAAATTATACCATCTATTTTTAGAGAAAAATTACTCAGCTTATTATTTCTTAATTTTTTCGGATTCTTTTTATTTGATTTTTTTTTATAATCTATTTATATCATTCCAGCATTGCAATTCATTCTTTTTGAATCCTTTTTTTTCCTATTTATTTCATGTAGGTTTTGGCTTTTAATATCAGAAGAAGTTATTGCTTTTGTAGAAATAGAAGTATTATTTTTTTATTATTATTTTTGATTTTTTTTTCTATTTGTTTGGATCAATAAAATTATTATTTTCTAAATTATTAGAAACTAATTCTTTATTTGTTAATTAATTTTTGAAAAGCAAAGTTTAACGTCCATGACAATTCATAAATAGAGAAAAATAAATCACAACTGGACAGTTAATATGCCTTCGCACACTTAGCCAACATCAACGGGAATCCCCTGTAAAGATGAAACAGCTGTTCAGGATTCACGTTAATGTTAGCTCAGTGTGCGAAGGCATATCTGTCCGGTTGTGATTTTTTTTCCTCTATTTATTAATTAATTTTTTTTTGGTTGTATATGTTTTCTTTCTGGAAATTACAATTACTTATATATCTAATTGTAATATATTATATCTAATTGTAATATAATTAAATAATGATCAGATATTGTTTGTTTAATGCTGTAACTTTGATAATTATTATTTTTAACATTTGTAAAAATATGATCTACATTAGTAGCTGTTTTTCTAACAGTTATTTTTCCATATGTATAGGATAAACAATTGTTAAAGCTGGTATAACCTAAAGTTTCTAATTAAATTTTAACTTGTTTATTTTTCTCTATTTTATAAAATTCCATACTTATATCTTATTTTATTTTATTTCAACGACTTTACATACTAATTTTACAGATATTTTAATTAATTAGAATATCCACACATTAAATATTTATTTTATTTTTATATAATAAATCAATAAATAATACTTAATTACATTAATAAATAAAATTTGTAACTAGTAAATATATAACATAAAAATATCATTTTTATATAATATGATATTATAAAAAAAATATTGCATTAATTAAATATTGCATTAATAATAAATTAAAATTAAATTGTGGTTAATTTTTTATTATAATAACATTATTTTATTATAATATTATTTTTATTTTCATTGTATTAAAAATAAAGCTATTTTATTTTTTATTTTTATTTTATTTTAATATTAGAATATATCCAGCCATCGGCCAAAAAACTTTTCTGTTTTTTAATAGGTAGTCATTCAAATAAAAATGTGAAATAGCATTAGAATATATATCTAAAATATTTCTTGAAATTTATTATTATACTAATATTTTATTTAGAATATTTCTGTTCCTTACTATCCTATTTCGTATTTAGCTGAGTCACTTTCTTGGCAGTTTTGAGGGTGTCTAATTTCTGTAGAGGTCAATATTTCCATACGATAAACCTCAAATAGCTTATGTAGAATGACGCTGCAGAATCTCACACTCATGTTTTGACTTTGGTTATCAAATAATTCACAAGCAATTACCGTAATCTGCGTCAAACCACAACGATTTTTTTTTCGTCCATGATCCTCATTTGATCTTAGTTAGACTAAATTTGCAATGTCATTTCAGTTTTATTTATTTGAAACATCAGAATTCAATAAACTAAAAATGGAAGCCATGTGGATATTATATATTTGTACTATAAATCCAAAGATTTATAATACAAATCTTACAATTACAAATGCTTTACAATTGCATGAAAATGCATCGTAATCTACAATTATTCATCTTACAAAAAAATTCATGAAAAACAAAAACTTTAATTATTATTATTATTATTATTATTATTATAAATATTGGAGCCTACCCTCCAGCGGCCTCCTCGGCCTGCACGGGCTGGCTTTGGCTTCGTGCGGTCCTCAGGGCCTGATCGAGTCTTTAACTTTAACTTAACTATTAATAAAACTAATATACGTTTCAAGACATTTCAAGCACGTTATCGAAAAATACCTTCAATACTAATAATCAATCATTTATTTATATATGTCAACCCATCTATACTCAATTATTGTTATTTTCTTTTTTTTTTGTTCTTATATTTACAATCTTGTAGACTTATAAGCTATATATTTTTCAAATGTATACTATGTAAATATATATTGTAAGAAGAAAGAAAAAAAATTATATAAATATCAGAACCCGTTGATAGGGATACCTCCCTAACGGGACTGTACTGTGTTATCTATCTATGTTAATAAAAAAAAAATAATTATTATTATTATTATTAATTATCGAAAATACCAAAAAAATCTTAATGGATTTTTTTTTTGCTATTATAGTAGGCCTATAATGATATAAATTATTAAATGAAGGAAAAAAGAAAGATATTTTCTTAATGTGCTTTCAAAAGATAGTTGAAAAACAAAATATTTAAAGCGATAAATTAGATTGTAAAGAAATACTTAAAGCATATCCAATAAGAAAAATGGAACCAACACAACATACTGTTGTTCTTATTGTAAATATATAAAATTAAGGATATGTACAGAATATTCTCAGAAACGTTATATATATATTTCTAAATACAAAAATTGCAGTCCCGTTAGGAATGACAAATTCCTATCTTCGGAATTTAGGTATACTATGAAATCTATTATTAATTTTGAATACAATATTACAAAAACTATAAGCATACATCAATGTTTAATTTTCAAGTAAATTTTTGTAAATTAGAACTAAACTGTTTAGTGCCAAAAATTAATATTAGGAGTAATTTAAAATAAACTTTATTTCTAATTAATTCTATTCAGAAAAATACGATTATTATATTTTTTGCAAAATATCTACATTTATATATATAGCATTTATTAAATGTATTTTTTTATCTAGAGGAAAAAGAAAACTAACAACAATAAATATAAGAAAAAGGACCTTGCAACTGAATAAAATTAAACAAATAATCAAATAAAAAATAATATAAAAAATTTACAACAAAATTGATAGCAACTGAACAACAGAAATTTATACTAATGACTTTTATCACTTTTTCAATATTTTCTTCACATTGGAGATGCTTCCATTTTTTTTCATTAATATTGTTGAACATATTCTCAATGGGACGTCTGTTTTAGAGTGGAAGAGATTGTCTTGAGATGTCAGTTATGCACATTGGTCTCAAACTTTAATATTCTCATTTATAAAATTAAATTTCTCTTTTCATAGGATATTTCTCTTAATATAAACAGTTACGGAACATGGCTATTTTTCTTGTTTCTCAGATTATTATCTTTCTTTTGTTTTGAGATTTTATAATTGTTTTTATTTAGTATGTTGCATGTGAATTTAGGATTTAGTATATTATATTGAATCGTTTTACTTCAAGTAATGATAAAAGTAATAATATCCTTATAATATCTTTAATTAGTCTTTGTAAGTAAAAAGCACATAAATACCCACGCCAGACACTGTATGAAGTTCCGGCGAACCCTAAATAAGATAAGAGCAGACTCTATTTAATGGATTTGAATTTCAAAAAGAAAAAAAGGAAAATTTAATAAAGTTAAAATTATTCTTTTCTTATAATAAATTACTATTCTAAATGTAAAGATTTAATTAACTAATATTTTAACGTGTATGAAAATTATTAATAGAATTAAAAAAAAACCTACATACATATTAATAATGAACATTAACATTTAAGTAATGATTAAAATAGTATACTGTGTATAGGTAATGATCGCTACGTAATGACCATATTTGGCAAACCCTTCTTTTTTTGAAAACTACTATAAGTCGGATTAATTGTCAATTAATCTTAATTCTAAATCAAACCATGAGCAATGGATTATTGTTTAGATTTTAATGCTTTTCTATGGGAATTTTTGTATTTTCTTGTCCTCATTTCTCGACAAGGACCCAATTGGAGAAGATTTCAACTATAAAAGTTAGATTGTTCCTTGTTCTCGAATACGCATTCCAAGTTACAAGCTGTTCAGAAATTGGTGGGGACATGTACACACCATGATTTTACAAACATCACTTTCTTATTGAAAAGTAGGCTATAAAGCTTTCTAAACAAAAAGTAATTTTTGTAAAGTTAAGGAGCTATTCGGTATCACGTGTAAAACGCCCTCCACATGACAAACCAGGAGTCGGAACCCATGAGTCATACTCGTTGGATCCCCTCATCTGGAAGGCTAGGAAGAAATCCGATTTCCAGTCTAGGCCACTTCCTAGCTGGCCATTGAGCGGGCCAGGAAAGTAGTGTAATTGGACATAACTGAAGCATCTATATTGAATCGACTATTTCGAGAACGAATGTGATATCCTCGACCTAATGTGGCCACTTTCGGTTCAAGGTAGCAATTGACCACCTAATTCAGAGTCGTCCGAATGGTGCAAAATATTAAATCTAAGCATACTAAACGAGCTCAATGCAGGCATTGCTTCCACTTTGTGTGCTTGGGCGGCAACAACTCTCCTCCAAACCCATGATATACCGAGGGAAATGATGGAAATTGTACTTGACCCCCTAAATTACAACTGCTTGAATAAATGATTTTTGTGCATCCATTGCTATTAGTGTCACTTTTAACAACACAAGCGTTTCATAGGCTGTCAAATTGTTCGTGATCCCTTGGTTTTTTTTTTCACTAATAAACTGAATTGATTGTTATTAACACAAACTAAAAACCTGACTTTATTTTCGTTGTTCAATACCTGATAATCAGATTGCTCTCTTATTCTTATTTGCTAGGAAATTTTTGTTATTTTAATGTGATTAATGAAATTATTATTTTATTACATCCTAATTACAGAAGTAAGAAACTTTCTCTTATGGTTTCTATTTAAAATTCTGTCATAAGCGTTCTTGTAAAATAGGATTCGGGTAAAATAACGTTTGTGCATCATCATTAATAATATAAGAATCGAAATTTTAATGAAAAAATTTTTTTTTATAATTGAACCTCTTTTTTTTTTTTGCGTTTTTGGAAGGAGGAGTATTTTAAATAAAAATATTATTGTTTTTATAAAATCAGAAAAATAAATTCTGATTCAATAAATATTGTTTATCCTTCATATAAAATAATACCAAAACACTAAATAAGAAAATAACAAGGATAGGTAGCTTAGGGGGTAGGAGTTGCAGCGATCTCCCGTTTAAGGATAGAAGTAGAAATCAGGACACCAGTCCAAATTGAAGATCTTTCATTGACACTTAGATGGCTATTACTGCAGACCTACGATAATCAAAATCCACACTAACAATTACACAAAGGTTTGAATATCTTTCGTGTCTGCGCATGAAATGTCCTCGTATTCAACGTCAACAATTTTTCTTTGTTTGTCAACAAAGGGATGCATATCACGCGAAAACAGCTTGAACAGATTTCTTAAAATTTAGTACGTAGCTTATTTGTATTTACTTAAAATATGAGACAATTATTTTGATGTTCACAACCTGTCTCTCAAAGTTGGATCCCCTACCCCAATCGCTGCAAAATCAAACACTCTGCGTTGGATACCTGAGCTTATTCGTAGCTGTAAATGTTTTGATTTTCCTAAAAAGATTTACTACATTGAAAGAATTTAAATACTTCTACAATTAAATTTACTAAACCTTCCTTCTAGAATGTTAAATAATTTACACTTCACTTGGACTGCAACGCTCAGTTTTGAGTCAACTTATTAAACAGTTGCGCCCCCTATCTCTTCACTAAATATTTTCTTAATATTATAGATGGATATTATCAATGATTTTCTAGGTTTATTAGCAACAAATTTATAAGCTGTTTGTTCACTTATATATATTCTGTTAGCTTAAATTTTACATTAGTAACATTTTTTAATGGTCAATGGTTTCCCACTAGCAGGCCCTTGGGATTGTGGGAGGTAAGGTTCCCGGCGTTTCGTGACCAAAGGAACTAAGTTGAAGTAAATTTTTTTATATATGTAAAATTACTTTAAGAGAATAGAAGCACACCAAAAATAATTTTTAAAATATGTAACGATACAAAGTATTGAATAAATCCATTCCAAATTTATAATTTCGTATCTCTTAAAGATTATATGTTAATGTTTACTAGTGCAGTTTTCTTATAGTAGGAAATCGTTTTTGTCGAGGATTAATTTAACATCTATAATAAACTGATTAGAAACATACAGTTTTATCTAACTCGAGATATTCTTCATTTATTTATTTATTTATTATTTATTTGTTTGTTTGTTTACTTATTTATTTATTCATTTTTTGGAGAGAAATAAAAAGTAGCGTGATATTAATTTCGCTTCAAAAAAAAATCTATATTTTAGAAAACTTTATCACTTAAAGTAAGTGATTTTTTTTTTCCCCGTACATCGAATAACACCTGAGAAGATGTTACCATTTTATGATGGAAGTAAAACGACAGGAATAAATGAACCAAATTTAAGATCCTTTAATATTATTTTTTTTTTTGTTATGCCCGCATGACGTATTGGAATATTGGTCTAAAATTCGTAACGCTCTTTTCATGTGTCTCAGAGAAACAAAAACATAAAAATATAAATGGATAAACAGTCTTTGTCGTTGTGAACAATTTTCTTTTAATAACTGTTTATGAGCTCTTTATCATGGGGATAATTGAAAGTTGGCCCCCAATTACATTTTTTTTTCTTTTTGGATGATTTAACTTTTTCGACCTGGATAATGCTTTGGTAATTCAAAATTATTGAAAACAATGTTATAGTTAAAAACAGTGTTTTTAATTCTCAAGCCGTGTTGTATATTTGCAATTAAAATATTCAAATTTTATAAATTTTGAAGCTCTTCAAATATTTCAAAGATTTAATTTAATTCGTTTTAACAATGTTGGTCTGCCAACTAAAATGTTAATTATAAAGCAATTCTAATAAGTTCATAATGTTCTAATGCTTTCATTTTAATGAACAACAACAAATAATAAACTACATATTATTAATTTTTTGTAATTATTCGTTCTCACATCAATTCTAGCTAGTAAATCCCAAATATATTTATTAATTAATATTAAAGTAAATAACTTTTTCAATGTGCTGACAAATTGGCACATTCACCGCTTTAAAGATGGGAAAATCACCTGTTGTCTCTAGTCAAGATTTGTCTGTAAGTCTGTCCATCTGTATTCATGATGCAAAAGAGATTACATTCAATATACAACGAAATCAGTAATTTGAATTTCATCAATTTTGGGTGAAAATTAAACTCATATTTTACTTTTTCCATAGACCTTTTTTACTGCTAATGCTACAACCACTGGAAAAAACGTCTTCTCTTCTCATTATTTTATTTTTTTTAAATTTCAATTCCTTTGACGAAGATGACGACAGTGCACAAGCCATTAACTAACAACAACTAGAGTCGAGAGTGTCTAATAAATTGTAATTCATATTCTTCTTGGCTAATTGTTAAGTTATATATCTATTACATATTTTATTTTGTTGGCCGCACGGTTGGCGTTGTCACTAAGACATTGACCTCTGAGTACCGGGATTCGGTTCTCATGTGGATTTCGTAATGGTGGACGATTCACGCTGGGCAGGTTTTCTCGGGGTTCTCCCATTTCCCCTGCACTTCTGCCACCCTACTTTCTCCGTCTGTCCTCATTTCCGTTGGATAGCACAATAGATCTGCAGGTCGTGGTGATTGGCTTCCCTGGCACCCCCCCTCACCCCCATAATTTTTTTTTTGTTTCATTCTTTAAGAAATCTATTTAAGATTTGTAACTTTCCTTCTTTGTTAATTAAACATCAAGGCTATGATTCTGTAAATGCTCAGAAGGTTCTTCATACTTTAGGTAAAACTATTTTGATAATTTAGAAATAGCTTCAAGTACTGAATGCTCAGTGATTGGCAGTTTTTAAGAAAAGATGTGGCAAGAAAAGGAAATCATCTTCGTATTTTGAAATTTGAAGTTTAAGTTGTAACAAAGGAAGAAAATAAGTAAATTTACTCAGAAAATAAAGGAAGAAATGATTTTGTTCCTTTGATTGTTTACCACACAGGATAATAATACCAAATAATAATAATATGATTAATAAACGCGTTAGATTGCAATAATATCTTTCTCATTGCTCTAATCGTTTTTTTAAGACGAGAAAATATAACTTAAAGTTTACAATATAAAGTTATTATTGAATTAACAATGGATGATGCAGTTTCTGTAACTGTTTCAAGTTTGTAATATGTTTAAAGTTGAAAATATCTGCATGGGCTTCTTTCATTGGTATTAACTCATAACAAAAATTACTATTAACAGAAATTATCGAGGTTTAAATTATAATAATTTCTATATCTTTCCAGTTAATTATTACGTACATCAGCATACATGAATGTGTAATAAAAGACATCAATGTACGTGTACAGAACATTAAAAACTAAAAGGTCTAGTCTTAGACTTCGCTGATCCATTGCAGATGACTCAAACAATGTTGAATTGATTCGACTTCATACTGAGGTCAGTCATATGACCTGATTTTCATTATATTTTTAAGATTTAATTTTTGTTTTAGATTTAGCATGTAGACAAGAAAAGCAATGTTGTGAATACCAAAGCAAAAGTAATAATGAAATAACTCGTCTACATCAAACAAATATTTATGTTTATTTTACAGTCACTTTTACAGGATGAAATAGGGGATAGGGTTCGCTTTTTTTTACAAAAAAAAATAATGTACAAAACTTCAAAGTTTGGCGCCGTTGTTCTTTTCACTGGCGGCTTTCACCTCGCCTCCTGTACAGTCAATTATAAAGAGTCCAATAACGTCACAAAACATTCTGATCACATCATTCTTCTTCGTGATACTGACTATGGAAATCCTGTGGGGATGTTGTCTCGCCTGTGAACTTAATGTTGACCGTCGTCTTCGCCATGTTCTTTGTCTTGAAGGCATCGAAGCTGCGCTGTTTGATTGGCCTGTCGAAGGGGAAGCCCATAGCACGTTTGTCTGGATAATGGAAGTCAACACCACCGCAGTAAGTGACAGCGTCATGGCAGACACAGCCTTCATCTGGGCCTTCCACCTAAGGAAAAAGAAGAAAAAAGAAAACATAAAGCATTAAATTCACTAAAGAAAAATGTTCTGCTTTCAGGAGGAGATATGATTCGTTATATTTGAAAATTCGCAAAATGTGTGAAGTTCTATAACGAACAGGTAAATGATTCTTGTTAACAAAGCGACTAATAGATTAAAATTGAAGTCTACTTTTTTTTAAGAAATTTAATGATTTGTTTTTGTTTCTTTATCTTAATCTAATGAGAATTCGATTTATAGATTTCAATAAATTTAAATAAGGATTAATAGATTTCCAGAGAGTCTTTTACTGGCTTACCTTATCTTCTTCGTAGTCAGTAACAACAACGAAGACCTCCATGGGGAATCCCTCGAAGTTTCCTCTGGGCACCAACAGATAATCAGGCCATCCGCAGCTGCAGTGATCTTCTGCCTGACCAGAGCTAATGTCGCTGAAGATGTTCGCCGATCTCATGGTGACAGTGGAGTCATCGGCAGATCTTTCGATTGTGTTTCTGCCAGGATAGACTGCAAAGCATGGAATAGATTAGAAGAAGCTGCTTTCTTTCTACAATATAGAATTTTTACCTAGCATCTCTTACATCTTCATCTGTAATTTCTAAAGAAACACTGATAATACAATTGAGTTGACTAGACTCGTGTCTATTAACAAAGGAATACTAAAATCAACGACAAATCTATACATATATATCTATTCGTATATATATATATATATATATATACGAACAGGCAAAACTTAAAGCAAGGCCTTAGAGTTTCGCAAAGCAAAGATTTCAATCAATCTTTTGCAATTTAAAATTTAGAACAGAATAGAATATAAGAATAAAATTAACTTATATTACTAAACATATACATAGTATAAAATCTCACAATTTAATCGTTTTGTAAGCTTAATAAATACCAAAATATTAATTGGAATAGTTACTGTATTACTGCTTAAAAACATATTAATGGCTGCAGTAATTATATAATTGATAAATTTTGTATTTAGTCGGATAATGTTAAGTACTTATTAGCATTTTAGTTTTTCTGCTTTATTATCGATCCGTAGACCACTGTTTCTTGATTGTTTGCATATTTAAATAACTAAACGTTTTGGAGAAGGATTAGCAGAAAAATGGAATTTGTTTATTCTGTTTCGTAAAACTTACGTTTCTCGACGAACTTGTCCATTTCGATCATGATCAGCCTCTGGTCGTTGATGTGCCATTTCTGACCGAGCTCGTTGTATTTGGGAGCGGCGAAAATACGGAAGAAAGCGGCTCTGGTTCTACCACGGTTTTCAACGTCAATGACGTAGCTGAAGTCCTCGTGCTGCAAATGCTTCACTTTGACCTGAATAAGAAAAAGAACTTTATTTACTTGCTTTATTAATTAAGTAAATTTCGGAAAGAAAAGAACATCTTCGGTTTTTTTTCCAAGCCAAATTGAGATAACTTTTAACATTTAAAAATAGAATGAAATGTACTGAAAATGGTCTACATGTTACAGTTTATATTGTTACTTTTAATATTGTTAGTAATTAATATTAATGTTTTCGTAAATTTTTCATCTCCATAAAACTTTGTATATTCTGAATGTAAGTTGAACTGAAGACGAAATAAATCAGATCTATCAAATTACGAAACACGAGGAAAGGAAGAGTGGATGTGAGTGGTCAACCCATTGATGGTTCTCAATATTTTGGCTTGGCCAAATAGTTTCTTCAGGGAGTTTGAGGACACTAACATAACGATACTGATGTTGATATTGAAATAGATACTACAACCACACTATAAAGCAGTGCCTTCAACTCTCCTTCAGGGAAGAAGCTCGGACCTACTTGAATTCATCAACAACTCTCCGTATTTTATACGTTGATGAACATCCTTTAAATAATAGAAACTTCATTACTTTTTTTTTTGCAAAGGCATTGCAAAGTTGTTTTTGTAAAAGAACTATGAAAAAAAATGAGCTATCATCTATTGTTTTCAGTTTTCCCTCTATAGAAAAATGTTATCTTCATAAAAACATTTTTATCTTCATTTTTACCTTCATAATAGTTTTTTATCTTCGTAACATTTTTATCTTCATAAAAACAAGGCAAATTACAAAGTTAAAAAATATTTTTTCAGATCAATGTGCTTATGCTTATATTAATTCAGAATTTGTACATAGTACAATAAGATTGAAAATAGCTTAGCATTTTGATCTTGGGTTATAGATGTGTATAAAACTAGCATGGGTAAAATCAGTTGCATCTTGAAAAGAGATCAGTGCCTGGTGATGACAAAACTTCATGTAGAAAGAAGATAAAAAAATAATTGAATTTTGCTAAAATCATAGGCGTAGATATTAAGAAATGCAAAATATTCTACTTTTTGAAATGGAACTCCGGGACAACGCCCCCCCCCTTTTTTTTTTTTTGCACATCTTTGCACATCTTACAAGATTCAACTCAATTTCTTCATACGACTGGAGATGATAAAGCATATGTTGGATAACGGCATAGATTAATTAACCTAATGTTAACTTACGAAAGCTGGAGTGTGTTGGGTGAATTCGAAACCCTGGCCAACTTTGAGTAAACTGTGCTGCCAGAAGGTGTGGATGGTGTCTCTTTCACTGGTCTCGGCAACGATGGAAATTCCCTGGACTCTGAACTCTGAGTTTCGTGGAGTCAGCTGAAAGCAGAAGATAGATACATTAACTTCACATTTTCTTATTTTTTTCTGATTAGTATTTTTTTCTGATAAAATTTCTAAAAAGAAAATTTCAATCAATTTTAAATGTGTAAGGATATAATTATAATGATTGCATTCAGCACTTTTCTATTATAATTCATTATTTTATTTTATATAATTTAAATTTTTTATTATTATTTTTAATATATATTATTTTATATTATTTAAAAAGTTCGTTAATACTTTAAAGTAGATAATAGGACAGCTAGGTTTATTGATCACGGCAAAATCCGAGGAGCCCAGTTTTTAACCAAGAAAAAAGTATCATCGTACCAGTCCCCCTCCCCAGCTTAATTAAGTAAATTGTCCTCATTTCAATAAATTAATCACAATTTCTTTTTCTAATTTATTTAACCAATACAATATATCAAAATTTTTAGAAAAAGAGTAATTACATAATTATTAGTGACGCTTAAGGACATTCTAAGTTTTTATGTATTAGTTTACATATGATTACTTACTTCGCGTTCAGTGTATGGTCTAAGAGTATTTTTGTATTCCTGGAAGATGTTATCGATATATTTGTGCCATCTGTAGAAGAGAGGATCTCTGGCGGAGGTGGCAACGTCGTACATGACACCATTGTCTTCCTACAAGGTAATAAATAGAAAATACATTGATTAGCTCCTGATCTCCTTGTTTTCTTGGTGTAATTTTAAAACAGATGTTTCAGTTATACTCAAGAAATTTCATTAAGGAAGGTGCTTCTTACTCCGTATTTGCCTTCAGGATCTGCAATTCTTCCTGCAATCACGTGAGCGTAACAGTGAAGGTTTCCGTAGTAGTCCCTGTTCATACTGGTCATACTGGATTCCACAATGTTACCCAATTCATCAATGCCGTGTTCTACATCGAGATGAGTGTCAGAACCATTAGCCTAAGGAATAAAACAATGGCGTAAATAAAGTATTTAGCTGAGCATCTGCAATCGACGAATGACGAATATATGAATATAACCAATACTCACAGAATGGAAGATTCCAGAGTGGATGGAGTACATAACTCTCTTGGCCCATTCCACCATCTTGTTCTTGGGGAGATTGGGAAGATCCCTCAAAGTATAGCCTGGTGGTCTGTAGGCATAGGTGTAGCCGGTCTTCATAATACTGATATGTGGTGCATAGCCCTCCTGTTTAACGAAGATTCAATAGAAGGCATTAAACTGAAAATCATTTATTCTTTAACAGAATTTACACTATTTCCGAACCTACAATTATTTAATGTATATGTTAAACACAAAATATTATCTTTGCCACTCTATGCAAACAAACATAATTAAACTATAACAAAAGAAAGGTACAATATCCTTTCTTTAAATATACATAAAATAAATTAATTATACTTTATTTATTAAGTTTTATGCCAAGGTTTTTGCACAAAAGTTAATTTAAATAGCATTAAATTCTTTCATAGGTAAGTCTAAGTCAAAGTTAAGTCTCGATCTTAATGTTTTCGTCACATTGCAAATATTGAAACTAAATAACTTTTAATTCTATTATTACTTACTTCGATGGGATCGTTCCAGTTCTGGAAAGTTCTTGTTCTTGCCAAGCCGTTAGACATACGTTCAGCTTCGTATCTGCAAGAATAAAATCAAAATCCATTCTCTGTTCAAAGTTCTGCCATTTTGAAGCCATGCAAACAAATCGTTTCAAGATATAATTTCGTTTACAAGAAGAATTGTAAGAATCTGACCTGGACAACATCTGGTGATGCATCCAGTAGAAGAACTCTCCCTTCCTGTTTTTATCAGCTCCTAATTCTGGGACCCAAACTGCGGGATAGATAACGTGCCAGTGGTGATGGTGAGAGTTAAGACCCAAATCTTCTAAGAAATAAGCCAACTCATGGTTGGGATCCAAATAGTTATGGGTCATTTGAGAAGCGTCAATGATGGGGACCTGAAACGCAGAAAAGCAAACATTGTTAAGTACCTTTATTGGATACATTGGAAAAGGTTTTAGAGAAACGATTTGACTTGTCGAAATTAAATTCGTTTCTGTTTATAGATTTCTTGAATCGACTTAAACAAATCTTGTGTAGAATTAGATTTCTAACATTTTGATTTCAATGTTTTTTGGAATTTGACTTTGCAAGACGGTGCAGAAAGTTTTGAAAGATTGTATGGAAAAGAATAGAAATTATTATGATTATTATTAAGCACTAAAAGCTCTTCCATAAGATTACTTATGGACGAACTCGTTTAAATAGATTTCTCAACTGTTCAGAATTTTGAGTATTCAACCAAGTTTCTAAGTTGACAGTTTTTCCCCACAATTCTAATTTTAAATTGAGCTATTTTTTGAAAAACTCAAACAACGGCAGTTACAGATAACAGAACAGTTTAAAACAATATTAAGCTTTTGTTATTTATTGTAGGCTACTTTTAATTTTATTAGTTAACATAATAAACAATTATAATATAATTTGACTATAATTATCTTGTTTGTATTTTTTATCTAAATACTCACAATTCTGATGTATTTTGACTTGAGCATTTTTAATGCTTTAACTCTTTTAAATTTTCATAATCAACAATTTTACTGACCCTCCGTCTGACCTAACTATAGATTAAGCCATTACGTCAATTTGTATTCATTGCTCTTCCACATTACTTGTGAAATAAGAGTGATTTACAGTTCAGTTTAAGAAAGAAGAGCTTTTGATGACGTAATTTCCTTATAGATAGATGTTTCCAAGACGTAACAGCGCCATCTATTGCTAAAATCCATAACTGAATCTTATAAACATTACGAAAACATTCTGGTTTTTGTAGTTTCTACAATTACGAATGCATAATAAAAATTAAAATTGAAATAGTTAAAAACAGTCCACACTATTCCCTTGCTTGGCTACGCAAAGTTTGTCCTTTCTTGGTCACGCTTATGCGATCACAAAACGACGCCATCTTGGACTGACTGCTAGGAGTTCAAGTTCATGACGTCTTGACTGGTGACGTTTGTTCCAGACAAAATCGATCGCTAAGTAATGACCATATATGGCAAACCCTTTTTTTTAAAAAAAAAAATACTGTAAGAGCAAGGAAACTAATTCTTCCTGAGTATCTTTAGTTTCTTTCTTGTTTACTTGCAATTGCTGCTCCTGAATTCAATACAGAAAATATCTCACCTTGTCGTAATGTTCTCCTCTGTTGGACAGTTCAGAGAGACCATGGATAACATCTTCCTTCAAAAACTTGTCTGGGAAGACATCATGAATCCTTGGCACATGGAGACCTCTGGTGTCGCCTCTGTGCATAACAGCCACTGAGAAAGCGTACAGGAACAATTCTTCGTTCACCCTTAACCTGATGACATCAGCAACATCAATGAAATCATCAAAATCCTCGGCATCTATGTATAAAAAATTTATAAGAATAAATATTGTTATTTTCTCGTTATTTATGACAACAAAATTAAGATACAATATCCCCATAGAGCTACACTTTCTTAGAAACACATATACTTAGAAAATAAGTTTTAAAATTTACATGTGTCAAAATAACTTTGCATGCTGTCATTTTAAAAGCCATTCGAGAGATGATTTTTTTTTTTTAAGTTCCTCAGGGCTAAAGCCTAAATAAGGCGCTCAAATAGACTTATTAAAACTTACAAAAATTTACTATTTAGTTAGGGAATTTCATTGGTTTAATTATATACATTTTACATCTAATATCAAATGTTAGTCACTTCCTATTGACCGTGTAAAAGTCAATTAATTGTCTCAATAAATTACCTTAAATTGTCTAATTATCGAATTTTCATCGAAGTTAAACTAACCTACTTCAAACCCCTTTTTAATTCTTTATAGCCTACTTTTTCTGAAGTTCTTCCAATATATCTGAAGAATAATGAACACCTCCCATTTTAAAGCCTATTCCTACCACAAAACCTTGAAACTTAATATAAATAATTTTCAGGCTATTTTAAATTTCGGACCACAAGTCAACAAACTTTAATCACTATCGCTAATATTGAAAATTTTACATTAAAATATATGTTTCTATATAGTTTTATTTTGACTATTCCAAAAGTCCAAAAGTGAAAAGTAAAATGTAAATAGATTTTTACATCTTCTTCTATAGGTGTAAAAAGTGTCATCTAAAAGAATGTTTTTTTTTTTACCATTTCTAAGCCATGTACTCACCCAGAAGCAGTTGTACTACTTTGGAAGCCTCCTCCCAGTTCCTTTCGTCGAACAAAGAGAAAATCTCCCTCTTCCTCAGTGTCCCTAAACCTTTCAATTTGTGCTCGTCAATGACACCACGTGGAGCCTAAAAAAAATTAAAATTTCCAGCTGTTATTTAGACGGCATTTCGTTGTTTTCTGCTATGTCTGATTCAATTTCCAGAAATTCCCCCAATTTCGTATACTTAGATTTAAGCGTTCTTATATTTATTGCAGATAATTTTAGATTTCATGAACATATTTACGTATTTACTTACGCATTCTAATTTATATACAGTCCTGTTATAAAGTACCGGTGTATTTTTAAAAATTTCATTGAAATACTTATAGTCCGTAATAAGTCAATTTCTTCGCTTTCAAATACATTACATCATTATTTTAATTTAGTCTAAAATAGCTTAATACTGTTATTACTTTATTGTAACATTGTTTTTATACTGTTTCTCTTCTTAAACTTACCTTGAAATCTGGGGAGATGGGTTTGTTGATTGAATCAACAATATGGAGAATCTGGCGTTGTTTCACCCGCGAGTCCTCATCATGGCTCATACACACGTCCTGGAATGATATTAAAAAATACATTAATTTGTAATAAGTTGCAAGAAAGCACAATAATCAATTCTCCGCAAATGTTGTCTTAATTCAAATAAAATACATGCATAGATAGATAATATAAAATGAGTTTTCTTAAATTGTAGTTTCAACATTTTATGTCTACTCATAATAATCTAAATAAAAGAATTTTTTAAATTTTCGTCGTTACACCACTTTTCCAAAACTGTGGGAAATGATTCTTGAATAGTTTTTCGATTCTTTAAGAAACTATCAAGTAATAGTTAATTATTATTAGCGTAAAGGAACTATTATTAGATAAATTACACAGTAGATATGTAATTGGATTGGATGAACCACAAATAGTAAGGACAGTGACAAAAATAAAACCTCATTTAAATTTCTGTAACGGAAATTCAATTTATGAAACCCAAATAATAATAAATTATTAAACTAAAAAAATGCACAATTATTGCAATTATGTATATTGTTACAATTATTAATTCACATCGTTACTTTTCTCTTGTTAATAAGATAAGCATCCTGTTAGGTAGCTCAGGCTCCTGAATCGCCAACCGGAAAAGGACAAAGTTGAAATCCGAGGTGAGACCCATGCTTGCATCCTTGAATCCCACTTCCCTGTAAGAAATCCACTGCCCATTTGAGAAAGGACTAGCCTAACCGTAGGACTCGAATGGAGGAAAAAGAACTAGAGAAAAATCCTCCGCCGATAATTGAACTTTGTTTCTTCAGCCCGAATTCAATTGTTTTACCACTTGAGCTACTAGGCCCACTCTATTATAATGTAAAACATTTTTTAGTTAATTCTAAAAATATAATAATTAACTTTCTTATCTATTCACTATTGTTTATTCTGTAACAATTATTTTTGTTTTTAAGTATAATAAGTATTTACATCTAAAGTTGTCTTAACCTGACAAGTTTAATTATATTAGTAAGGAATTTAGTATCTGAAGCTCTTTTCGATATAGAGAATGCAGCAAATAGAAAATTACTCAAATATCTCATTTTTGTGGACTACTGTTAGATAGATAACAATCGACACTGACGTGTACTTTCTTCCCATTAGGTCACTTCCACAATGAAAAATGATGAATAAAATTCATTGTTATAGTGATCTGAGAGGGAGAAAGTACGAAGGAATATCATTGCTAACCATCAGTGGTTCACAATCTCTGATGAAAAAACAAACAAAAAAAAACCAACATTATTATTATTATTATTATTTTTTATTCTAGATTATGGCATGCAGTCACCTTAAACATTAGCTTTTATAATTTTTTTAAATATTTATTTAAGATGAAAAATGAATAAATATGAATATTTAAAAAAAATGTTAAGAGTGGCACTGTTAAGCACTGAAGTGTCGAAAGTCACAAGGTTTAATTTTAATACCAATTTATTTAATGATTATTCCGCTAAAGCTGACATATGAGAATGGCCAAAACGATTTATAAACACTTTTAATTTTTTAAGGTATAGCTATTTATTTATAATATTAATAAACTAAATATTCTTAAAGAAAAGTATTGTAGTTGTATGTAGTTTGAATGAAAGTTTGCTCGGATAGTTTGAATGAAATAAATACGCTACTAATCGTCATTTAATAGTGTTATCATTATGGGTATTTGCAGCTGTTGCATAGTAATGATTTAAAAATTATCATAGCACAAAAACAAATCAAATATATCCAAAAATAAAACGTTATAGAATATATATTATTTGCAGATAGGAATTAATAATAAAAGCCCATAATTAAAGATGCTATGTTTGAGAAAAATTAGATTTATGTATTATAATTTATAAACGATGTCAAACCAACGCATGCGCAAACAAACAATCCCAGACTAGCGTCGGCCATGCTAATGTCGTTATTTCTCAGATGTAAAATTTGGTGAAAATTTTATTTTAATTTGGTTAAAGTTTGTAAAGCCGAAAAATTTGGACACTATTTATAAATAGGATTAAATAATTTTTTCCCATATAAAAAGATTTCATGAGATAAGCATTAATATTTACATAGTATTTCCAAGTACAGTTCCCTAAACGATCTACAGGATAAAGCTAGCTTCTTCTTTTAGCAATATCCCAAACCAAATTTCATCCAAATGGCACACTGAGATAAGGCCCAACATATAATTTAACAATCACAATTTCGCATTGATTGGAAAACTTTGTAATTTACGTTTCTTATAAACTACATGATGCTAATTTATCTATGAATGTCAAAAATCGTACCTCGTTATAATAGGCCTTCACCACCACCACCAAAGCAATTGCTAAGAATGTCCAGATCTTCCACGCTCCCATCTCGTTGCTGTATGGGCCGTGCGGGCGAGCAGACGCTCACCGCCCCTCCCACCTATATATAGCCTACGACACGATGGAAATACAAACCGACCTCTATGACGTCCCAAAACTATGGCACGACGCACCAGTCGCAATTACGATTAGACAGCCAGTATCAGGTTTTAAGGGTCATGACTTGAATGAATAAGCATTACTGAGCTTCTCTACGTCCGATGTTCGCTTTTTTTTTTTTTTTTTTAAACGACGTAATAAGTTGAACTGATAAGATTCTAAATACACTTCTTCTAAATAAGCTATCTTTTGATTTGAAAATAAGAGTTAATAAATTGTATATCGTCAACATGATATTAATTTATTTCTATTAGAAATAATTTCTATTAAATGTTTCTGCTTTTGAATTGTACAAAAAAATACTAATCACAACCACATATGAAGTTAAGAAAAGCATCTCGAAACAAGAAGTTACTGAAAGTGCCTGAATCTTATTTTCTTTTAAATGTTGCATGTTTTTACTTATTCTTGGTTTTTTAAAAGGTCCAAATAATAAAAATTCGTTTCCATTTGTAAAATAACTAAACGCTCAGCTGTGATCGTGTAGTGGGGGGGCTGAGCATTCAGCTCTGGGGCATCAATTTCGTTGACTGGGGTGGAGTAACCGTGGTCGTATTTTCAGTTGAACTTCAATAAACATCCTAGGAAATTTTATAGAAATCTTTCCCGCCGTCTGAGCGTGATGAACGTACAAACAGTCAAATGGAGAAACAGAATTGAAACGTTCAAGTGGGATAGTTTCAGACTTCGCATGTTTCAGTCAGTTACATACAAACATAAATAATATCTTACAAATTTTCTATTTTAATTAAATCCTTTAATAAGTTCCATCCTGAAATTGCCAATTAATTTGAATTATGTGAATGCACGCGTAAGTAATAGTGGATTACTAATCGGCTGTTTATGCATTGTTAAACAGCGACCGAAATCATTGTTTCGAACCTATTGTCATTTAGGGGAATTTTTGTCACGGAATAAAAAGTTCTAAAAGCAATAGTTAGGTCGTGTAAAGTTTGTCAACATGCCTATTGGACTTCAAAAAGCTTCATTTTTTGGTTCAAAAGTTAATGTAAGGTACGGGGAGGGGAGAATACTCAAGTGCATTAAGAACACATATATAACATTGATTTTATGAAACTCGTTTTCCTAACACAGTACACGATTGTACATAACCCTATTAGTAAGAATAACCAGATGTACAAAAATACAACGTCGTCTTATTTTTAGTTCTCATATGTAATCGCAGCCTTAATAAAAAGCTCTCTGAAGAGAGCCAATTTTTTAAAATTCAGGTATATGCAGTTAGTCCCTCAGCACCGGGGCCCAGCTGTCAAAGAGCCTGAGCTGAGGTCTTAATCGAAAAAATGTATGGTTAGTCTATCATTTCTAGACATTTTTGATAATTAAGTCTATATTTTATATAAACGACTTTAATATAATCTGTGATGTTGACCATAACATGGGATGATGGCCCATTAGTGCATTTGGTACCAGGGTCCTGAATATGATGTGGGGGAGGCATGGATATAGGTAGGCCTACCATAAAATTAGGATTATAGGAGCATTACATTTTTTTGTGGGATTATTCATAATGCAATTATATATAATTATTGCTGGTGAATATAAAAATATAAAAATAATGGATTCAGCACATGTAAGATATTTTCAACTTACCACATTCAAAAATTTCAATCCTATAATTATTAATTAATGTATAATTGGCAGTTGTTGTCTTTCAAGTTATATCTTTTTAATCAGTTTTATTTTAGCAAATTTAATTAAAAATAAAATTATATCAATATGTAGGTACTCAACTATAGCACCTGTTGATAGGAAGTCATGCAAATGCTTTCTAACAGAACTAACTTAGAATCTAACTGAAATAAAATGAATGAATGAATAAACTATTATTATTATGTAAAAGATTCAAACCTTGGGTTTCCCCAGCAAAGACAATATGGCGGGTAAACGACCAAAACACATACTGCCAAGTATAAAGACGTGTGCAAGAATGATACGGATGTGTGGTTGTATCCATAAATTTCCTAACTATGCTTGTTGTGTTGAGTATCACAGCCTTCTGCAGTTGTGCATAAGTGTTTTTGTGAAGTTCTAGTGTGCTGAGGCTGTGTTGCAATGGGTGAGGCACCAGACCAGTGGCGGACAGGACGATGGGTACAACACATACTCGGTCCTGCCTATACTGCTTCTGGAGCTCGTGTGCTAGATCGGTGTATTTATTGATCTTGTGCGTGTGAGTTTTCTGCATGTTCTTGCTGACAGGCACTGCAATATCAATGAGATAGGTCTATTATTATTATTATTATTATTATTATTATTATTATTATTATTATTATTATTATTATTATTATGTTGTTGTTGTTGTTAACCCTGCGAGATATTCTGTGAGTCATTGCCGTAGGTTCCGAAGATCTTTAATGGAAATTAATATAAAGAAAAGCTTCGAATATTCGTATGAAGTCTTGATTATCAAGAGATTGTGGTGAGAATAAGATATTCAAATGTATGAACTAGTTTGATTCTCCATCTCTTCTCAGTCCTTGAAATGAGCGTCTCCATTTAACCACGCTCCGGTTTCATCGCATAGTTTATTGTAGGTAAAATAAAAAGGTGTTCCATTACAGGTCCTTGGGTGCGCGGGAGATTTAGACTCGCAGCGATCTTCCACCAAAATATTATACAATGCTTTTAAATGCATTTATCTATTTACATCTACACACAACTAATGATAAACAGTAAAAGCCTTCATTTTACTTACATGTGTTTCGAACGATTGTTTTTCAAAGATTTTTTTTGTAAATATTCCATTAAGAGTTTATAAAGATTTTTTTTTAATTAAAACCTAAATATGACTTTTTTATCAATAATGTAATCATTCCTTGCAATTGCATTTACCAATGAGACAGTAAATGTATATATCACAGCAGTCTTTGCAGTTGTTGCTTTCATCCAATTACTAGTATATATCGACGATTGGATGACAGCATTTGTGTGAAGATAAATGTTAGTGATGTTCAGCACAAATAATTAGGCTTGTTAAATCTTTTCAATCAATTTAAAATTAATAGTTAAATATAATAAATAAACACAGAGAATAAAGAATCCTTAAAAATACACTTTATATTTTTAATTCGTCGACATGTACAATATCTAGCTACGCGAGGTCTGCTAGCCTTTGTCTGATAGGTTAGCAGACCACAACGTATCTTGAACATTTTGTTACTTGGATATACAATTTAAAATTAATTTAAATAATTGAAACTGATGCAACTTAATTTAGAATAATCTACTGAAATGAAATTTCATCAAAAATTCCCAATTTTTATATATTAGAAAAAGTATTTTGATTATTATTATATTCAAAATTCTTTTTTTTTTCTAATCATAATATTTCCTTTTTCGTCTTTTTTACAGAATTGTTAGTTAAATGATTGTTAATTGTTCCTAATGCTCTTGGTGCTTTTGCCATTGACCTCAACATGGGGCGAGAATTGCGAACATTTGGCTGAATAATCGTTGCTCACTGTAGGAGGCAGCTCGCGTTATACCCGCAGAAACGGACGAAACACAGGAGAAAGGTACATCCATGCCGACGCAGGGATTCGAACCCAGGTTCCGACCTTACGGCAGACCGCCGTCTAGACCACTAGACTAGGCCGGTTAGTTAAATGATATTGAAGTAAAAATGTTCCTTTCTCCCAAATATGCCAAAAATAATAAATGCATTGCTTAGTCAGTTAAGGATCTTAGAATCAAATCTAGGATTATTTTTGTGTCATCTTGTATTTAGTTATTTAGTAAAACTGTGAAGAAAAGAACACGTAGCTTCCAAACTATCATAAAAAAAAAGAAAGAAAAAAGAGGAAAGGTCATGTAGGGAAACTTTTTGATTAAATTCACGTATTGATTGATAATAATAAATAAATTGTATAATTTTACACGTTGCTCTACATTGGCATGTAACTGCACCGGACAATTGTATATATACTTTGTACCATGTGATTAAGAACTGGCAACACTTCATTAGTTAATTCTACTAAACAAATAATAAACAAGGAGTTCGTGAACTCATCTCATCATATGTTCATTAATTTTCTGTATGTTTTATTTTTTTAAATCGTGAAACAAAGAAAAAATCTCCTCATATTTATAAATTATTTATCTGCCAAATACAAACGTATTTAAATTTTTTTTCTGAAAAATCAAATTCTCAAATTTTTAAGTTAACTAAATTTAATTAATTCTACTCATGCTTAAGCAAGATCAAATTAATGGATTACTAAAAAGATTATTATACATTATTTCGATTAGATATTCGAAATTCAAATGCTTTTGTGTTTTGTAATGCTTTGGTGAATTTTTGTCATTTCATGTGCTAACTTCTCCACAGTAAGCCACACGGCATAACTTTTAAATGCAACAGCCTGATCGTCAGCAAATATGGAAGCCAAGTTTCAGGAAAATCCCATTCGATCAAAAGGGGAGGGAAAACACACAGTCTACCTGTTTTTGTGAGTCTCACCCTATATGGAAAACAAAAAAGGCTAAAAAGCATGTTTTGGATTTTCATTTCAAAACAGCGAAATATTATTAGTTGTCCAATAATGAAATAGAGCATATCGATTATTTCGAAAACAAACAAGGTAGGGATAGCAATTAGTAAACCAATCACAATGCTTCGCAACGTCTTCTGATAAGAAAATATAATTGATATTGCTATAATTTCCTTATTATTATAATGTGATTATTGCGAATGCAAAAGGTGCAATTGTTGCGATTATTGTGGTTGTTGCGATTAATGATAATTTAATGATAGTTTAATGATACTTGTTCACAGACGAACAGACAAAACGGGAATATTAGTCTTCTGATACTTATAAGATCAGAAGACTAAAGCAAATAGAAACTAAAACAATACTAAATGAAACAAACTATTTAGAAGATGTTATCTCAGAATATCAATGTCACGTTTGGAGACATTTCATTGTTGCTATTTAAATCAATTGTTGTACGAATGTCTTTGTCAATTCTGTCTTTGTAATAAAACAGGCTACATTCTTCAAATAATGCTGGTTATTTATAACAGGTCTTTGACTTTGAATTTTAACACAATCACAACTTTTTTTATCTTCCAAGCCTAGCACTCATTTTACTTTGAGTAACTTTGTTTCAGGTTGCTAAAATTTGTTATTTTGCTTGCAATAACATCTTATCTTAAACATTGGATTTGGTTGTGTGAAATGCAACAATTGATGCGTTAATCTCTCAATTAAACAATTTTCATTCAATATTCTACAAGGTTATCTTATTTAAATATAATATAGGTGTGTAATAATCGTTACTATAACTATGAAAGGATACACCTCGTTTATCCGGACTAACTAGGACCAAAGGCAATCCGGAAAATCGAAAATCCGCATAATCCGGATAATATGGGTAATAAGCAAAACAAATCCTTAAATAAACAGACTTACCGTTTATTACGATAAAAAACTATGTTTTGTAGCTTTAACGCCCTGTGACACTCTAGTAAAGCTTTCTTAAACTCGACAAAAGCATTTTATTACCATAATTTATTGTACAATCTATGCATTTAATCTACTATACATTTAATCAAAATAAAAAGCGAATGTTTGGCGTACTTATAGTTATGTTCTTGTTATCATAGTTAAAATTATTATCCATGTGAACATTAAATAAAAAAAAAATTAAAAATGTCTACAAATCTGATCCGGATTATCCGGAGATCCGGATACACGAGGTTGTAGTGTATTTGTAAGAGTGTAACTTAATTCCCAATAAATTGAAGTTTTTCAAATGCAAATACTTAAGCAGGTCTAAATTTGTTCCATTTGTTAGGCATTCCTAAAACGGGAGTTCCAACACTGCCAATCCTACCTTCATCATACAAACATAAAAAAACAGTTTTATATATTCGATGGAGAGTCCAGTACAGAAACTTCGCGAACCGTTAGATAGGAAGCACTGTTCTACACCAAACTAGGCTAAAGTAAGTTTGTTAAAATATATCAAAGGATATTTTAAGTTTTATATTTTAAATCTTCTATATTATTTTAAAATTATAAATTGTTTTGGAATCTCTCCATATATGTATCTTATGACATACATAAAAATAAAAAAAAAAATAAACAAATAAAAACAACGAAAAAAATTGTTTTAAGTTCTCATTTTTGATATTTGGCATCAAATTTACTTTTTGATATTTCATAAAAGTTCTCATTTGGTCTTCTTTTATTATTAATCCATTTTTAGTTATGAAAATATCCTTATTCCATTGTTCAAAACTTTTTAATTAATATTGTATTTTTTAATATATACTTATCTTAACGATATTATAAACCCATTAAAGACAAATATCTTCTTGTATACTTCTTTTGTACTTCTTCTTTATCACAATATTTGCCATGCCATAGAATCAAAACATAATCCAGATCCAATTGTCAAGATAGTACACAAATGTAATGATGAAAGGGACAGAATTCTCATGGAATCATGCTACATAAACTCCAATGAATATATTAATAAGGACAAATCCGTTAAGGTATCACACAGCTCTTTAAGGATTTTTAAAGAATATTTAAAAAACAGAAAATAACTTTAAAAAAATTTTTAACAATTAGTGTTTTTAAAAACAATTATGTTTTTAACAATTAGAGAAATGCCATTGATGCATTTGTATCATACATTAATATTATTAATAAGAATTTGGTGAAATTCATTGTTTGTTTTTTAAAAAAAAATTGTAAAAAGAGGAATAATGTATTCCTTTTATAAATTATATTTTATATTACCTGAAGAAGAAGAATCGAGAAGACAATTCGAAATATTGTGATATAGAAGAAGTATACAAGAAGATATTTGTCTTTAATTGTATCTTTTTATTTTTATATCATTCCATCGTCTTTATTATTAATATTATGACTTTGTAATAAGCAACATACTTTGCTAATGTAAATTTTAAACTACATAAATTACAAATGATGTTTAATTTCTTTATTCTTTAGGTTTTTATTGAAATCCTTCAAATTTATTATTTAAAAGTACTCTATTTTCCATTGCCTGTTTAAATAAAGGCATTCAATTAATTAGCCAATGACTAATATAAAAAATTAAAGGAAAACTAAAGAAAGAAAGGAAACGTTCGAAATTACTAAATAAAAAAGTGCTTTATTAAAATTATACTTAAATCTTGTTGAGAAGATAATGAAAATTAGTAAGTTAACTTTGTTCTTGTATTAACCTTTATATCAAATAGAACGTTCTTGAAGACTTCATACTGAGCAATTACCTGAGCAACTTTTCAAATATCTCAGTAGTAACAAGAAGTAAGAAGAACACGAAACTTACTTTCCTTACAATGTGAATTCTTTATTTGTGCTTTGTTCTGGAAAGTTGATAATGACAAAAAAAAAGAAAAAGTCGACATAGATTTATAAATTGTAATATCTGCTGCATATAAATAGTACAAGTTTTGAATATTTCTTTTATTACATTATATACATTACAAATATACAGAAAACTAATATGTGAAACACTGACGTATACCCATGAGTACTAGTTTGTTATAAAGATTTATTTTTAATGTAGATCAAATTCTGAACAGCAAAATGAAGCAGTGTATTTCCAATTTGTTCGCCAGACGGCGTTACTAATCAGTGCATTAGAGAGCCTTCAACTGACGAGAGAATTCCTCATTTTAAGGTCAAAGTTGGATTTAGAGATAAACACAATTCTTATAATTTGTAGATTAGAGATTTTGGTTTCACATTTCTGAGGATGATCTGCAGGATTTGTTATATGCTGATTCACGCTGAGTAAACTTAATTTCAAAATTAAATATTTACATGTATGTTATATATAGAATCGTTTATTTTAAAATATTTTAAAATATTTTAAAAATATAATAATAAAAAATTGTAAGACCACTTAAAAATATAACAATATTAAGTAATATAAATATAGTATATAAGTATATTTATAATATATATAATAAATATTATTTATATATAAAATGTCTTGTATAAAACAATATATCTTTTAATAACAATGTGTATGTTTTGTTTTTATTTAAAATACTGCACAATTTTAAGGACTTTTAAACTTATTTATTATTATCACTTTCAACGATTTTAAATAAATATTTAGTTTATTAGTTTTAATTTAATATTAATATAATAAATTAATTATTAATAAATGTTATTTTTTTTTCATCTTTTAAATGAGCATTGGGCATATTGCAAAGTCCAATATACTGATTTTATTTTGTATTAATAAGATACATCAAAGATATACCGTCGCTGATATATAAATAGGAATATCGCCAATGAAATTCTAGTGTAAAATTATTAAGTATAATAATTTTATACGTAAAATTTGCCAAATCATTAATAGTAAATACCTACTAAGCAATAAATTAAAACAGTCAAAATTACATGATATTCACTCCTGAATTAAAATATAACAAATCTATAAGATATATAAAGGAGGATGCATGTTGGTTGGTTGGTTGGTTGGTTGGTTTGTGTGTGTCCTAGGCCTTGTTTATGTGTGTTTGTTCGCTAAACACTCCTAGGCCTTTTGATTGATCTGGACCAAACTTTGAAGAATTACTCTTTAGGACTCTCGAAAAAACAGTTTATAATTGAAACCATCTTCCCCTCCCCCTAATTTAATCCCTTCACACTTTTGTATAATTTTCAAGTAGATGTATGATCAAATCCGATTGGTGGCATTTTTTTTTTTTTTTGTATTTCCTTTTTTTATTTTTTTTGTTTGTTTTTTACTTTCCTTCTTTTCTTTTTTTTTATTTTGAAATAAATAATATTCTTACTAAGCTTCAATTGAAGGCCACCACACACACACATTCAATAAAATTTGGGAAATAAAAAGCCAGATAATAGGCAGGCAGGCGAGTGCAATCTTGATGACATAAAGGGTAGAGACAACATCGCCAACAACCTGGAATCGCTCAAACCGAACTCGAAGGTGAAGGATCTAAGAATTCTCACAATTTGAATTTTTAAAAAAAGGTTAAAAAATAAAAAACAATTTTTTGTCTGAATGATTTTGTTTTTTTATTTTTTAACCTTTTTTTTTTAAATTTAGCAACCATAAAACAAAATAGCTTAGTACAAAATAATTTTATGTCTGAATGATTTTATTTTTTGCTAAACTATTTTATTTAATGGTTGCTAAATGACAAAAATTAAATAATAATGACAAAAATCAGAAATATTTGAAGATATTATTACTTAAGGAAACCGTAATGAGAAACTCTTTACATGGAAAGGTTCTCATTATAACAGTTATTGTTAGTTGTTGTCATAACGGTTTCCTAATTAAAAATAACTTAAAATTAATATTAATATATATATATTACTCTATATCTCTACTCCAATCCCAGCTACTCTTTTTTGTAATTCGATGGAAGCACGGGTATTTCTGCTAGTTAATTATAAAAGATCATATGAAATACTGAGGAAAAAGTCTATCTTGTGCTGCACACTCTCTCGCTTGCATGTTTGTCTGTCTTACATATAAGCATTGCTCTGATGCCTCCCCTCCCCATTGCCAGCAAAAATAAACAAAGCTTGAACCCCCCCCCCCCTCTTGAATGCTCACATAATACTTGAACGGCGACTAATCAACAATTCTCTATCTTACGTATTAGTCACATTATTTTAATTGTTATTACTTGGGTAACAATTTTAGAAACGAATTTACTTTGCTAATGTTTAGTTATCATTTTATATCTTTTTTTACCTTCAATTTGTAGCTTTGTCAATTGGCTAGCTGACGATCATTAAAAAATCTATTACTAGATACCTATGGATGAAATAAAATGATATCTGATCTCAACAATTATACAACTTATGTCTATGATATTTACCAAGTATTTAGAGGTATTGAAGTCGAAGTCTATTCATTTATTTTAAAATCGGTAACTGTTACGTCGTTGAAGAATAATTATTAAAAAAAAACGGCCTTTTTTTTTCCTCCCCTTAGATGGAGGCTGGATGAGATAGGAAATGTCGCAGATTCGTGACTGATGTAATATTAACAGGTATTTACGGTATTGATGTCGACATTTTAAAACAAGAAAATCCAAATTCGTTCATGTTATTTACAAATAACTGCGAAAAAAGACTTTTTGCTCCTGTAGCCACTTTCCTACAAACAAAAGTCACTTTACTTCCATTTTCCAGAGACAGATGGCATTTCTAGTTACTTAATATACAAACTTTTCTTTTATTAAGGTCAAGTGTTTAGGCTAAAATGTAATTTTTCACGGATTTAAATATATACAGATTCAAGGCAAGTTCTATAATATCCAGGTTATTCTCTTCCAGGCTGAGAAACAGCAAATGAAAATATCTCTGCTTCAAAATACAGGGTAATTCTTCATATACAATATTTTTTTTTATTGCAACCAACCTGCTACAGTAAATAAAACTTCCTTTTCCCCAAGAAGTATATACAGTGAAGTCTCACTTATACGAAACCCTCGGCGAAACCACCATAGTCCTATATGTATTTCACTTATACGAAATATTCACTTATACGAATAATTTTTGGTTCCCCCTCATATTCGTATAAGTGAGACTTCACTGTATATATAAACATCCTCCTCTTAGCAGAGATCACAAAGTTCACAGTTAAAGACCTTCGGTATACCAAGATGCAAAGCAAGAACTATGTGACCTGTTAATGGTAGTGTTCTACATATCACTTCATGAATTAATGTAAATTTACTATGCATGGAAGAACCATACGAAAATGCCTTTATTGTGACAGAACTCCTCAGCACATATTATGTGACATGAAAATAATAATAATAAAAAATAACAGAATAAGATTTTTCCCATGTATACACACTTTTGATTGACCCTGTATATGACTAACATTGAAGCTACAAATATTAAAGCTTAGGGGACCTGATAACTAAGCAGTTAAGACTTTTCACTGCACTCTGGAGGCATCAGCAGGGATCAGGATTTTTTTTTTTTCCTGATGTGCCGCAAGGGTTCCTCAGCCCTCCTACAAAGTGCTATCTGGTAGTTAAAGTTGAGCTATCCAACTATCAACCTCAAATTAGGCCCATCAGTTCTCAACTTTGGTAACTTTATCTCCTGTAATGCCATTGGTCCATGTAGGTCTGTTGTGGAATTCTTTAACTTTTAAATATTAAAGATTTGTACAGAAGAACTTGAAAGGTTTGTTTGAATAAATTAAGAATTATTTACCCCCTAAACATTTTATAATCATTTTTGTGTTTAAATTATCGAAGAAGGACACATTAATTATATTCAAAAATATGTTCATTTTATTAAATGCTCATTGCAGAAATAAATACATTCTTTGAACTCATACAAAATATGTTGTGCTGTACAAGTGCTTGATTTGTTCAACATGGACAACAACAGTGCACAAATCTTCATTTCACAAAAAGAAAACAATCACAAATAAACTAAAATACAAAGTATTTGAAACAGGATTCAACTTTGTGGTTAACAGATTGAAATATAACAACTGATTTATTGTTTTAATATTCATGAAACAATTCAGAGCAAATAGATTAAGTCACCGAGTTAGCAAAAATGAGAATCAAAATGGTAAAGTAGTAAGAGAGTAACAAGATTAATTTTTATCAGCTTTTGTTATCTCATAACGGTTGAGTAAATGGGTACCATTAATTTGTCTTAATAAAAATAGTGTGCATCAAAACACAAATCTAAGTAACATACAGCATTTACTTGTCATCTGATCAGGGATTTCCACCTGTAAGGAATGGATTACCAAGATACTAGCCAAGATCAGGAGTAACACAGAACAGATGAACATAGAAAATTACCAAAATGAAAAGGAATACAGAGGAAGAAATAATAATTTACCTCTCAATAATAATTCTTATGATTAATTCTTAGCAAACATAACGTCTATTTTGTGATATTTGAATTTTTCTTCCATTTTTTTTGCCGTCATACCTGAATATACTTTCAAGAAAATGGCTAGGATTAGTTAGTTTCCAAGACCATTTCAAAGATTTAAGAAAAAAAAGTTAGCCTTAATTAACTGATAGAACCATAACAAAAAATTCAAAATAATTAAAAACAAACTTTTGAAATGAACCCTTTGCTTTCTTCCTGTTTTTTCCCTTTGAATTGGATATTCATCTTTATAACTAATGTACAAGCGAAGACAAAGCATATTGTGGAAACTGGTATATAATAACTACGATGTAAGTTGGGGAAAGGTAAGAGCAAGAAGGGAACATGGATCTCAACAATAGATCGGAAGGTTTCATATTGCTAACAGTGTGGGTTATCAGTATTGCTTGAAAACAATTAAAACCACTTGGGATACCTGGCATTCTTATCAGCAACGACAGCTAATGGTCTTCATTCAAATGAGAGAAAAAGATGATCAAAAGATGATAATAACAAAGGCAGAAAGTTCACGTTTGTCCCATGCTAATTCTAAACAACGGAAATAGTCTGGTAAGATACACTTTCAAATGGTAATTTTTGAAACCAACTATAAAAAGAAATCAAATGGGAGTTGACAGGCTGACCAAAGATTTTAAATTTAGGAAGCAGTTGGGAAAAACCAAAGTGACATTCATGGTCATAGCAATCTATTTTTAGCATACTAGTTAATGAAACCAGTCTCAATTTAGACTTAAATTTCCTAGCTTCGATACTGTTCCAATTTATTGTTTTGCTAAGACACAGCTAAGAAATAAAAGAAACCTGCTAGAAGGGCAAGTTATGGAAATGAAACTTTAATAATATGTCAATAACAGTTTACTGTCAGTTATGGAGATTGAGCTTTGAATTACTCAATTGTAGATTGAAACCAGCTTAACTTCAGGAAATGAAAGATTAATTCCGTAACATCTAGAATTAAAGCCAATCTCGTTTCAATATAAATGACCAGAAAGATTAGAACAGGTAAAAAATATAGAAAGATGAATAAGGAAATGAATGACTAGATGCATGGATGGAATTAATGGTATTTTAAAAACAGATCAAAGATAATAAACACACTGGCAGGAGAGATGACTCTTTTGAATCAAGTTTGCGAAGGATATAAATAAATTAAGTGACAAATTATTGCACTGTACTTTAGTCAAAGCATGCAACAAATACCATCCTCAATATCTACTAACCTACTTCAGTGGGTAAATTCAATAAATAACTTAAGCATCTTAACAAGTTAATTCACGAGAAAAATGTAAAAATAATGGGTAAAATAAAATACTAATTTTCGTAAATTTCCACGCTTTCTCAAGTATATAATATACATATTGTATATAATTCATAGTTATGCTCTCTGGCGTAAACAAAATGAATTTCAAATAAGCTTTTCAAACTTTCTATTTTTCAAAGTTTTATATTACAAGGATTTTTATCCTGTCAAATTATCAGGTGAAATCACAAAATTGAAACTAAAAATGATTATTAAGTAAAAAAAGCTAACCCCGAAATTCCAATTTTCTGAAGTAAACAATATTAGCTAAGTTACATATTTATCTGCTTAATCTTATCATTACTTATCTGTGGACATCAAAGAAATGACAATGAAGTAATCTGTTGTACACTGTTAATTTTACATATAATATTCCTATAATCAAAAGATCATCTCCAATAATCTGTTCATCCTTTACATGAATTATGTGTTGAATACAATTTAAAACACAAACAGGTAGAGCATTTTCAGGAAAATCTCAAGGAAGAACTTATTCTCAAGGAATGGTATTTTAATAATAAAATTTGGAAAATATTGTGCGTTTAATATTTAAGGAATATTTAAAATGTGATGTTATTTTCCTTAAACAAAGAAAAATGTAGATAAAGAGCCTATAACATATTCAAAGAATATAGTATTACACGACAGACAATGAAATATAAAACAAGGTAAGAGAACAGTTCTAAAAAAAAAAAAAAAAATAATGATAAACCCAAATTTTTTTAATATAATATCAATGGTTGAGTATTAAAAACAGCATCTTAATGATAATAGAATTCAAATAACTGAAATGAAATTTCTGAGGTCAGTGAAAGGAAGAAAAACATCATTATATGAGAAGTGGAATTAAAGGTAAAAGCTAACAATGAAAAAGTAACTGAGATAACAATGGAGAGAACACACATGTAGAATGGAAGAATACTAAAGGAAGTAATAAAATATAAGTCGAAAGGATGACCTAGAAACAGGGCGTTAACATAACTTTGATGCCAGAACTCCTGGATGGAAGAAGATTTCAAATAAAATGTTCAAAGTCAAACTTCTGTAGTTCTTTCCTTTCTATTGCAAGCATTATACCATTCCTTAATAATGGTTTGTTTATATCCAGCATGCAAATGCATTACTCTGTAAATAAGGACCTAAACAAAACCTGTCTATTGCTGCTTCCTTGTTTAACATCATTATTTCCTACTGTTACAATATAATTTATTGAAATGCAAATGGTATATATTTAAATAAAGATAAAAAACTTCTCAATGTACTTTTTTTTTTTCTAGATATCCAGTATCCGTTCATATATTTACAATATTCAACATTATCGTATTCACTCACTGCTATTTTCATATATAGAACTGTCCCTGTTTAAATGGCAACATTTAATTACTTCTCAGGCTTATTAATTTCACTTTCTAGCTAAGGATAACAGAAAACACTGTTTTATATAAATATTTCTAAGTTTACAATTGTATATAGTGCTACAGAGAACAGTGAATTGATAGATATTTTAATGCATCTAATGAAAAATTAATAACCAAATAAAATATATCTGTTGTTTTAAACAAGTTTTATTATGGAGTTCTATACTTTGTCTCCCATGAATAAATCAAGAAATATAGATCTTTGACAGTCAATATATTTTCTACAGTTTTAGTGGTTCCACGCTTGCTTTACAATAAAGTTTGTACTGAATATATACATCTGAAAATTGCTTAACATTAAGACACAACATAAACCAATACTATGACAAAGTTTATTATCAATTCTGAAACAACCTCTCTTGCTTATTATAAGAATATTTACATCTAACACCAATTAACAAGCATAAATCAACTGCAATTAGAATTTATTGATTGTCATTGTGGACAACAGAAGGTCATTTCTAATCCATACATTCAGTTATAAAACACTTTGCATTAATCGTTTTTTTAAACAGTTTCTTAAAAATAAATGGCAGTACTTGCTGACCTAATACTGAAAATATACATTCCACTAGCTAGCTTTTTCTTATTTGCTTTCAATTGCATTTAAAAAAAACAAAAACAAAATCAATGAATTTATAAAGAATCGGAAATGCTGTACAATGCTATTTCTATATGATGTCTTATAAAATACAGAAGCAGGTTATACTGGTTCAATGTAAATATAACTAGAATAAAATGATAACTTAATTAGGCAAATTAATTTTCCACAAGTTTTGGTTTGCAATAGAAACGATTCCCATGAGTCCTGTCTGTACAAAATTTGAAGCTTTAACTTCAGTACTCATATGAAAGCTGTGAATGGAAGATCTATCCTTCTATTCAACATTTTACCGTCCTTTACCTGAATTACCCATAATATCAACTACAGGATTGCGCTCCTAGAAACCGGCCCCAAAATAATAATTTAAACAAAATGCTTATTGGGGCCGTTAATGTGCGCCACCCTGTATATGTTTAATGTATGGCATTCCTATTTAATAGCGAGTATTTGTGAGATAAGCAGGACGGAATAAGGTGTAGCTGGATTCTTATGGAATCACTAACTCTTTTAATTACACCAGACATGTTTCTTCACAAATTGCCATCTACAAAAGCAAATTTACATATTGGAATGGAAGTTGAAATTGCAAATGGAAAACAAAAGCACAACAGCTTTTCTGTATAATAGTGCTGCTAAAAAAATTGAAATAACTTTTATTAGGAAGTATATATTAATGATGATGATGTCAGAATTGTGCAATCAATGAACAGTAAATGGGTGGCCGAGCAATCTGCAACAGAGTTAGAGGTAATGCATTAACCGAACATTTTATTCAATTAAGGAAATGACAAAGCAGATTAACTCATAATGTGGACATTGATGAATGAAATCTATGACTGCAATAGCCTGATATAATTAAAATTTTGGATTACCCCTGTAAATTTATGAAGGGATGTTTGCAAACAAGAAGAAGCAGATGAAGAGGCTACAACTGTATCTGGCAAGGAGGGGAGGAAACAACAACTGAATGGGATAGATAGAAAACTCACTCTGCAAAGGAGAAGGATCTATGAAAAATCCTAGTTTCAAGGAGATGGAGAGGATTTGCAAATGGAAATAGAAACAACTAATTAATATTATTGTTATATACCTTTGAAAGATGATAAGTTGCAATGGTCAAGTCACTTCAATTCTGTGGTGATTTGCCAAAAGGAGTTAAGTCCTGAAACAACATTTCTGGGAAAATGAAAAAGAAAGTTCAGAGTTGTGTAATACATAGTACAGAATGCAAGGTTTTATTAACGTATAGAAGCTGAACTGAACAGTGGACTTAGATCGG
The DNA here is from genome assembly GCA_023159025.1 of Thereuonema tuberculata. Classification (NCBI taxonomy): domain Eukaryota; kingdom Metazoa; phylum Arthropoda; class Chilopoda; order Scutigeromorpha; family Scutigeridae; genus Thereuonema; species Thereuonema tuberculata. Next base: position 24,512,969 of record JAFIDM010000002.1, read on the forward strand.
TTTGGCATATCATGGATGCATCTAAAACGGATTGACTGAACATGTTATCTCAAAATGGCCAATTATGGACTTACCCCCTTTGTATTAACATTAAACGAGAAATAGACTCACTGATTAACTTCGTAACTAAGGAACTGTATTAATGGATCAGATGTGGAAATGGTTAAGTTGGAGAGTGAGTTGTTGGAATGTATGACCTATGGCAGCAACTTCTCATAACTGAAGAAACTGAATTAGCAGAGAAGTAAATAGAAAAACAAACAGGTGATCATAATGTACTCAGCTGCAGCTATATACTTGGAAGATTTGTTACAGACACTTTAAAGAAGAAGAGAGAATGAGAGGAGAAACCAGCTGAAAGACATCCAAAAGTAAATTACCTTAGATTGAAAAAGTGGGCGATAGTTAATGGAATCCTAACGAATCTAGGGGATAGAAAAGAGTTAGACATCAAGGAAGTCAAATAAGTGGAAGCCTAAGGTAGAAAGAAAGGCAAAAAATACGATTGTGATTTTAGGTGGTGTGTTCTGTATTATCTTATGTCAGTTGGAAGAAGAATACAATCTCTTGTATCAAACTTAAAAATGGCTTGATGCAAGCAGAAGCGAACGCTTAGATGTTTCCAACAAGCCAACACTGAACAAAATGGAAGTACAGATGAAAATATATAACAGTTCATAATTGCAGAAGTGATTGTGAATGATTTACATGAGAACGACTCGGTTACCAGGATGCATCTATCAAGCTCACACAACGGAATACTAAAGATGAAACTTCAAATTTTGCACAGTCACTGCTGGACATTTGAGACAAACTTAAGAATACTGTTTGAGAAGTGAATAACATATTCATTCCTCAATCAATTGAGATTTTAAGACAAAGCTTTTGATCCTAAAGAGTTACAAATTCCAAAATGCCTTTAAGTTACGTGTTTGATCATTATCTATACAAGTAATAATGTAACTTATTTACATATTTTCCTTTACAGCTTTCCTCTATATTTAGGCTTTATCAAATTCTGTGAATTGACTCTTTAATATATATTAGAGTGATAGAATGGATAATGGATAGCAAGTAATCATTAAAAAAATTATCTTACAAAGAAATTATCATTGTAAGAAAAAAAAAATTCTGTTTTGACTGCCAAAAAAATTAACAATAATTTTCCTTTGAGGTAATTTTCCATAATATATTTATGAAGAACATTCTAACTTTAACGTTTTTAAATAATGGCACTGTTTCTAAAATGCCATAAAATGAGAAAAGATGATTGATTGAAGTCCTGAAGTCGTAACTAATTCAGGGAAACATTTTACAATTTGAGCTTAAATTAGGTTTCAATCATTTTCTAAAGTTAATTTCATCAGCATGTTTTCTACGATAATTTTGTGTGGTTAAATGCAATATATATCTTTTCTCTAAGCTTTGTGACTTTTTAAATCATTGTTAATTCATTAAAAAAAAAAAAAAAACTGTTTCTTTGTGCCAAACTTGTCTCATAACATACAACTATTCATAAAAATAGTAAGTTCTATTGTAAGTACAATATATTTAATTCCTTCATTTGCTTTTTTTCTTTCTCAAATATCATTCTCTTCCATATATGAAAAGGGAACATGAACTTTTCATGAAGAGGAACAAAAATAGTGAGGAAAATATGAGAATTAAGTAAAAACAATGAGTGAAAGTCAGAATCAAATGAGATTCTGAATATTAGAGTGCAATATCATGTTTACATGTCAATATGTCAAATCTAGATGCCAGCAACTACGAGGCTGAACCTATAAAGTAATAACAAAACTTCTGAACAATACTAAAAAAAAAATACCTAATTTGAATATTTTAATCAATTCATTGAGACAACTTGTAACTGTACTTTTCAATGGAAATGCTGTTTAAAAAATCTTTGGATTTTTTTTTTTTTAATGTGACTCTGGTGGTAGGTTTTCTATTTCTTTTCCTTCAATATTTTTTACCACAAAACTTTCCCGTACAAGATTTTAGGAATAGAATTAAAATTTAACCCATCTAGTCTTTTGAAAACCCATAATACTTTGCTGTCTCCATTCTGCTGTAGTAAAACCTGTTTCTAAACCTTACATTAACGTCATTTTCATACAATTAAGTCGTATTTTGTTGAGCTAGTTTTGACTAATAACAGCAAATTTGATTTTGGTGAGCAAATTCCAAAATATTTCTATAAAAATTGATGCAGTTTTCTATGAATCTGAGCAGTTGCAGATAAAGATGATATTTGTATTCAATCAAAAGAAAACGTATTGATTTAGCTTCAGAATTTACTTAAGAATTTCTTCAAAATAACTTATTAATAAACTATTGACAACCGATAACTTAATCGGGATTACACAACTCAAACATTGATAATTTTTACACAAAGTATTAAAATTTCATATGAAGACCAAAAGAAATTCAATAAAATTATGATTTAGCATCAGAAATTTAATAAAAAAGGCTTCAATATCTGTTTATTAATTTACCTTTTAGAATTAATAGAAATATATTCTTAAATTTTAATCAGTACTAGTTCAGTACTCTTAATGAAAAGAATAAACATTAGTTATTATTACAAAACAAAAGCAATTTAGTTAAAATTGGCTAAACTGATTTTTTTTTTTAAATGCCAGATTAACAGACTTATAATATTTTATTCTTTTTAACATTAATACCAGTAGACAACAGTTGTGAAAAATTGTTGGCAGAATATTATCAATGCTTTGCTGCAGGCATGAGAAATTCAAGAAAAACACAAACTGTGAAACTGAAAGACAACTCTTCAAACACTTCCATTAACTTATGCGTTTCAGGATATTCTATCAAAACAACAACATACAATAATAAAGATAAGGAAGGAATTCATCATTACTTGGTTTCATTAAAAACGATTTTAATGAAGGGATGGGTTTTTGATACTTTTTAGTTATTGCTATTTTTTTTTTTTAATCAATGGATAAGTACAATCAACAAAATACGGATAAATATTGCAAAATATAGCAGTGAATTCCTGCTTAAATATTATCATTGGATACATTTATACCAGTGGTAGTCAACCTTTTTATACTTACCGCCCACTTTTGTTTCTCTGTTAGTAGTAAAATTTTTTAACCGCCCACCGGTATCGGATGCTTCAGTATCGAACAAAACCCCTACCGCCCACCATGAAAGCTGGAACGCCCCCTAGTGGGCAGCAGGGACCAGATTGACTATCACTGATTTATATAAATCATTGTTTAATGGAATGTTGGTATTGCAATTCAAATGCTAATTAGAAATTTGGAAAATAAATTTCTGGGTAAATATAATGACATATAACATTCTAAAAAACTCTGTTCAAAATTACATTGAAAAAGGAAAGTAATCCTAAATTTTCACTTATTGAAAAATCACTAGGAGTAATTGGAAAGTAAAACATGATAAGAAATTATGTACATTACAAACTCATTATGTTTTATTTGATTTGTTTTAATATGTTTAAATTAATTGGGATCTATCATTATCCAGTAGCAGCAGAACAAGCCTCTGTCTATAAAAAAAAAACCGACATTAATTACCATCAACCAAAGGATCAAATATAAGGAAAAGTTAAGCATTTGGATAAGGAAGGAAACTTACTATTATACACTCAAAATCAACCTTACAACATAACTTCTAAATATTATGATAGGAATATACTACGTTAAAAATTACTAAATAACTTTATATCCTAATAATAAATTACACACTGTTCAAAATATCTGAAGGCTTTTTAAAATGAACGACATTATGGAATAAAAAATTAAATGTAAGACAATAAATAGAAGGATTAACTTCAGATGAGTGATTGTCTGGCTTTCTTTTTTTCTTTTTTTTAAACGTCATATATAAATAATGCTTATAATTATGGAAAATGAGGAAGATGTATAATTTTGTCCTATCTTGAGGTATTTAAATTCAAATTGATTTCATGTACACTTAAAACATAAGATTTCTAGGATTTCCCATTTGAAATTGAAAGATTTTTGTTGTTTTTAGGATTTTAACAAGAAAGCTCTAGAAATTTCTTGTTCTTTAACAAGAAATTGTGGACCAAAGTGGCTTGGTTCAGTTCCCAGTCGGGATTGTTTTCCACAGTTGTTTGCCTTCCCGTTGGCCCGTGGGGCTAACCCAATCTCTACCAAATAGCGACCAGGTCCCATCCTGTGGTTAGAGGTATGAGAGCATTGGATGTGCCTTCTGACCTTGAAGAAGTGGTTGTGGATTGTGAAAGACTAAATTCTTGCCACTTTTGATCTGTTACTGATGGGTTCTCTTATACAATTACACATTTGCACACTTAACAATTCAACGTGATAATATGGAAGATGTAATTATTTTTATAATAGCTAATATCATGTTGTTACTTCATTTGTCACTTTTCCCCTAACTATAACTAAACCTTTTTATCTGGCTGTTATTTCAGGGGAAGCCTTGAATGCATTTCCCCCCCTTTAATTTCCTCAATATTACTAAATAAAACAGAAAACACATCAGACAAAAGTCTTCAATAACTTTAAATGATAAACATAAGAACTGTATTAATAGATCAAAGGATGCATCACCTTAACCATAAGATGTTACTATTCTAACTTGTCATGAAATTCAAAAGGCAGTTCATAAAACTTGCAACTTACAAAGCTATTATGTATTACTGTATGCAAAATGGGCACACTTTTTCATTACAGAGAACAAATCATCTCCTGTTTTTCATGAATCATAGCTACGATAGAGAAAAATTCAAGATTTTTCCATATTTTATGATCATGTTTCTTAAGAAGGACTCAGTACTTTTATAAGATTTCAAATTTTCAGCTTACTGGGGACAGGTAAAGGAATCCTATGCTTTCAGTTCCACAATACAGTAAAGCCCCGATTATCCGCGAGTGCCGCGACAATTTTTTTTTAATTACGAACCTCAAAAAAACCAATTTTAATCCAAGCCAACAACATGGAAAGTACAATAGGCCGTACAAGGTTGAAGATTACTGACAGGTTTATTCTGCATCGTAATCCTATAGGTCTTCTCGGAATTTGTGGATGAGTGGCAGGCTCTTGCTCTGCAGAAAGGTTTCTGCTGTACTGTACATATTTTAAAAGTTTTGCATATTATGTTTTTTGTATAATAAAACGTAGTTTTTATGCTGAAATATTTATTTCGTGTTTACACCTAATTTTTAATCTTTTTTCGGGTTATCTGCGATTTTTACTATCCGCGGTGCCCTTGCCACCCAACTCCGTGGATAATCAGGGCTCTACTGTATATCATTCCAGGTACAGTAAAATGTGTTTATAATGAGGGTCTCGGGAGACAAAACTTACACCCACGTTATTAAGGGAAGGATTTCAAAAAAATATAATTATTTAGAGAGACTTGATGCAACCTGTGTTATATCCAAAACTGTTAAATGAGGAGTGAAACAGCCAAATTTTCAAAATTCTACAGAAAGACTAAAAAAAACAATCCCTCAATAATAATACAAGTAAACACAAAAAACTTAAACCTATATTTACGATTAAGAAATATCAATTGGAACCTATTACTCATTACTTTATGTTTCCTCAACTTGATGCTATTCTAAAGAAAGAAGCTTTCTTAAAAAGAAAAATAGTAATACATTAGAAACCTGGTTCAGAGTGATTGCTTTATGGCTAATCCAGAAAACCAATCTTAAATGACAAACATCTAAAAAAGATCATAGAAAATATGTATAAATTATTATATAAATGATGAGAGTGCAGTTAATTGTATCTAACTTTTTTTATGTTTGTTTATTCTTTGTTATTTTATTTTTTCTTTCTCTATAAGCTCTTTTAAATGAATTTTGTTAGGTTTTTTTTTTTTTAAAAAAAAGCTGAATTAAAAATTTGTTTATTAGTTTTTTTGTCTTAAAAATGGAATTTATGTAAGCGTGGTTTTCTGGAGCCACAAATAATATGTGGATTTTACTGTAAACACAGGAGATGGAACTATTTTCATAAAGAATGATTTCTGAAATTGTGAGGGGAAATTTAAACCCTACCTTCTTCTGAAACAAACACAGACCCAACAATTAAATAGGTGAAACCAGAGATTATGGTACCAGGCTGTTTTGGACTACGGTCGAGTTTTGACAAGATGGCCACCTTGGCACTACTTTTTAAGATATAATTTTTAGTTTTTCAATTAACTAGTGAAAAGAATGAGATTTTCAGGTAAACTTATTTAAAAAAGGTTTTGCTCGATCTTTTACTAGAAAAACTAACCCTCATCTAGCTAACTGCGATCTGAGATAATAGCATAGTGCCGGATCTAGAAAATTTATCGGGGGGGGGGGGGGGGGCAAATCAGCCCCATGCCACCCCTGTAGCTGTTTTTAACTATTTAATGCAATGATAAATAACTGTTTCAATCCCATTTTGCCACCCCCCGGACGTGGCGCCCGGGGCAGTTGCCCCCTTTTGCCCCCTCCCCTTAATCCGGCACTGTAACAGTATGCACCATCATGTATCCCTGCGCGGATGTATCCTTATGAAGGCTGATTGGCAGGTACCGTATTCTCTGGTTTAGCTATTAAATACCCCCTACAGCAACAAAGGTTGACAGCTGGGACAGTGAAACTATGATAGGATGAAATATGTAACATATTTCTGACTGTGTCCTATGCATCTGTTAGCCTACAAAAGAATGTGCAGGAACAGTGAAACTATGATAGGATGACATATGTAACATATTTCTGACCAGGTCCTATGCGTCTATTAACCTGCAAAAGAATGTAAGGTAATCTACATTTTTTTTTTTTCCAATTTGGGAAGGAAATCATGATTTTTCTGTATGCAGTACTTGCAACTGCTTTAGAGTCATTGGGTTCTGAAATAATGGCTGTATGTGTTGTTTTGATTAGGTACTACAAATCGCACAATAACCAAACAAACTTTGTAAAAAAGAAAAAAAGAGATTCAAAGAATGTGATGGCTGAATGAAGAGTCTTTACAGAAAACCACAATCTACTGGGTAGGCCATTTTGGTCCGGAAGTTTCTATTCTTGAACCACTATATTATATGTACTAAAAATTCTAAATTTCTTGCCTTTGTTACTATCCTATTTTTATTGATTATTCTTAAAATTTTTGGCATCCTGTGATATTCAGTAAGTGGAGCTTCAAGAGATAACAGAAAACTTTGTGATTTACCAACAACAAGAGTATTTACAGGAAATATGACAAAAATGATACCACCAATTTCACAATTGCAATATCGTATTAAAATACATATATATAACAATTTCTTAATGTTAATACTTGTCTTCAGTCATTTTTGCAGCTAAAAGAAATAATTTAAATAATAGTTTTGTAATACGAAATATGAGGTATCACAATTAATAAGTTTAAGTAATTACAATACGTCAATCTACACTGTACATGTGCGTTATAAAATAATGAAAAATAATAAAAAAAAAATATATATACACAATCAAGTTTCATTCATAACTATATTACATACTGAATGGATCAAAGTCATTACATTTGTATAAACTGATTATTTTAGTCAGGATACAGTTTTACTGTTGCAGAACTGACCTGTTTGGAATACAAACTATTAGATAATCAATCATTGTATCAGGACTCCCAAACATGCCACAGAAAAAATTACAACTTTATGAAGTTTTATTGCCACTGGTTTGTTAATAAGTTTCAAACTTTACTGTAATCATAAAAAGCTGAAGCAAAAAGTTTCGTCCCCCTTAGTAAGGATGATAATAAGCAAACTTTTACAAGCATCCATACATACTAGACAATGCAGGTCCAGTCATATAGTAAGTAAGTATTTACTAACCAGGCCTCTGGAAACTAACTTAAACTAAAGCCTTGTCAAACATATTTCACGTTAACACTTACAAATTACCTCAATTGCTACAGGTGTTTGTTTGCAGGCTGGATGAGAGGACTGGAGAGGATGAGGGACTGGAAATTTACTTAACTGCATCTCCTGCCTGACTACTCCTATGGCTAAACCTCCCAATTTTCTATTAAATGGAGGCTAGGTTAAAGATACATGAGCATCCAATCTCTGACCTCCAGTTCATCACATTGGTCAAGGCTCGTTGGAATCTATACGTCCCACATCTTTCTGAGTCTTTATGGCATGTTTACGATGTCCTTAATTTTAGTATTCCCAGTGTAAGTGACTTATTGCCCATTTGAAATAAAATCTACAGTAGTAGTGGGTATGAGACATTTACCATTATTTTACAAATTATATCTAATATTTGTACTCAAACAATTATATTACATTGAATAAATTATATAAATAAATAGATCTTCTGAATAAAATTAAAAGTTACTTTAAAAATAATTAAACTCAATAGTACAGTGTACAGTTACAATACTAATTAAAATAATCAACAATCTCTCAAAGACTATAAGACAGGTAAGGATAAAAATAACCATTAATTCTTTGTTCTTTATAGAAATATTAGTTTTGAATTAAAAAATGATTCAAATAATGGCTACGTTACAGAAGAGATGGTAATACTAATTAATGTACTCTACATTTCATTAACTTTTCAGTTTTGAGAGCTATTTAATTATTGTTAATATGGAAAAAGGTAATATAATAAATCTGACTGCATTTATTAGAACAGGACTATTTAAAAACTATAATTGTTTTAACTAATTTATCTTGGATTTAAGTCACTGCAAAGAATGAGGACAGATATTGGCCAAACTATGGATTCAGATGAAAGTTAAGTTATTGATAGAACATTACCACAAAAACTGTTTGATTGAAAACTCAAGAAAGGTGCTTCCTTTAATTTTATTTAAAAAAAATTAGAAAACATAAACTCAAAACAGTGAAATACTAATAAGCAACATAATATGGAAGCCCAGACTTTGATTTCTATTTTCAGGAACTTAAAAATGAGCAATTTATTTTTTATCCTAACATCTTATCAAGACACTTGAAAAAAGTTTTGGCAAAAGGAATAACTTACATTAGTTTTCCTTAAAACCTTACTGCTATTATTTATTAAAAAAAAACAAACAAACAAACAAAAAAAACCCTAATTCCGAGTTTTTAAGCATGACAGTAAATAAAAGTATATTTCTTTTCCTATAATATAAAGATGTGTATATTTGGGCAATTATCTCAAAACTTTGCGGCCTAAGTAAAGCTTAAAAGCTTACTCTTTTATAGACAGGAAGTTTTCATAGTAGTAAAATTAAATGCAGTTTCAACAATGAAGATTACACACTGTAGATTATTTACTGTCTTGGGTGCACATTGCACTATACTGGTTCTAAGATTACTTTAAGGTGGTGATCGTGTAGATGTGTGTGTAAGTGTATGTGTTCGAATGACCTTAAAAATATATGATGGAAGAATGTAGAATTATCACAATTACTAACCATATTAAATCTCTTAAGCCTAGCTTAAAACAGGCTGAGTGGGGAGTTTCGGTCAATCAATTGTTTTCTTGTATAATATTAATGTTTTTATCTTTTTATTCATAGATCATTTAGAGAAGGAAAACAACAGAATTTAAAAGATGAAATACAGCAAGGAAGTCCCCAAAAGTTTAGTCATGCATTCCAGACGACAGCAATGATTTGTCAAAAACGAAATAATGGTACTTACAATTGGAATAGCTTTAAATGACTTGAAATATCTAATTCAAAAATGTTTTAGACCTCCTCGTGCCTTCTAAACAACCTAACTCATTTAAAAATTTACACTACTAAAAATAAAAATGGATAATCATTACTGTATGCCCTTAATGAATAAAGTTATTTATATAATTAGGAAAAAAATTAAAACTATTAACCAGAGGGTGGTGCAATTTTTCATCTATTGAGTCTGGAGATGAAGGTATATTCCGATCATGTGATTTACACATTTAGAATTAAGGGAAATGTGGTAGGTGAAATTCACCTGGGCCACATGTACAGAGCATCTGTGAGTCAAAATGCCAAGATGATGAGACCTCTGCAAGGATAGGTGGTGACATCTTTTTTTAAGAAAGACAATATATTTGTTAGTGCCAACTCCATGAAATAAAGAAAAATGAACTATGAGGACTTCCATGATCATTAATTTCAACGTAAAAAAGTGATTAGTGCTTTAAACAATTATAAATGCAACAATAGTTTGAAGATTAAAGAAATTCATTTAAAGAGATTCAATATGTTTGTTGTTATTTCTAGGATGATGAAAAATGTTGTAAGATCTAGGAATTACTTTCTTTTTTTTTTTATTTATTTCTTTTAAGATATTGTGGTGATATATAATTCAAAATTATTAAGCATTACAATTCATTGACAATCTATACTTTCGGTGGCACAGCTAGATTGTTTGGGGTGAGTTTTCAAAATGCTGTCGTAAGGCCCAAGGATCTTATTTTCTACATACAAAAGGACCTTATTTTTGCCACTCTCTCATCAAATTTGCTGCCCCCTCCCCCGCCTACACTGTCATATACTTTAACAACACAAGGCTGCAATTAAACCTCAAATCACAAATCTTCTTTTCTCAATTTAGGACTTTTTCTTATCCTAATTCTTATTCACACTTAAGATTCTAATAAGTATGTCGTAAACAATGTTCACACAATCATCTTCATCATCCTCGTGCTTTACAAGCATTTCCGACAATATCCAGTGCAACTTTATTTACATGTATATAATTCTCTTTGATGGACAGTGTTTTCACAAAAGAAACAAAGAAATGAAGAACAATTGATAAAACTGGCAACTGTGCTAATGAAGCTTCACTTTCAATAATATTATGTAAATTTGAATATATTTTTTCAACCCTTTTTAGCTATTACTTTAAAATCTTTACTTTAAAATGTAAGATTCTTAAATTGTTCCCTTTAATTATTTAAACTTACTCTATTTTAAGAAATTGCCTTACTGTATATAAATATACATATGTAAGGACATATAGATGCAATCTTTTTGATGCGAAAGCATATTTTGAGTCCATATCTTTCTAAAACACTTTATCATTTGTAAAAAAAAATGCTGAATTATTTATATTACATTCACCTTTCAATAAAATAAATATAATGTAAGAGGGGGGAAAAGAGGTTATTTAAAAGAAAACTTAATTTTATAACAGAAATTATCTGTATTTACCGGTATTAATTCACTTTTTCCCTTTTTAAAAATAATAATAAATCAAAGTTTATTTTTTAAGCAAATAAGAATTAAATAAAAATAGTATTTTTAACCATAAATATTTCATTCCTTCAATTTTTATGTTATTAGTCTTGTTATAGACTAAATGTCTGTCAATTATTACTTCTTGAATATTGCCATTAACTTTAAAATATACATTATCACTGAACTAGGACGTTTAAATATCAAGTTTACACAATGTTATCAGTATTATTGAAACTAGACAGTATTACATTAAGGAGATATATTGCTTAATTAGAAATGGGAAATCTGTGTTAAAGGAGTGGGTAAAATAGATTATGCAAAAACTGTCTGTAATTATAATACCAAATTATTCAGCAAACGTACAATTGGTGCAACAAGTACAATTCATTTGCTAGTTTAGCCTTTGAAATGATACTAATTCCAACAAAATGAAATGGAATTGATTCATAAAAAAATAATAAAACCACTTATTAATTTCATCAAGCAGTATTAATTAATAATATAATGAAAAGATTTCTAAATTTATATAAATAATTGAGTAGTTTAGTTAAACTTTTGTAATGTAGCAATGCTGATCGCTCAATATGTTATTGCTGTGAAGTTTGAATGCGTGTAGAAGTTACATTATTCATGAGCAAGACTCTTTGAAATGCTTTTATCTTCCAACAAATCATTAGTGATGTGGCAAAATACCTTCTTAGCAAAACTACAATCTTTCAAATGAAAAAAATGTAATCTGTAGTTTACTTCTTACATAAAACTAATTATTTTTGTTGCTTCTAGGGCATTTTTATCTTATTAAATCCTAATATAAATAAACTAATCTCTTTGTAAAGGAATGCTTCAAATATTTGAGTAATAATAAAAAAAAAAAATCTCATCACAGCCTTACAAAAAAAAAAATTCTAACATCTTCTGAAATAAAATCAGTAATGTTAATTCTGTTGTAATCGAAACAACTCAAAACCAAATACCAAATACCAACCAAAAATAGTTGACTATACCAACCAAAAAAAAAAAAAAATGATCAGCTTCACCAGCTGAATTTAGTAGATCATTCCACAAAGGGCCTCACCACTGCTTCTAAAAGCAAAAAACAAGCAATATTCAAATTTTATGGAGCTGATTTTTTTAATACCTTAATGGATCCTTTTTTGACAATGAAACTAAATCAAATTGCCAAGTTTTACAGTATCCTACCTTTAATTGTACTTGAATATCCTATATTTTTTTAATCATTTTTCATTCAAATTCAAACCAAATTTTAGTTCCTTGCCTTTTTGATAAAAAAAATTAAGTAACAAAAACATTTTTCTGACTTACATTTATATGTGTAAATTTAATATAACACTGATTATGCAAATCCTGAATAATTATTCTAAAATAATTTCCTAAAGCTTTTTTTTTTATTTTATTATAGCTGTTAAACAAATTAAGTCCACATAAAATTAAATGATCTTCCTAATTAGGGTGCCCTCTGTATCTACATTTCCTATACATAGTTTTGTTCGTTTATGAAAACCTTATTTGTACAATTGATATCTTGCTTTTATCACTAATAAAATGTTGGCTCCCTAGTAGCAATGCAAAGAGAAACCAATACAAAATAGAAAACTCATTGAGCTTACTCTGAAACAACAACTGTGATCTTAAGCTTTCCAGAACCAGTTCATAAAAAATGCCTCATCAATATGATGAGTATTATCGTATTACGACAATTACTAAAAAACATAAAATGAAAAGGAAGATTCTGAAAAAAAAAGGAGGGGGAAAAAAGAATATGTTTAACAATAACGTAAAACAAAGAAACCAACAATCTTTTGACTAATGTTACACTTTGCTTTCTGGCATCTCACATATGATGTGGAGACTGTTCAATCGACCAAGATGTTTAGAGCTTCGTCGCAAGACATTCTGCTGGTTTGAGTCATGCCAATCTCTCTGATTTACTTCGGTTGGAGTAGGAGTGGACCAGGGCATCTTCATTTTCCCCGAAGGATGGAAGTTAGAATAATATATCAACATGAAGGCAAGACCTAAAAAAAAGGCACAATAGTGGCCAACAATGGCAGGATAGTAGAACCAAATGTTAGGGTTGGCATATACAAACCATGTGACTATCAGAGCTGTGTTTTCAGAGAACTCCCACAAATAATAGGTGATGTACTTGTATCGGGTAGGTTCATCTTTCACATTGAAAAAGCAAAAGATGTAGATGAAGCCGACTATGAAGTCGAAGCAAATCTCAGCACACTGATTGCTGCAGACATCGGTCTTCTTCTTCAATACCCAGGCCGACATGATGAGCCAACGGATTCCACAGACAACAGCAATCCATGATGGGAAGAGAGAAGCAAATAGTGCCAGTGCAAGGACGCGAGCACCCACTGTACCTAGCCTCCACAAGAAGTACAGTGCTAATCCGATCAGCGAAATATTCTGCTTATTCTGTAAGGAGTATCGTAGTGCTCGATGATACGATGCCAATGCCCAAGAGACTGACACCAGCGAAGCAAGTACAGATGCAGCTTGAAGAAAAACTGTAAAAACAAAGGAAAGATTATTTAGTATATAAAATAAATAGAAAAAATATAAACTGAAAAAAGCATAAAGAAAATAAAAATATAGCTGGTTATTCTAGTAAATGGAACACAAACCTAATTAGTC
>JAFIDM010000002.1:24531810-24548404 GCA_023159025.1 Thereuonema tuberculata
GAAACGGTCATTCCCGATTCCCTCTCATAACTGAACCAGAAAGGCATTTTATTATTCATTGTGCTGCCCTTGTTTTGTTTTTATGATTTAAATATAATTTAGTTATCATTTTAATATTTTAATTATATATATACATATATATATATATATATATATACACAGTCGGACCTCTATTTAACGAACCTCTATTTTAATGAAAGTCTAAAAATTCATCTTCCTTCTGAAATATAAATAAATCACAAAAAACCTCTTCTTCCTTAATAATATCCTTTTACTCTCAATATTTCGAATCCTTTAGCAGGACCCTTCTTCTTAGAGATTACAGAAAATGTCGAGATAACTAACATTATCTCTAAACATTTAAAACAGAATTCCAATCATGAACAAACATGGTGCAAACTTACATGAATAACATTCTTACTTTCTTGAACAACAATCTTACTTTCTTTTAACAATAAAGTAATAACCTCATTTAAACTTACGTGAATAACAATCTTACTTTCTTTTAACAATAATCATGAAACAAACCCAAACTTGAAAAACCATCCCAAACGTAAAACAAACAATATTAGTAAAATTTAAGTAAGCATGTGGTAATGTATGCTTTATCTCATTAAAATTATGAATTTTTTAATAATATTTATTGTTTAAGTATTTTAAATCTGTTTTATGTAGTTTAAAGTAATTTTAAAAGGTGAATCTCTATTTAACATATTTTCCATATAACTTTTATTCGGGATTTAGCGGCTTCTTTACATAGAGATCCGACTGTATATTTAAAATAACTGCTACAAATAAAGACACTGCTCTCATTGCACGATCTATCTTGCTGTGAATAATTCAAAATAAAGGTTGATAATTGGATTATTTGGCTCTCAATCATAAAAGGAAAAGGGGATCAACAAAATAAATAAAAATGTGATAAAAGTAAATAGAAATTAGTAATTTTACCAGGTTCATTTGGATTTCCTAAAATTTCTGGGTTTCTTGCAAGTATATGTAATTGTAAAACAAGCTGTGGAGCAGCTTCCATAAAGCATTCAAATAAACGAAGAAGAGTGGCATCAGCATCTTCATAAACCATTAACATGTAGTACTTGCGACGATCCTGATCACTCTGTCGGCTTTTCCAGCCAAAAGCTATTGAGTCAATATACCTAAGTGAGCCAATAAAAAAAACCAAAATATCAATATTTTTTTTTTTACTTACCATTTATTAGATCAAATCTCTTTTAAAGTTTATAAAATCTAAGGTCAAGTATTTAAATTCTGAAATATTACTAATTATAAGAATTAAGAAAAATAAAAATCAAAGAGAATAAAATAAAAGAATAATGAAATTTTTCCTATTAATTATAAATAACTTTATTAATAATGTTTTCATTATTAGATAGTGCACCAAAAACCAAAACAGAACAAACAAAAAAAATATATAGACAGCTAATAAATTATGAAAACATTTCCGTTATTGCTTGCACTCTTTCACAAATAAATGATTTTAATTGTTTGTTTTTTTTTTTTTTTTAGTCATCTTGATGCTAAAATCTCAGGCTTTCTGGAGACCATTGATAGATGGTTAATAATGACAATGTGGTATATTAAGGATAGTAAATGCGACATTCATCGACTATCATTTATGTCATTTGAACAGGAATGAACACTATATTTTTTTTCAAATCTTCTCTTTTTTCTTCTGCATTTTTATATTGTTTATAAAATATATCTAAGATGTATAGTATGTATGAAAAATAAGTACATTAATAAGTGTGTATTAAATATTGTGCGTTTCTGATCGATAATAAATTTACAAAACAATGTAGCCATTACTATACTTTACAGTTATTTTTACATGCTAATTTCTATTTATTATTAAGCGATTACAAATAATACCACATTACAGTTCAGCGTATAAGGATTCATATGCTTACCAACTTCCATAAAAAAATTATAATTTTTCAGTTTATCTGGAGCATATCCCCGATATATCAGATCAATAGAAAAATTGATGTCCATTACACATTGTTTCATTAAAAGTCTGCTTTTTAGGAATATAACTATAATGAATCCTGTATTTAACAACAGTTTAAATACTGGATGGGCATAAAATAACATGAGGTGTTCACAGCCCTCTAGCAAGGAATGTATTGGACGAATTGTAACAACATTCAGAGGACATACAGAGTGGAACATGCAGTTTCGATTTCTAAAAAAAAAAATTTAGTACCAAAAGTTGCCAACAGGGAAAAATGTGGTGCTGCAAAGGTACCAAAAGTCGCCAACAGGGAAAATGTGAAGCTGCAAAGGTTGTAGTATGTACGAGTAAGAGAATGAGTAATTGCCAAATGAGACAGCACACATCAAGTTTCGTAACAATATAGACAATATTTATTGGTAACTACAAATAAGGTAGTCCATATGACCACCATTGTGATGTTCCACGAGCTGCATGCGGTGTACGACATGTTTCATGGTGGCTGGCAACATATCGGAATGGATTTGTCACATCTGTAATGTAATTAGATCTTTTAATGTTGGATATCGGGGACATGTCCTTAATACACAATGCGTTTAAGAAATCCCCACAGCCAAAAGTCACAAGGATTGAGATCAGGCGACCTCGGTGGCCATGCTGTGGGAAATGCACGACTAATGATTCTGGTATCAGAGAAATGTTGCTGCATCACACGCTGTACCTGACATCCGATGTGGGGTGGTGCACTATCCTGCATGAAAATGGTCGAATCGAGACATCCTCTTTGCTGCAGTTGGGGAGCCACAAAGTTCTTTAGCATACCGGAATATCATGCAGCATTGACGAAACTGGTCACTGATCTAATTCGGTGAGTTTCTCATAAAAATAAGGACTGATGATAAACGATGACCTAAAGCTGCACCACACTGTGACTTTCGGCGAGTGGATAGGCATCTGCAGACCCATGTGTGGATTACTCGCAGCCCAAATGCGGCAGTTGTGTGGGTTAATATCACTATTCAAATAAAAGTGCGCTTCCTCACTCCATAAAAAAATCCACCACGGCCATGCTTCATCCACTTCCATGCGCGCTAAGAATCTTAATGCAAACACAATGCAGGTGGTTGCATCGCCAGGGCACAATTCTTGAACAGGACAGATTTTGTAATGGGTTTAAGGGAATTAATTCGTGAGTATTTACTATTATGTCTTCATTGAATACCTCTGAATATTTTAGTTTTAAAAATTGATTTTATTTTGTGATGCTTAAATAGTTTAAAAAAAAATTCAATTAAGGATGTTGATATAACTTTAGGTATTAATAGATAAATAAATTGTAAGTTCTTCATTAACAATGAAGCGTCCAGATGACTCCTATTAAAAGATTTTCATTCTAAAGCTCATTTTACTCACTTGTAATATAAACCTAAAATTAATCTGACAATAAAAATAGATGAAGTAAGAAAAGTGAAAATTGATTGAGAAAATGTTAAAATGATAGGTAAAAGAAGGAGGAGAGTGATTTCAACATCAAAAATTAAAAAAATGATAGCAATAAGAAAAAATTGTAAAGAGAAAGGTATTCGTGCAGAGTTTTTAGGATCAAATCCACATTCAAATGGTGAAGATTTCTCCTGGTCTGAGAAAGTTTTTTTTGATAGGATTACTGCTGCAAATGTAACTGCTGAGGATAGAATTGAAACAAAAGCTGTATTTATAAGTATTATGATAATAGATAAGATGGCTGATAAAGGAGGTAAATTGTAAATTTATTTATGAATATATTCTCTTGTCAGGCTTTATAGTTTATTCAAAATATTTGACTGCAATTCAAAAGAAATTAGGTTAAGGCTTAAAAAGAAGGAGAACCTATCAATGGGGTATGAACCCAATAGCTTAAATAGCTTATCTTTCTAATAGGAGTGATAAATGCATTTTAATTGTTTATTTCTTATTTATTTTTAGTTGTGTGTGTGTTAGTGGGATCAACATCTGATGCAGGATTTTCCGCACCGTTGAGTATGGGATATCCGTTTGCTTGGATATTGCCCATGTACTGCTGGTACCCTGCACATTCGCCATCTCCTGTTCCACAACAGCAGTTGCAACTTCTTCAATGTATTGGTGACTGATAGCTTTGCGTCCCCGGCCTGGTTGCATTGCTAGAGTTCCAGTAGTTTCAAAGAATTGAATCATTATTCGTAGATTTGTTATGCTCATCGGTCCTCTTCATAGCGTCTTCAACCGTCGAAATTCCCAAAGGGCAGCGCTGGCATTCTCGTCCCGCTCATAATACAGCTTCACTAACAAAGCACGGTCACGTAAGGTAAGAGCCATCGAAAGGCAATTCGTCACTGAGTGATATGAATTCTACAAGCCTTTCTTTTTATCACGATCGCTCTACACGTAATGCGGTTATGCAAATTAGTGCGTTAACAGTGCCACATTTTCCCCTGTTGGCGACTTTGGTACTAATTTTTTTTTTAGAAATCGAAACCACATGTTCCATTCTGTATGTCCATCGAATGTTGCTACGATTCGTGCAATATAGTCCTCACTAGAGGGCTCTGAACACCTCAGGTTATTTTATGCCCACTCGGTATATGAAAGATTGGACATCAAGGTAACTGCTAAAGAGCAGAAATAGAAGACACTCGCTCATCCTCATTCATACTTTTTGGGTTGAGGCTTCCATAGACCTTTTCATGAAAGATGGTTGGTATAGATAGTGTAATATGAAAATTGTTTCTTGAACAATATGTCTCAAATACTAAAGCAGTTAATGTGTGAAGTGAGGAGTAAATTGAGGAAGTTGATTGATACACATAAAGGTTTCTATCAAATTTTATATATAATGTATCAAGACCCTGTATGGAGTCTACTCTCTACAAAATGCTAACACTGGATTTACAGTAAACATTAAGCAAATAAGCTTCAGTAGTAATCCTTTGTGCCAATCTAATTCTTTATTTTTGCATTAAGAATTATACTGCTTTAGGTTTATGATTACATATCATAGTTGCATTAGTTTAAATTTAGAATATTAATAATAATATTTTTTTTTTATTTCCTTAATTACTTCAAATTACATTTCAGTCCCATTCGGTATAACAATCCCTATCAAACGGGTTCTGGGATAAAGTAGTTATACAAATCAAAACAATATATAAAAAATACACAATAGTTTGTGCCTGGGATTGTTATCTAAATATTAATATAGATTATATAATGAAACCTTTAAAAGTTTTAATTATATAAAATTAAATAAAAAGAAAATTAATCACAAAAGTAAATACAATTATATACAGAATTATACCTTATAAATAAAAAAACAAAAAACAAAATAATATTTAATACAAAAAATGCAATTGAAACCACATATAAATGTGTGTGTGTGCGTGTATATATATATATATATTTATTTTAATAATAATAATAATAATAATAAAGTACCTAGATCTGGAAGATGAAAGGGAATGTGAAGAAATAGATAGAGGACCAAAGATATTGAGAGAGGAAGTGGAAAAGGCAGTAAAAGACCTCAAGGAAAGGAAAGCGATGGGATATAACAGAATACCATCTGAGGCATTAAAGAACTTAGGAAAAACTGCAATAAGTAGATTAACAAATTTAATCAATATGATACAGGTATTTGGCCTGAAGAACTGCTTAAAACTATTTTAGTTCCATTACCAAAGAAATGTAATGCCAAAGATTGTAAAGATTACAGGACAGTTTTGTTTTATATGCAATGTTACAAAAGCAATTACAAGGATTATATTGAAAAGAATTAAAGGAAGATTGAGGAAAATTTGGGAGAAGATCAATTCGGTTTTAGAAAAGGAAAAGGGACTAGAGATGCCATAGGATGTTTGAGAATGATGGGAGAAAGAATGTTAGAAGTGAATAAAGACCTATTTGTTTGTTTTATTGATTGGGAAAAGGCATTCGATAAGGTTAATTGGTATGTACTACTAAGAATTTTAAAAGACATTGGCATTGATTGGAAGGATAGAAGACTAATAAAGGAGATGTATTGTAGGCAGGCAGTGGCTGTAAAAGTATGAGATGATGAAACTGAAGAGATGGGTATTGGGAGAGGAGTTAGACAAGGGTGTTGTCTTTCACCAGTGGCTTTTAATGTATATGCAGAACAAGCGATACCTTTAGATGAAGCAAGAGATGTTGTGATAGGAGGAGAAAGATTGAAAACCATTAATATGCAGATGATCAAGCAGTGTTGGCAGAATCAGAAGAAGAGTTACAGAAAATGATGGACAGTATAAGAGTTGGGAAAGACTTTGAAATGAACTTAAATGTGGGAAAAAACCAAGGAGATGAGAATAAGCAGGTAATGTTAATATATCCTTAGAAGGAAAGATTATACAGCAAATAAAGGCTTTTAAATATTTGGGAAGTCTGGTGAAATAGGATGGAAGTTGTACTGAAGAAATAAGAAGTAGAATAGCAATAGGTAAAGGAGCATTTGAAAAGGTAAAAGCATTGTTAACAGCAGAAAGCTAAATGTTTGCTAAATGTTTTGTTTGGAGTGCGGTGTTATATGGTAGTGAATCATGGACTATTAAAAAGAAGGAAGAGAGATTTCTAGAAATTTTGAACTGCGGCTCTGGAGAAGAATGTTAAAAGTGAAATGGTCGGATAGAGTAAATAATGAGAACGTTTTAACAAGAATAGATGAAAAAAGGAAATTGTTAGAAACCACACGCAAGAGAAAAGCATCTTGGTTAGGACATGATGAAGAAATTGTCTACAACAAAGAATGATAGAGGGAAAAGTAGAAGGAAAGAGAGAAAGAAGAAGGATTGGAATGCTGGATGATATTAAAAGGGGAAGAAAGTATGAACAATTGAAGAAAGATGCACAGGATAGAAGAAAATGGAGAGCGTCCAATTGAAACCTGTCGTAAAGACAGTTACACCAGAGAGAGAGAGAATAAAGTACCACTTGGTGCCATATCAAAGGAATTTTCAAAATACTTTAACAGTTTGGAACTTTCCAATATTTCAATAACAGACCTGCAAAAAACATCACTGCTAGGCACAACTTATATTTTACGAAGATATTTGGACAACTCGTAGATCTCTGGGTGAAGACTGAGTTGTTCAATATTCCAGTCAAAGATGTGATGCTTATATTTTTTGTCTTTGTACTGTGTCATATGTTAATATAATAATAATAATAAACCTAACTATGGTTAACAATTTGATAAAAAAAATCAATTATAAATTACTTACTTCTGTACATAATTTTATATTAGCTCTTAACTGAACTGTATAACAACTCAGACAAGGCTCATATCACTTCAAGGATATAATTTCAAGAAAATATTCACAATAAATATTGCATTAAATATCACAAGATTCAAGTTTTTTTTTTACATTAATTTTATAGTGAATAATATCGATTGATTGTGTTTGTTTTCAGATACTAAGTCTCATTTTTGAAACTGAATGTTTGTAATAACGACTGCCTCGAAAGTGCACACTGGCTACAGCTAAAGATTTAGATATAATTTTTTTTTTAAGAAGCTAATTAAACATTGTTAAAATTTATTTTTAGCTTGCTCTTACATAAACATTAATTAACAGTTTAGAAATATTTTTTCAAAAAAGCCTTTTCAAGTACTGTAGCATTCCCCCCCCCCCCCCAAAAAAAAAACAAACTTCAAGCTAGGTCTTGAAAATAACAACGAAACAATTTACAGTTATGTAGTAGACACAAAACAAAGTAACCACCATTACTATTGCTTGGCAGGTAAAGCTTGAGTGCCACTGGCTTCTCTAGACACGATGTCCCAGATGTTCCCCCCTCCACCGCCCCTCAATGGGGACAGAAGTAGTAAACTTTCAACCCCATTGAAAAGCAATGGCCAAGGGATCTGGAGGCAGGGGGGGGGGGTGCATCTGAGACATCGCGACTAGCTTCAAACTTATTTATTCAAACCTTCGTAATTCAAGGGTCAAGTACAATTTCCATCGTGGCCTCTTTGATACACCTTAGGAATAGAAATGAGCTTTGCAGGAGACATCCAAGCATTCCCAGTAAAAATGATGCCCGCATTGATTTTATTTAGTACGTCTAGACTTCCATTTTGCTTCATTTGGGTAACTAAGGTAAGTGGCCACCTTGAACCAAAAGGTGGGTCATTCTCAGTTAGTCAATTCAGTGTACATAGAAATCCCCCCCCCCCCACATACACACACAAACAATTTTGTCCAATTACCACTATTTTTCTGACCTGGTCAGTGGTGCCGTAAACTGGAAATGACCTGGACCAGAAGTCGGATTTTTATCCCAAACCTCCAAGCCATGGAAGTCCAACGAGATATGACTCCTGATACTTTGAATCCCAATTTGGGTTGTGGAGGACATTATGCACACACGCGCAATAGTTCCAGTATGGAATTGCTAAAAATGCTTTGAAGCATATCAAAAATAGTGCACCCTTCCATGACTGCAGCAGCAGCAATGGCAATTACATTTTTTAATCAATAAAGGAGTTCTTTGCTTTTAATGGCAGAGTTGATGAAATTTCAATAGAGATTCCATCTCTTTCTTTTAAGTTTTGTTTGTATCTTTTACATAAAGGAAGTTAGAAGATAAGTTCAAGTTAGGAGGTTTAGGGACAGGAGTTGAACTGGAGATAAGGATTGGAAATAGGCTTAGAAGTGTAGGTGTGTAGGTATTAATTGGGAAATAATTAATATAGGAGAATAAAAGAAGGAATAGATAAGTGTGTGAGTGGTAGATGTATTGTGTATGTCTAGAAGTGGAGACATAAGTGCTGCGAAGATGTAGAAATAGAGCTATGGGATGGAGATGAAATGTGGAACGGGTAAGTTATACTGGTAAAAGTATGAGTGATAAGGGATTAGATGGTTAGAGATTAGATGTGGGATATGATGGTGTAAGGGGGTATTGAATAGTTTAGGTATATGGATAGAAGTGTCTGGGTAAAAGATGATGTGTGTGGGTAGAATTAAGAATGTAAGGGATGGAGTAGATGGGATATAAGTCGGGTTGAAGATAGATAATTTTTATAACATAATATAAACCTACTAATATTTTAAAAATTTAGTATGTACCACTGGGTAAAGAAATGTGGGTAGAACTGACAGGGTATAGTGGTAGGAGGTTGAAGTGGATTACTTTGTTGAAGTGCCATTAATTATTAAGGAAAAATAAACCTTTTTTTATATTTATCAGTTTTTGTATTAAGGTTCTACAGTGCAATTACTGAAGTTTTCCAAGAAAGGAGGGAGAAATACAATTACAATAATGGCATCATTGGCTTGTCTTGACAATAACGCATGGGTTGCTAAAAATTAAAATTAATACTTTTAAGATATCCAAACACAAATATGAGTCTTGTCCTGTAAAAAATCATTCACAAGCATTATGGATAAAAAGAAGTTCAAAATTAACGAAGAAACGTAAATAAAGAAAATGTAATAAAATGATATTTACCTAAGTACTGGCCCTAATTGAAATAATAGAAATACTGATCTAATTATCCATCTTCCAACTGAAACTGGAGGATGTCCAGGTTTCTGTTGGTCTTCTACATACCTAGAGAAATTAAAACAAAAAAACAAAACAACTTATTTCTATCTATCTATACACAACATATATTTATACACAAACAGTGGCACACCAGGATTAAGGTTTGGGGGGGGGGCTAAAGATGTTATCCATTCACATGTAGGTCTATTAAAAAAATCACTTTCCAAAATAATAAGATACAGACATGTCAGTGTTTTAATAAAGGTTTTCTTCTCATTGTTTTCTTTCTTTATTTTTGAGTTGGGGAGAGGGGAAGCTTCAGCCCCCTAGGCACCCTCTTCCCGCAGGTGCACCACTGTATAATAAATACAAAACTGATATGATCAAAAGCAAAATAAATCCCTGTATCATCAGTGAAAATAGCAATTGGAACGTAGGAATAGAGTTAAGTTCTTGGAATTCGGATGGGTTAGAATGATATGATATGAGGTAACCAAGTAAAATACAGATTGACATGAGAAATAGGACAGAACAGAGGAATGTGGTTAGAGCTAAGATGAGGAGTAAATAAGGGGTGTTGGAATATGGGTAAAGTATTTTAATAGGTGGAAGAGCAGAGATAGGAAATATTTTTATTTTGGGATGAGATAGAGAATGGCAATATAAGATGGAAATGGTATGAGGATATAGACAATTGTGAGGTTTGAGGTACAAGTGAGTTATATGGTGATGGTGAGGGAATAGCGGTACTGATGAATTACACAGATAGAAGACAATAAAGGAATATTTTGTGGGGTAAGTTATGATTGATAACTGTGATGAATGGCCGATTAATAAAAGTAATATCTCAAATAATAATAATCTTCAGCAGATTGAAATTTACTAACTATTAAAATACAAACATAGGGATTCTGTTAACTGTGGCTGAGAGCAGTAATGTATGCTGGCCTGAATTTAAATTTTTTTTTAGTGATTTATTAGTGAAAACTGGATCTGCTTCACATTCACAGACTAAGAATATTAAGACACCAAGACATTTTAATTTTATAATTTAGTTTTAACAACTTCCTTCATTGATATATTTAGGATTATAATCAAAATGTATGATCAGATGTGAACAGTAATATCTAGACCAGAGATCATGTTTGCCTCTTCAATATGTTTGAACTCAGAATAGATAAAGGTATTAGAAAACATGGTATCTTAAGTATTTTCTTGGTATAAATATTCCTTCTCAAATTGCAAATACTTTTCTAACTATTAATAAAATGACAAAAAATAAATGTAACAAATATAGTAACTTAATATTCTAATAGTTTTGGAATGCATGACACTCTCATTTTCAGGAAACACAACAAGGAAAATCAGTAAATGGAAGCAAAACTGTCAGAATTTCTTCCGTTCCAACACTTGATCTCCTTTCTTTTATTTCAATAATGCATAATTAAGACTAACAGCTTTTTTTTTAGCTATTTTTATGTAAGAGAAGGCTTAACGCATGTTGATGAAACAAGATAATTAATATGAAATCGAATGCACTTATTTCGTCAAGATGAAATAAATAGCATAAACAATGGGCGAGCTGCTGTCAGTTTTGGAATACTGGAATATTCCATCCTCAAAGACAGCACAAACATTTAGCACAACACAAGGTTAAGAATCCTAAAGATGACCTTGTGTCGTCCTAAATGTTTGTATTGTCCCTGAGAAAGGAATACGCCCAGTATTCCAAAAATGTCGGCATCTCACCCATTTTTTATGTTGTTTCTTATCTTTACCAAGTAAGTGTGTTACATTTCCTATTTACTGTAATTATTTTTATGTAATTTTTCATCTTCAGAAGAAAAAAAACTGTAGTAAATTTCAAGAAATATCAATTTCTTTTCTTTCTCCCTGTTTTTCTCCTTCCTAAACGTAACCACTCCATCCTATTCTCAGAGCTGAAGCCAAAAAAACGAAAAAAAAAAAAGTTCCAATAATGTTAACATAATTTTTTCCCCAATTTTAAAAGTGCTGCATTTCCAAATATATCTATAATAATAGATAGAATAATCAGTTGTTTGGAATAATGCTTTTTTTTTTTGTAAATCATAATAAAGGCTCTTATTGAGTTTTATTATTTTGAGTTAGAGAATAAAAATACAAACAACATTGCTGCTTAATTTAATGCTAATTATTGATCCAAAAACTTTGATTGACTGATTGATTAATTTATAGTAGAGATAACAGTATAATCTTATCAATGCTGCAAACTCAATGTTGTTTTATTTGTGGACAGAATCTAAGAATGATGGATGTATTCAATCATTAGACAAACTAAGCTTAGACTGATGTGAGGAAGGTCAATTATTTTATTTACTATATATAAAAAAAAAAAAAAAATTAATAAGGGTCAAGCTTTCAGATTTCATAAGGAAATAAATTCGAAAAAAGAAAAATACTTAAAACAAACTTCACTGACCATTAATGTTTTCTATTTCTTTTATTTATTTTTTGGATATTCTTAACATTTAGGCTTCTTCAAGAATTCTCTTGTAGAAAGAAAGTACTCTTGCATTTCTCCACTAAGGAAATCCTAAACAATTTATTCTTGAAATGTATTGAGAAAGTAGCACCAGGTGCTATCCTATCAAAACAGAGATTCACTGATGATAAGCCACAGTAGGACTTAAAAGATTAGAAATTTATCATGAAGGAATGACATTGCATTCTCATCCATGGATCTGAACTAGATTTGCATTGTACTTTGTCTTGGTCAATTTTCATACATTTATGGAGCATTAACTTCTTTTAACATTTCAATATCAATTTTCATGACTGAATAATAATAATAAAAAAAAATGAGTCTGACATGATTACTATTTAATAATTATTATTATGATTATTAATTTATTTATTTATTTTTCCAAAGTTTCCCGAAACTGCAGAAATAATATAAGCTATTCCAGCAATAGTGTGTACACTTTTTCATCAATTTTCTATTGATAAAAACAAATTTTTAATTAAGCATAATTTAATGAAATTTGCGTGTTAAATTTAAGAACTTGAGATCAGGTATGTTCATTTTGTCATTTTGTTTTAGTTGTAACTGTTAAGATGAAACATAATGCTTTGCCTTGTGCTTCCACAATATTCCTATGCCAAAATAGCAAATTTTGGTTGAAACAAATGTGTAATAAAATTACAAATGCTCACATTATCATTGTCTGTGGGCAAAATGCCTATGCTACTTCAAACTCAATGTATCAATGAATATGATGAGAGACAAAATAGAAATCTTTCTCAGTGAAATTCCATGTAGCCCTTGAAATCAATCAATATTTAAATGACGAATAATCATGCAAAAACAAGAACTTATTATGTGATATTTATTGATACCGTATCTGGTAATTAAATCTATAAAATCCAAATTTCTTATTCCAGGATGAAAAACAAACAAACTGAAAATTGAAGCATAATTTCATCTCAAAAGTACTGCCTTTTAAAGATAAAATAATACATAAAATGTTTTTAGAGGTACAATGGCTTGCAGTTGTTATGCCATCTGATTCTAAATATTTTATATTGTTTTAACAAATTCCCTTCAATTACTTCCTCTTTTATACATAACTGTTAATATTGTTCGAAGTGTGGTAAGTTGACACTTTTTAAGTCTAATGGAAATTAAAAATTGTAAACTTAGAGCTTAAAATACAAATACATTATCAAGAAAAACAACAAAAGAAAGACAAGCACTAATTGTATCTTAAAAAAATGTAAGCTTTAATTAAATCAAAAGTATCTAGTCTTGCAAGGGGTGATAATAAGCAAGCAAGCAAAGCCTATGCCCAATTTATAGGTTACAAGAGGAATTCAATTAAATCACATGATAAATAATCACATAACAATGACATTTTACAATGGATGATTCATATTTATTATATTACTAAAAGACA
The DNA here is from genome assembly GCA_023159025.1 of Thereuonema tuberculata. Classification (NCBI taxonomy): domain Eukaryota; kingdom Metazoa; phylum Arthropoda; class Chilopoda; order Scutigeromorpha; family Scutigeridae; genus Thereuonema; species Thereuonema tuberculata. Next base: position 24,545,242 of record JAFIDM010000002.1, read on the forward strand.
GGTAACAAACACCAAAGCAGGTTATTGTTATGATGGGAACAGTGCAGGAATTCTAATTCAATTTTATTTAGGCCAAGAGGAGAAAAAAGTAGTGCAAGAAGTAAATGGAAATCAATGTGGTTCATTTTAAGATTTTAATTTCTTAGGTAAATATTATTCATTTCCAATTATTAAAATATTGTCAGATACACTGAATTACGAAAATTTGTAGTGTTGGTTGAAATAACAGATTGGCCAATGTTCCAGTTAAATGGCAAGACCATGTGGGATCATCCAGGGTCGGTTTGACCAGTAGGCAAAGTTGGCACCAAATTTCGGAAATGATAATTGAAATGAACGAGAACATGTATAATAAAACTTTAAATTCCATTTTAAGTATCGAAAAAGATGTGTTTCTCGAACTTCTTTCTTTTTAATTTAAATAGCATTTTAACATCTTGAAATTATTGGATAATTTACTTGCAATGTTTATGTATAAAGATGAATAACAATTAATTTGCGGGCAAAAGTGTAGATTTGTGTAGGGCGCAATGCTTTCTTGCACCGACCCTGAATGAACCGCAAAGAGAATTCGTAATATAGGGGGCGCTACTAAACGTTGGTGTTTCCTTGACATATTACAAAATTATTTTACCAAAAGAATATACTAGAGGAAAATAAATGTATACAAAGCATGTACAAGCACAGTGAATGTTTCCTAAGCATTGCAAAGTAAGTAAACCAGTAATTCATTTGAACTTACCAATATAAACTAATAATAGTCATAGTTATAGCTGGTACTACTACGAAAGTTAACGTTAGCCCAAAATACCATTGGTAACCCCTATTATAATAAAAATAGGCTAGTGCTAGGTCGGTACCAGTGTCAAGAAGATAGCTGCCTATAGATAAAATGATAAATAAAATGTCTAAAAGCGTGAAATTGAGTTTATTTGGCAGCCCATCGACCACATGCCTGGGCCGAGGGGTTTTCGTTTTCTTGCCGGGCTGCTGTTCGTCGTCCGAATCGGCTGGAGGACGAAGCATCCTCTCATCCGCCATTTCCCAGTCATACAGCGAATCCGAGGGAGGGATCTTAAGATGGAACGACTGAATCATTTGGGCTGACAGTGCATTATCACAGATCAGTCGCAGATGACAGGATTCAAGTGGCAGCCATGTTGGCCCTGCCTGGAAGTTGTTGTTAGGTGGCAGCTGTTGACATCCGCTGTCGCAAGAAAACGTTTCCCTCCTGAAAGAATAGCGCAGTCACATAGCATCAGTGAATTTCAAGCTTTTTTTTTTCACTAGTGATTCGCCCCCTCTCCCCATTAACTTATCATCGAAATTATGCGAAACAATAATGATGCTAATAATGATAATTGCAAGATTAATTTTTATTTAAAAAAACATTACAGAGAAACCTTGTATGAGAAACCATTTAATTTTAAAGGCTTTACAATGTTTATTCTTTTTCTGGAGAAAACTCCGCAATAATATTGAAATATAAAGTATTCAAGCCTTTTCGTATAAACATATTGTAAAAATATGTGTTAATTAAGTTAAAATATTTTTTAATTATTATTCTGTATTAAGAGAAAGAAATAATCTCTAGTTCGGCGAATCAACATTTTCAGAAGGAAACAATTTTTCTAAAATGAATCACCATTTCCACTTCCGTTCCTCATTTCAGAGTGGGCGTTGTTGTTGTTGATGGGAACTGTCGATAATAATCAACACAATTAAGGCAGGGCTATTATGCAAAGAATACTCAGCAAAATTAGACCATCAAAGCGTTTATTTTACACCAAGAATTTACAAAATTATTTGATTAATAGTTGTTGTTTATTTTTTACTTTTAACATGCAGCTCAAATCAGTGGCGTATTTAAGGAGTTGTGTTGCTTAACCCCACCCCCTCCGCCCAAATTCATTCTACCCTAACACACATTGTTTTTTTGCTAGTTTTTTTAACTATATATGTTGTTATTATAAATAATTATTTTGTGATATTTGAATTTAATATTTTCCGTTGCCTGAAATTTAAAATCGCAAATATGCCACAGATGTAAAAGACACATTTTTAAGAAATCCAAAAGGAATCCATTTTTCCTGGAAAAAAAATAACCCAATAAGATTAGTATAAAATATTTTTTTAGAATTCACCCTCCCCTTCCCCTTTCCCATACTCGTCCTTAGTGGAGGAGACACTGTTAATGAGAAATCACTGGTATATAAATATAAATAAAACAAACAATCCATACACTATTGTCTTAAATATTGAATAATGAATAACTAGGTTCCACTGATATGCCGTCAATTTGGCAAATAGGTCAGCTACAAAAGGGATTGTCGTTTAAAGATTGAACAGTCCAAACCAGTTACTTATTTTATACTGTTACTGTGGCATTATTAAATCTCAGATTAAACCACAATTCAACTTTTTATTTATCTTCTGGTTGTAAATCTTAGATAGTGAATGTGAGCAATGTTAAATTAATGTACAGAAAACGTTACATTATGTCTATTCTGTAACAATTTGACCGTTATTTTGCCTTTTAACGGTTTAATGATTAAAACATGAATATTTATTCTATTTAGAATATTTTGTCCTATATTCTATGATTTTTATATTATTTATATACGTGTATGTGAGCGATTAAAGGTTCTGTGGCAATGTCATCTCATTAGAGGAGGATAACGTATGTAATTAATTTCCCTTTCGTCTCAAATGAAATTAACGGTGAAATGTCAAAACTTCAACATAGCACTGTGAAGGTTGTTACAAATTGTTATTTGAAAATATGTTGAGTAATAAAGTTTTAAAGGAAACGAACAATTACATCATTCGAAAAAAATCAATACAAAAGCAAAAAATATCGAGACAATAACTATTCGAAAGTGTCCTGGTATCAGGAACTCATTAGCACTCAACAAGTGTTTGTTCCATGATATTTGCTCTTCAAATGAACAATCCTGCCATGCTGTAGGCTGTTTCGAATATCTGGCTTCGAAAATCAAAGTTGAGATTTGTAGTGGCAATTTTTAATATATATACTAAATATTTAACTAAATATATAACTAAATATTTCTTGTTTTTTTTTTTAAATTTATAATAAACACATATATCAAAGAGTTTTATTATTATTATTATTATTATTATTATTATTATTATTATTATTATT
>JAFIDM010000002.1:24548414-24562815 GCA_023159025.1 Thereuonema tuberculata
TTATTATTATTATTATTATTATTATTATTATTATTATTATTATTATTTACTTATAATTAATAATACACAGTCCTGTATTGAGCTCTTGTAGGCTCTGTCTTGTAGGCTCTCTGTAAGATCTGTCTGTAGGCGCTGTGTTTCAACTGGAAATTATAAAACAATAAAGGAAAATGAACAACAACAAAAACAAAAAATACAGTTTTGGTAATAAATACATATCCAACCGACTCTCTACAATTTGCAATTAATTAAATGTTTCCATTATTAAAAGTGTCATTACTATTGATTGGCGCGCAAAATTTTGGCGTGCATTTGTTCAAGCTGTTGTAATGCGATGCCCACGCTGAGTTCATTTAGTATGTGTAGACCCCCATTTTGTAATGTTTAGGCGACTCTTGAGTAAGTGGCCACATTGGGTTGAGGGCAGGCGCGTAACCAGAATTTTCTTTCGGTGGTGGGGGGATCATTTTCTAGAAAAAGTGCCGTGCGGTGGTCAACCATAATAAAAATATCAACACTCCTACCTTTCCGTGGATGTCATAATAGGCGAAAATTTTACATTGATATACTAGTTCAACTTTGATTTCAACTCTGAGAGAGATTTTTCTTTGTTTAGATTTCAAGAGGGGGCTTCAAACCTCCCCTTCCCCTGACTATGTGCCTGGTTGAGGATATCGTATTGTTTCTCACTTGTCAGTATAATCGATTCCGTGTAGATAGATCCCCATTTTATCCAGTTACCATTATTTTTCTGACTCGGTCAATGGCTTCCTAAAACCAGAAATGTCCTGGATTGGAAGTGGCTTGGACGGAAATAGGATTTTTTCCCCAAACCTCCAGGTCATGAGGAGTCCAACGAAATATGACTCCAATTCCAGGTTTGGGCTGTGGAGGATCTTACACATACTCGGGGATTTTAACAGCTCCTCTCTAAGGGGGCACTAAAAATTACACATATTTTAACATATATTTATTAATTAAAAATATATACAGACACAGTAGGTATACATTAAACATCGTTTGGTGACCGAATATGTGAGGTTAGGGGGTATTAGGAATAGGCATGAGATCAAACATTCGTATTTGATTATATTTTAAATTAGACTATTATATAGTACCGGAACAAATTTTAAGGAACTCTGTCTAGCCGTTATAGCGTGATGCGTGATCAAATAGATAGACAAAGAAAATGTTCAAGTGCAATAGTAAGTCAATAAAAACAATGCTTCCTTAGGATATTACTTGAAAATTATTTAGCGGGGGAATTTAGTATAAATCGATTTGATGCAATGCGTGCAACACTGGAATCGGATGATTTGAGCTTGGATATGAATACGTCCACTAAGTCTTGGGCTCACAGAATCGAATGTTTTGAAAGGGAAATGACCTCTTTACCTAATTACAATTGTCTGTAATTGCTCAAGTTATAATTAAACAAGGACCACACCCAAAAATTTTCTTTTTCAAGAAAAGAGAATAAAAAAAAAAAAGGAAGAAAGAAGCTTGTTTCATAATTGAATTGATTCAGAAACATGAAAACGACTCCATTCACTTAGTCATCTAATAGCTCCATAGTTTCTTGGAAACGGTACAATTTTTTTTTGTATGGAAAATTTAGATTATTCTAAGAGGATTGTCTGCCAACCCGAAGTTAATTTCTTTGCGAATTATGAAGCATCTATGATAGACTAGAAATCATAGTAATAATACAGTATTAAATTGGTTAGGAGTGCCTATTCTGAGGAGAATTGTTAGTCTTTTTTTATCACATGACCAATAATAAAAAGAAACTAGTCGGCTACCCGTCGCTTCGCTCCGGAAGCCTCGCGTATGTAACGGAAAACAATTTGTTATTTATTAAAAAAACACACACACACAAATTACATCAAGTAAAATAAAACTAAAAATGTTTTAAAGTTTTTTTTTATTTTAATTTTTGATGTATATATTCTCTCAATTCACGACTGCTTTTAGAATCAGCGTGTGAATCATATATCTGTGATATATTTTTATTTTTTATAGAGATTAGAATGTAATCCTTGTGGTCTAATGCTTAAGACGTCTAACTTCGGAGCAGAAGGTTGCATGTTGGATTCCAGTAGATAACTTGTAGAAATTATTTCTATTTTTGTAAATTACAATAATTGCACCAGACCGAAAGAGAAATAAAAGATTTTCGTAATATAGATACAATTTTCAGTCGCTTTTGAGCTACAAATAGTGAGCTTTCAGTATTCTACTTAATAGAAATAGTGCTTCTTTCTTTCTTGAGTCTCTTTTTTTTATTTCCATTGATACTTTACAGTGGTTTTTGAGTTAGAAATAGTGATTGTTTTTGAGTAACGAATAGCGATTTTTCAGTATTCTACCTAATAGAAATAGTGATTATTTTTTTTTCTGTTCTTTTTTATCCAATTCCAATTGATACTTTTCAGTGGCTTTTGAGTTACAAATAGTGAAAATTATCTATATCTATTAGCTAGGCCATCAGATTGTTCGATATAGATATTTGAAGAACAGATTTCAGATGGACGTTAGTTGATATAGATGATAAATGAAGATCATAGCATGTATACGAAATTCTTCGCAACAAATTGATTGTGAGTACTCTTTAGAGTGAAGATAACCAAATTCTGTTGAATTGTGACTCAAAGACCTAAAATTGTATGTGAGTTAAGACAACGTTTTCCAATTATATGGCAACTTTATTTAGAGTTTGTCCTTGAGCTTTATTGATAAATATCGCATAAGAAGGTCTGATCGGAAATTGTTTTCTTGTGAAAGTGAATGGAAGTAGATTACCGCATGGTTCCATAGACATCCTATGGATGAAAACAAAATCTCCTTTGTGAGTTCTGTTATAATTTCGGTTTCTATGAGATCATTATCGAATGAACAGCATTTAAGTTGAGTTCCATTGCAGTATGCAAACTTGGGATTGATGTTTCGCAACAATATTATTGGAGATCCAATCTTCAATGACAAACGATGTTGAGGAATTCCGCTGAGATTCAATGCGTTCAGATATTCGGGCATATAGAGATGTTCGTGTGGTGGATTATCAGAAGTGTCAATTTTATTCGCACTTGTATTGTATGCTCTGTAGTCTCTCCTTGTATTATTAGACTTATCATTCGATTGATGTTATCGACACTCTCGTTCATCTCGTTTATCCAATTCCAATTGATACTTTTCAATGGTTTTTAAGTTACAAATACTGATTTCTCAGTATTCTACCTAATGACGTACTGCGTCTTTCTTTTTTGACTTTCTTTTTAATTACAATTATTACTTTTCAGTCAAAGTCAGTTCAGTTTTGACAGATAAGTCAAAAAAGCAATATGGAGAGAGTTGAAGTTCCCATGGCCTAATGGGTAAGATGTCTGACTTCGGATCAGAAGGTTGCAGGTTCGATTCCTGTCGCGGATGTTTCATTGAAAAAATTCTTTCTATTTTTCATTCTCACAGAAAACTGCGCCGGACAGACAGACACACAGACAGACAGAGAAATAAAAGATTTTAGTAATATAGATTGCAGAATTTCTTCCTGATTTTAAGGTTTCACAATGTTTGTCTGACTGTCCAGCCATTATTTAACTTTTTACGATTAAAAATCGAAGTCACAACATTTTTTAAAAAAAATATCTGTTTTAAATAAACAGATATTTATTTTTAAAAATGTTTTAAATAAACAAAAAAAAAATTGATTAAATCTAACAAGTAAGCATTTTTGATACAGATTAGGATCACAGATGAAGGGTATTGAGAGAAAAACCAAACAAACAATAAATTGCTTGAAATGCTGTTTTCATGATAAATCCTTTTAACTACAGTCATCCTCGACTTACGTCCGCTCGAGTTACGTCCATTCGAAGATACGTCCGTGATCCCTTAAGGGATTAAATAACATTTTCGTCCAAAATTTCGAACAAGACACAAGCGAGCGTAAAGTAAAAAGGTTTCTACTTAGCAACAATGTATCATGCGCAGTAGCAACAGCGCATTCAGCGGCAACATCCCTCGGCAGGCGGAAATCGGCACGTGTCTTCAACAATTCCTCTGTTGATTTTGTGTTTGAAAAATAGATTATTTGTGTATTTATCGTAAAATAGTGCCTAACCTCTGTAACTGTTGATTTAATGTATCGACTTACGTCCGTTTGACTTACGTCTGGCCGGAAGGAACGGAATCTGAACGTAAGTCAGGGATGGCTGTATAAACTAAAATGTAAAGAAAAAGTGTGTTTAGAATATCTATTGCTGTTATTTTTCGTGACTCCGTACACGAAAGTATAAAGGGAGGGGAAGAGTCTCTTACATTCATTCGGTCCATCTGCCTCTACCTCCACAGCCCAAACTAAAAGTCGGACAGATATGAATCATATCTTATTAGAACTCTTATGACTTGTAGAGATGGAGAATAATACGAGCTACCGGTCTTCGATCAATTCCGGTCACTTCGTCTCCAACTCTAAATCCCAATCTATAAGTTGGACAGACCTGAGTCATATCTTAATGTTATGGCTCCAAAACTCCTGTGACTCGCGGCTCCCTTTATTTGCTGCAATATGGCAGCGGCTCTCCTATCTATCTGTCTATCTTTCTATACATACTGGTATACATATACAGTAGAACCCCGCTATTCCGAAAATCCGCCTATTCCGAACAGAGTTCAGAAAAAATACCGATTTTTTTAACTTAAAAATAGGAGAAATTAAAAAGACGTTCGTGAAAAAACGTACATTTATTGTTATACAAAGAAGTTAAATAGAGACATCCATAGTTTTTTGCCGTTTTTCAAAAGTTTTTTTCACTTGAAGCAGAACAAAACTGCTCAATTTTAACGCGATTCTTTTTCCAGTCACTAATCGTTGCTTTTCCGACACCATATTCGAGTGGTAATTTAGTAGCACTTTCTCCCTTATCCAGTCTTTTTAACACTTCAAGTTTTTCTTTTAAAGTACACGAAGAACGACTTCGTTTACTTGCCATGTTTAATGTTTAACAGCGGAAATACAGTAACCCGGTAGTAATTCTTGGATCGCGGGAGGGAGAGGGGGGGGGGGTGATGAGTCGTCGAAGGTCACTGCCCTTCCCTTCCGACTTTCACTGAATCTGTTCCACGAGCCGATCAACGCTGTATAGAGCCGACACTATCAGATGCCATCGCACTTAATTTACGCCTTATCAAGTCAATACGTTGATATTATTCATGAAATCCGCCTATTCCGAATTCCCGCTAAACCGAACAGTGTTCGGTCCCAATTAGTTCGGAATAGCGGGGTTCTACTACATATATATATATATATATATATATATATATATATATATATATAAGCCGGACAGCGATCTGTGATTTGAAAATACCAATATCAAAAAAACAAATCACTGCTTTCGAAATGCCAATATATATATATATATAAGGATTCACAAGCAGAAATAGTGAATCGGAAATAAATAATTTATTCAGATTTAAAAATAGAATTCAACTTGAATTTTATATTTGTGGTGATTTCCAATATTTTTTAACTAAGAAGAAAAGGAATATTCATTGTTTGATTCAAGGCACATAATTGAGATAATTGAAACAATGATAATATCAAGAAAGCGCGAGGAGCGATCTCGCGGATTAGCTTGAACGTGAACTATAGAACAGTTGCTCGAGAGATGCCGATGGGAGAAGGAGGGAAGAGGCAAGATGGAGGAGATATAAGCTAATGAAGCAAGGAAGAATAGAAGATCAAATTCAGGAGGAAGAATCGTATAATACGAAACAATAACTGCAAGAAGAAAAATATAAGTAATCCTGGATTTGAAGAGATAAGTACTTCTATTGAACTATAGATCGACAAGGTAATATTTTCAAAGGTCGAAAAATAGGCTTAATGTACACAGAGGAAGATTTGTTGCTTCATAATCTATGTGAATTAATATATAATTCTGTTTATGTTTTATAGCTTAAAGATAAAATAATCCATCGCCGTTGTGAATGAACGGAAATATAAGAAGATAAAGAAAATTCTTGGATTTCAGGTAGTGAAGAATCGAATGGCAGAATGTTCTATGGTGACAGAATAAATATCAATCCTATGGATACAAGAGTTATCAGGATTAACAGAGGACAGTTTATCAGGATCGATAAATCGAAGAATCTGTAGGTAGAACATTATTTATTTATTTTCGAATTCTACAAAAGAAGAGGATTTCGGGAAACAAGAATTTATACTAAAGTTTTAGATCGGCATATTTAGTGTAGGACTAATGAACTGATAATTGTGTGATTCTGTAGTGGAATGAAATTATTTTAATTTTTTTAGATGTTACCTTGTATGATATATCAGATAAAGAGGTGTTGTCCGTGAATCGCTGATATAAATAAAATAAATCATTAACTTGTTTACCCCTAGATTTTAACTTAAGTGATTGAACTTTAAAGATATGAACTACGATATCCAAAAATCAAACAACTCGAATGCGTTTAACAAAATTGCTATATTATCTTCTTCAAAGATTACATTTCTTAACAGCTTATTCTTGAAATTTACTTGAACTTCAATCAATGTAAATTAACGTCTAAATTAAATAGTCTCTTTGCATCTTGCGTTGATTATCCCTCGTTCATTAAAGTTGACAAACTTAATGTAACTGAAGTTCTTTTAACTTTAAAGCTTTCGTCGTTACTTTGCTAACTTAAACTGCTGATTCTACCGTGATTTGAAAGTTCATAGATTAATGTTGACTTTACACGTCCTCGTTAGGTAAATGTAAACTTATGCAAAATATAACTTACGGTACATTAATGCAAGTAAGTGACTTAATCTTTTTTGGTTCTAATAAGATGTCTTCTTATTCATGATACGATTTGGTTGACTCTTTCCATTTAATCGTATCACCATGATGAGATCAATTCGTAGAATCAAGTCTGGCAGATATCGAACGTTTCTTGATTCGAATTTGTACCTTTCTTCCTCTCCTTGGGAATCGAACAAATCTTGAAAATATCTCCCGATATTCTTCCAACGACTCACTTGCGTAATGAGGTTGTTTTCCTTTGCTCTTCTTATCTTCATAGAGTTTCAGGCTTCTTCTTCCAACATCTAACTATATCGTTCTTCGCATCAGCCATCTTGGTTGGTTCTTCTCCATCAGAGATTTTTCTTGTTCTGTTATTTTTGGCTTTTGCACCTTGCGTGCATTGTTGAACAGCGTCGTACTACGCGCTGTCCAACATCTGCTGTTCACTACTTGTTATCAATTGTTGACATTGTTCCTTGCTTGTTTTGCACTTGCAAACAATTGGTTGGCGAGTATAAAATTGTTCTCGTTTGAATTAGGCATAGAAATAAAACGTTTAAATATTTCCAATTCAAATTACAGATATCGCTTAGAAATGATTCTAAAGTCCTCCTAGCGAAAGAATGACTCTGACCTTGAACTACAACAATGATCTCTTAATCATTCCAGGACTGAAGTTTGTATAGAGAAACTATTCACGATCTCCAATCAGAAGCCAAGCACTTTCCCGCCATAAACACTGATATATACAATCGATTCAAATTCTACTATTGCGACATCTGGTGGCCACGGTCGTTCTTTGGTTTGCCCGAATGTAGTGAACTTTATATAGAATAGAGAGAAATATCATTTCTAGATTCATTGTGATTACATATAATTCGCAAGGTGGAAAATCATTTATGTTAGAAATATTATTGCTAGATTCATTGCGAAGTAAACATAAATCACAAGGTGAAAAGTCAATTAGATATAAGAAAACTGAACTTATAAGAAGTCCAGAAGAATTAAGATTTGAGATAGTGACGCTCTTATAGCAAGAACTGTCAAGGTAAAGGAAACGAGTGATACAAGAAGATTTCCTTGAACTGTTTACGTGTGAATATTAATAACGTGTGTGATATTAAAGTTTAATAAATTTGTTATTGTTGAAGCTCTAGTTAAGAACTGGCTATACAGTTATAAGAATTGAAACAGAACTTTATGTTGGTTCGTCGAAGCGACAGTGAAGTACAATAGCGAGCAACTGAAGAAACAAAAGATCGCTACAGATGAAGACCACAAAATACAGGAAGATTAAATGTATTTAGGTTTTTAAGTAATTTTATTCTTGTATTATGCGTCTATTGTGGGCCCGGTAGCCGAGTGGGTAAGGGCGCTTGGCTGCGGGTTGGAGGTAGCGGGTTCGATTCCCGGCCTCGGCGGAGTACGGGAATTTTTCCACGCTTCTTTCTCCTCCAAACGGGCCCTAGGGTCTACCCACCCCTCTATAGAATGGGTACCGGGTTTCTTTCCCGGGAGTTAAAGGCGGGCGAGCGACGGGCCGACCCCCCGTCCTCAACTTTGTCCCGTAGGCTTCTGAACACTGGAGCCCACCCTCCAGCTGCATTGCGCGGTCCTCTGGGCCTGATCGCAACTTTAACTTTAACTTTAACTAATGGTTATTGATTATCTATCAAGATAAGAGTGGAAACATTACACTGAAGAGTTCCATCATGTGTCATGAATACATATTACACTCCATTTCTAATGTCGCTCATGATAATAATGCTCATGATCATCGAATTTACATTTCAATTGATTCTGCTAAGAACTGTCGAATTATTTATTTGATCTAGTCAGAATTCTCCTCAGATATGAAATGTTATTGAAATATAACTTGACTAAAAAATCCTATTGAATGTCACAGACACATACGTGAATCAAGATCTATTTTAGCAGATGAAGAAGAATGGGTTTCACAAGAGTTTCTGTGATAGTGGACACCATGTTAGAACAGACTGTAATATTGCTACAAGCAAAGAGAAATATCCATCTTATACTGGGAAATGTCAAATGTTTATTTTTTAAATTCCACTCTTAATTATAACTTATTTATTAAACTTGTAGAAAATTTCACATTTTCTCAATAGATACTTTTTTGTTTGAAAAATAAAGATATTTTTCAACAGATTAATTAACCTTTTCTATTGACTTCTAAGTTAAATTCACCTAAAAACTAAAAAGTACGTAGTTTCAAACCTTTCGATTTACATAAAATTCTATTATGAAATTTTATGGAATGAAAAAATGAATAACTGAAAAACAAAATTAAACAAAAATTGTTTCCCAGCTAAAAATTATAATCTGAAATGAACTATGTAATAGAATGTAAGTGGGCCCCGTAGCCGAGTGGGTAAAGGCGCTTGGCTGCGGGTTGGATGTGCGGGTTCGATTCCCGGCCTCGGCGGAGGACGGGAATTTTTCCACGCTTCTTTCTCCTCCAAACGGGCCCTAGGGTCTACCCAGCCCTCTATAGAATAGGTACCGGGTTTCTTCCCGGGAGTTAAAGGCGGGCGAGCGACGGGCCGACCCCCCGTCCTCAACTTTGTCCCGTAAGTTCTGAACACTGGAGCCTACCCTCCAGTTGCATTGCGCGGTCCTGTGGGCCTGATCGCAACTTTAACTTTAACTATTATGCGTCTATTACTGTTTTGAGGATTAATTTTTTTTTTTTTATTGTTGTTAATGTTTAAAAAAAAAAAATTATTAGGAGGGGTAATGTAACATGACGCATAATTTTCAAATACAGGAATTGTAAATAGTTTTAAGATTTAAAGTTAAAAAAAAAATAATAATAAAAATAAAAATAATAATATTTTTTTTTATGTTATATATCTTAAGAATATTTAAAAAAGTTGTAAAGTACGAAAGCTTTAGTGTTTAATTAAGGGAGAAATAGAATTTAGCTTAGATTTAATTAATTTTATGGAATGCGATGGTTTGTATGACTCATTCGCACCTGCATAGAGACGGTTTCTAGGAATTCTAAAGGTCAGCGCTTCCATAAAAGGAGATGTCCGAATGCCGTGATTTCATTGATAGATGAGCGATTACGTCATGTCAAAGCGATAGCCCATTTGACATTATGTCATTTTCCATATTTGAAAAAGTTTTATTTCCTTAATTGTGATTCGTTTAAAAAAAAAGAAAAATAAAAAAAATTGTGATTACGTCACAATGGCTATAAAACGCCGTGCAGAGCTATTATCTGTCTCTTATCGCCGGCATCCCTTACCTCGACCATGGACGGTAGCTTAGGCTGTTTTAACGCAAGAGTTATTGTAGCTTAGGTGGGCAACTGCTTGGATAGCCCTACATTAACCGTCGCCTGCAGCCAAGTCCTCCAGAAAAGTAAATCCTCCCATGCGAATCTCCGAAGCGGGAATTTCAAACCTTAGATATCTGCTAGCCACGAGACTTAGCCAGATTAGTTCCCAGTGTTAATTATTAGTAACAATAATTCAACAGTGCTACGAATAGTGTTAGTGCCTAGAAGCAGGGATTTGGAATTTATTTCGCCGCAAAACGCGAGTGCCTCTTCGCAATTAGTAATTGGATTACCCTGAAAAGATTAAGTTCAACTCTAACGTTAAAGTGCCGCCATAGCAATAGTGCATAAAAAGAATTAAAATTTTCTTAATAAGTTCTTTGTGACGACGACGTAGTGAGAAAGTATCAGCGGAGTAGAGTAAAGTAACTTGACACAGCTTCCGTATTATTAGTAAGCGTCTTCAATTAATAACTACGCTACTGTAATTAGTTCAAAGGTAATTACAGCGAGCGAGAGACGTCCCTCAATTATGTTTTAAGTTAAGTGAATAAACTTTGTTGTTGTTGAATTTCGACTGTGTGTAATTTTGTGTGAGCGAACTCGCTAGGAAGTGTTAGACACCACGACCAAGGGATAGCTGAGCTAATACCAGGTATTGTGAGGGCAAAGGAGCGATGGGTTGCAACGGGAGTGTAAAACCTTATCGTTAAGTCGATTGGCGCCCAACATAAAATTAATAGCTAGAAATATAGGAGTTTTCCTACATCCGTTGTTATTTCCTGCGCTCGACGGGGACAAGTACTACCCGTTCCGTCACAATATATAGATACAGATATATATATAGTTTGTATATATACAGGGTGAATCTAAAACAGGAGGACAAATTGCGGGGGCGGGTTCCCCATACCAAATGAAGTAAAGGTCAGATAAACATATGACCGGAAGTGCTTGGTTGCTGAGTTATTCCATTCAAAGAAATGAAGCCAGACTACAATGGAAACAATGGACATGAACAGTATCTTTATTGGTCGCCCTGTGTTGCCCATTCATAACAATGCGGTAGTGTAATTCAGTAATGCTACCAATAAAGATACTGTTCATGTCCATTGTTTCCATTGTAGTCTGGCTTCGTTTCCTTAGATTGGAATAACTCAGCAACCATGCACTTCCAATCATATGTTTATCTGACCTTTTTTACTTCATTTGGTATGGGAAACCCGCCCTCGCAGTTTGTCTCCTACTTTAGATTCACCCTGTATATATACAGACACAGGGTGATTCAGAATTCTATTTACAAACTTTAAAGGTAGGTCAGGGATACAAAAATAAGTGGTATTCATAGCGGAATGTATGTCCGCAAACGCAACCCGAATATCCGAATGTTTGGTAGCACATTAGTTGGGCATTATGAGCCATCGTCATTTGAGACGTTGACTTTGTACGATTAGGATGTAGCGCTTCATCTATGTTGAGCGGGCAGATATGCACCTAGCCTATGGGGCAGCGAACGGAAACGAAAGAGCCGCTGGATGATTATATCGTGAATGGTTTCCCAAGAGATGTGTCTAATTATCAAATGTTTGCGCATTTACATCAGAGATTGTGTGAAGTAATAAACATGTTGTCTATCTTACTTAAAATGTCTTTTATTTCTGAACCTTAGTGTACCTTCTAGCACAATCGGATGGCGTTTGAGGATATATGTTCTACTAAGAATACGGTTTGTTTTTGTATTCCTGACCTATTCTTAAAGTTTGTACAGAGAATTTTAAATCATCCTGTAAATATATATATATATAGAGAGATATAAAGAAAAGCCCTGACTCACTCACTCACTGATTCATCAACGCCTAGCCCAAACTCTTGGACCTAGAAAGCTGAAATTTTGCACAGAAGTTCCCTTTATTATGTAGACAAGGAATAAGGCTGGATTTATCGAAATTCCCGTGGGATATGGAATAAAGAGGATTTATATTTTCGCTTTAAAATGACCATGAAGTATGTGGCGGCGAACCCGCAATACATCTGAGTTATCCGGAGAAGGCTATATCGGACTGCGAACTCTTATATTTTGTGATCTCGATATTAATTTGCTAAATAAATAAAGTTTTTTTTTTACGCTATGTATGCAAGGGTTCCGGAGCGAAGCGACGCGACGTTCACAGTACTATTAAGGATGAAATATAATCGAAACATAAAAATAGAAAAAAATGCAATACTTATCTCGCTCAATTTAGGCATGGATACAAAAAATGCATTTCGCGCAGGGCCAACTTAACCATTGTACTAATAGGGCTGCAGCCCTAGAGCGGTGTCCAGGAGTGCGCCGATAGCCGCCATCTCAAAAACGTTTTTTTGTTATTTATGTTTTACTAATGAAATTGTCTTTTACACTTTTATTACATTGTGAATGAATTGCCCAATTCATTTACATTCTCGACTTATTATTGATATTTATTGTTTTTTAATTTGTGGAATTATAAATTGTATAATTAAATAAGTACTTATTAATTGAAAATGGGTAAAAGAATTCTCCGATTTATAGAAATTGTGTTCTTTTTTTTTCCTAGTAAAGTGAAAATTATGTCGTAAACATATAATTACAGCAGTTTTGTTTGAGGATAAATAATAATTAAAAGTAAATTAAACTCAAAATGAAAAACGTTAAAAATTTACATTTATTTGCGCAATAAAGAATGTATTATTTGATTCAGATTAACCTAAGAAGTATTAGAATCCCTTCGAAAATGGAAATGAGGATCATTAATAAGATAATCATGTAAATCCCGGCTCTAGTAATTACATTTGTCTTTAGATTTTTGGTTTTGGTACAGCCATTCGATGGGCACCTATATTGCAATGATCTACTGATGCATGACAGAGCCGTTTCTAGGTGTTCTGCCACCCTAGGCGAAAACTGAAAATGCCTTTCCCCCTCCCCTCGCGAGATAGCGCATGCGCCTCTTTCTAGAATTCTTTGTTTAATAATTAATAATTTCGCTGTTTGATATATATACATAAAATTAATTTTTTCCGTCCTTCGGCCGCCCTCGGCGGCCGCCTAGTCTTGCCTAAAGGTAGAAACGGCCCTGATGCATGATTGTACTGATGCAAAATTGCATGATTGTTTCGTCTGTTCTTTTTCCAAAAATCGGAATCGTCAAATACATTCTCAAGATATCGTTTACTTTACTTTGAGTTTAATTTAAGTATTTGGTTAATATCTATTTTTAAATATATGTATGCTAAATCTGCACATGTAAGTTTTCTACTTATTCAAGTTATTTTCTGTTTGCACTGGTGCATAAAGCATTTTTTTTCTGGAGGATGTTTTATCAGACCGATTAGGATCATATAGAATTTCATGATACAGTTGCCACATTTCGTCGCTAATTTCACGAACTGGCGAATCCGAAAAATTTGTCAATTTTAAATTCATGTGCTATTGGTACTTATGGGAGGTGTACTTTCAATCCACTAAGGCACAAATGATAACAATTCCCTCCTATGACATTTAGTACACGTATTAAGTACTTTTAATAAAAAACCTTTACTTCATTGATGATTTTCTCATAATTATCGAATTGCAGATTCGCCAGTTCGTGAAATTAGCGACGATTTGTTACGCTGTTCTTTTATCTCCAACCAAAAAAAAAAAATTCCACATGTGGCGATGTCGACGTGTATTGCTCGTCCATGATATAGTCCTTATTCAACATGTCCTTATTAAAAAATTTGCTCACTATAATGATGGATCAATTCATTGTTTTTATACCATATATTTAATAAATAAATGTTTCATAAATAAGCAAACGTAAATAAGTAATGAAATGTTTAATACATTAATAAGTAAATAAAATACAGAACACAGCAGGTTTATTTTAAATTTCTACTACAGTTTTTTACTACTTCAGTCTTATGTCAAAGCTTCCTTGGTTTGTTGGCTAGATCTTCCTCAGTAGAGAAGTGTGTATTATCATGAATGTACATCAGCGCCAGTCCATTGAGTCTTTCCTCGCCTATACTATTCCTAAGATACGTCTTGAGTACTTTTAGAGTTGACCCTTTCTTTTATAAGGTCCTGGAACATATAGCGCTTATAAGAACAACCACTCATAAATTTCTGATTAGGCAGAACACTCAAACAATATAAATACATTGTGCTTTTTATTATGTAATAATTATGCTTATTATTCTAAAATGGATTATGCTTGCCATTATTCTGTAATAATTGAATAATTGGAGAACATACTAAGAATTGTACTTATTATTTTGCTTTTTATTATTCTGTAATAAT
>JAFIDM010000002.1:24586943-24599794 GCA_023159025.1 Thereuonema tuberculata
CCAACTTGAATAATTTCGATTTAATTTGTAATCTGTTGGAATTGCCGTATTTATGAACAAAGCAGTGTGTGTTATTATTATATATATATTTTTTTATTGATATGTAATTTCTATTGCATTAGTCTTGATTTGTTGTGTGTGATTGTATTATATTAAGCTCATTTCAAATACATTTTGTTGTTTGATATATCTGAGTTGTTTATTATTTCTTTAATTCTCTTTTGGTATGATATTTATCGGGCTTTAGCTGTGGAATTAAATTGGGCCCAGCGGTTCCATAAGCTAAGTTTTATTTTCATCACCTATCTTTATGGGTGTAGGCTTCCGATTGCGTTAATAATTACTCTGTTTTGTATATCCTCTCTGAGATACAGGGTGATCCGTAATAGTACATTGAAATACTCAATCATAAATACCTGGGTTTATATATTGATGAGAAATTTACATGGACTCCACATTATCAATATGTTATAAATAAATTGAACTCATTAACCTATCTGCTCTATCACATTAAGCAAATTATTCCGTTAAAACAAAAAATAATAATTTATAAATCCCTTGTGGATTCTGTTTTAGATTATGGCTTGGATAGTTGAATTTTTATTAATAAAAAACAAATTGAAAACATAAATAAAACATGTTTTAAAATATTAAAAAATATCTTTATAATTTTAATAAAAAAAATATAGTTGAAAGGAATGAATAAGGAAAAAATTCAAAATATTAATTATAGAAGAGAAATTTATTTATAAGACAATTCTCAAAAATTTCTTTAAAATAAATAATGTAAAAAATTATAATAAAAACAATATTACTAGAAACAATTGGCTCAGTTCAATAAACGATAAAAAAATTAAAAATAATTTTGGGTACCGTCTACATGGTAGTATCATATATAAACTTTTTCATCAACTAAACTGGAATAATTACAATAACGGAAAAATTGGAGACATAAAAAAAAAATTAATTATCGATGTAATTGATAAAAATATAAAATTTATTACAGAAGTATTAGTTACTCATCATATTATTTTCTCTCTTTTTTTTTTTTAATTTTTGTTTCGTTTTCTTTTTTGGGTGGAAAATGGTACTTTAGATTAAACTTTCAGAACCTATATTACAGGTGTACAGGTAATAAGTACACCTAAATAGGTCTGATAAACATTAAAAAAAAAAAAAATGATGATTATGAATTAAAGTCAAGCAAAGATTTTCTTCAAATTGGCATCCCTCTCAATGTTAAACATTGTTTAACAGAAGATGGAACAGAAAGTAAATATCAAAATACTATATATCTCCACAATACAGCATGCAAAGAAAGGATAAGCTTCGTGACATATCTGAAATTCCAAGAAAAAATCTAGAAATCCAATTCGAAACTTGTATTTAAATTACAGCGATTAAAGTATTTTGCAAGAAAAAAAAAAGGTTTGCCATATACGGTCATTACGTAGCGATCGATTTTGTCTGGAACAAGCGTCATCAGTCATCAACTTGAACTCCGTGCAGTCAGTCCAAGATGGCGTCGTTTTGTGATCGCAAAAGCGTGACCACGAAAGGACAAACTTTGTATAGCCAAGCAAGGGGAATAGTGTGGAACGTTTGTAATTAATTCAAGACCCAGGGAGAAGCTACAAGTGTTTGTGATTTACTTCAACAAACTTCATCGGTCACGAACGTTTATAATGTTTATAAGATTCAGTTACGGATTTTTGCAATAGATGGTACTGTTACGTCCTGGAAACATCAATCCATAAGGAAATTACGTCATCAAAAGCTCTTCTTTCATGAACTGAACTGTAGATGGTCTCAAGAAACAAATCAAGTAAGCGTTGCTACTGTACATTATTACATGTATAACAATTTTATGTTTTATTAATTTACATGAAATAAAAAAAAAATAGAGAAAAAAATAACGAGATTAAATTCGTACTGATTTTTTTTTTTAAAGACTCTAGTTTTATATTCATATGATTAATTCATTTATAGAGTGCAGGAATGCCATGAATTGTTGAAATTGATTTTTTATTTATTTATTTTTTTATTTAGCATGAAACGTATTCCGTTCCACTATAAATGTGCTAGAGACAATATGTTTTGTATGGAGACAATAGAGGATGCATATTAGGTTTCTATTCCAGACAAATCTTTGCTTTTAGTCTACTTTTAAAGATATAAAATGTTGGTTTAGGGTCTCAATTATCATAATGTACCTTATCTTTAAATTAAAAAAAAAAAAAGCAGCACAATACTTCTGAATTGCTTATTGCAATTGGCTTAATTTTTACTGGACTTTTTTCCGGATTTCTTAAAAATAACTAATTATAATTTGAAAATATTATATCATTTATCGATGAAACGTAATTCGTTAGCCTAAATTAGATATGTCTTCTTAACTACTTCAAATGTTGAAGGTCAAGCCACTTTATTGATTCACCCTATCTCATGATGCTTGCACTTCCGCTTCCGGTGTTTGGCACATGGCCGCCTGATACGAAATTGAGTGTATATTCAACATAGAATGAGCCACTTAACTCCTTTTAAAAGAGTGCAGGTAATAAATTAAAAAACCTACAACTTTTCTGAGTATCTTATAACTCGTTAATAATTACACTGTAAAATAATTCTGAGATTTTTAATAGTTTTTATTTTTCTTTTAATAGCAATGGACAACGTTTGCTCGTCTTTGGTATTTATTCGACGCCAAATGGCAAAATCCCTTTGATTCAGCCGTAAAAATCACCAAATATTTATCAGGAAAACACAAACCAATATATCATCCCCTCAGTAAGTATAATATTGAGAAATCCACGAGAAAGAAAAAAAACCAACAACCCGAGACTGGCAACATGAATCAAATTCGGATAATCTTCTCGAGTCTTCTTCATAATCTAATAATAATTAAACCAGTTTCATATGAAGAGGGAAAACAAGAAAACAAATACACTAATGGCAAATTCTCATAGAAAGAAAGAAAAAAAAAACATTTCGTAAATTTCAATAGTTTATTAACATATTTCTGCTGTGGACTTTCTCACAAAATCAAATTATGATAGGTAATATTATTTGAGTAACTGCAACATTAATTAAATGTATATTTTTTTGAAATATGTATGTAACTAGATATGTGCCGAGTTATGATCGCATCATAGGGAGTGAGCATTCAGCACAGGGGCATCAATTTGGTAAACTGTCGGATGGGCGAGAGTGAAGATTACAACAAGCATGTGCGTATTTTAAGTTAGACTATTTGGCAGACATCCTACTAAATATTGAAGAAATCAATCCATCTGTTTAAGTGAAGCATGGGAGAGTTATGGGCCTAAGTTTTAAGTTGGGCTACTTGGTAAATTTTATGGAAATTCAGAGTTATTTTGTGCATACAAATGGACAAAAAGATACACATACAAACAAAGGAGAAATGTGTTCGAATGGAAAAGTAAGACTTCACAAGCTCAATGAAAAAGCTTAAATCCAATATAAAAAAAAAGAAAAGGCATTCAGCAATAACTCCTTTTTGCAATGTTATACAATATGAATATCATCAATCCCATGTCACACTTCTTTTCCTTCCTAATTTATTGCTTCATACACACACACATCCAATACACAGGAGCTTTCAGCATTCCCTCAAAAAATACTCCCTAACTAAAGATACTGACACTGAAACTTTATCAGCCAATCAGAAACCTGTAACATCTCAAAGGAATGTTGTACTTAATATTATTATTGTTCGACTTCAATATTATTTTTACAAGTATAAAAAAGATGAAAATACACAACTGTTTGTGAAAATTGCAATACTAAGAAAGACTTGTGCTATTCAATGAAATTTATGACACAAATTACCCATGTTGAATAGATAAATGATTACAATTGCAGAGCTATATAAGATTTTGTTGCTTCAAAATTGAGTATTGTGTGAAGCCACCTTGAGCAGCAATAACAGATTCTACGTGGCGGGCATTAAAATGGAAGAGGGTTTTGATATTGCCCTCAGGAATAACCTGCCAGGCTGCTTTTATGCAAGTCCTTAGTTCATGTGTGGTGGAAGTGCATGGCAGGCCAGTTGACTACCTTGTCCAAGACATGTTTGATCGAGGACATATCGGTTGACAATGCAGTCCAGTGAGGAAATGATATCTGCCTTGCATGAAAGAGACCTTTGACATTCTGGGCCACATGTGGATGGGCATTGTCCTGCTAGAGTATAGTGGCAGGATAATTCTGAAGGAAAGGTACAACCTCTGCCTCTAAAACATCCATGATGTATTGTTGGGTGTTGAAGGGTCTCTCAATGGATATTAGGTGAGATCGCAAATTGAACCCCAATGTATGACATTTAGCGTTGACTCTAAAATACATCCTGCAAGCTGGAGTTCACCATGATATCTTCAAACATATGGTGCATTAAGTTGTATCGTAACTCGCAAGAAAATACAACATGTTGCCAAACAGCGCGTCAATGTCTATATTTGAGACTCCATTGTAAGCTAAGGCATATTAGTTAAGGGTCAAAGGAATTTGCAGCAATACACTGCGAGTAACCAGTATTCTGTTAAGCAAACATCAAACTGTGCTGGAGAACAAATCCTGACGTGTGACAATGCTCCATTGCAGTGTTAACCAGTGAATGTCACTTGTGCGATTGCTCACTGCCATGCAGTTGAGGTGTCTGTCTTCCTGTGCAGTGTCTGATTCCAGTTCTCAATTTTCTACACATTAGTCTCATCTGTCCATTGACACCATGTTCGCATCATTGTACTGGCATTTCATTCTATATGAGAGGCAGTTTCTCTCATCCCAACAATCCTCCTTGCTCAAAGTCAGATGTTCATAATGTTACTTTCTTCAGTGACGGGATGTAGTGAGACAGAAGAAACAAACTTTCAACCCAATGTCAGCTCTTCACTGATTGCAACATCTTTTTGATTCATCAATTTATTCCCAAGACTGGAAAGTTCAGAGGGTGCTGCTCCAAAACACTTTGCACATTTTCATTAACATTGTAATCATTTGCATGTCCAACCTGATGTACATATTCTGTAAGTTTCAAGGCTAATACCATCCTTCATAGTGTTGCAGTTTTCACAAACTGTAGTGTACATGAAAAATATATGTACTGTATATATAAATTTACCACACTACTGAAGTTGTTTGATTGTAGATAAATTTTTCATTTAAATATAATTGCTTAAGCTATGAAGTGTTTTGAAAGTACTTTTTTTTTTATTATTGCTGTTTTATTTGTTATTGTTGAGAATTCTAAGTTCTTGTATTAATTCTCCTAGATTTGAGCTACCAGTACTGAATTACGTATTACAATATTACTGATGTATATTTCAGATTCTCCCTTTTTTTTTTTTTTTTTTAAATGTAACTTTTATTTTAAAACTTTAAAATCATTTACTTTTTCAACAACATTTTTGAAACTAAAATTGTCCTGTTTCCATTGCTTAGGTGATGTTGGTGATCACGTAGTAGTTATTAATACAAAAGAAATAGCACTGCCTGGTGAAGAATGGCAGAAAAGAGTTTATTTTCATCATACAGGGTGAGACATTACATTGAACATTCTTTGCTAATTTGTCTTGAGGAGATTGTTTGAATTATTTTGATAAAATAAAAGCTTCTTTACCTGAATAAAATGAATTCCTGAATTAATTAAAAGCTCTGTATTCAAACTTAATTAATGAGAAAAACAACATAGAACAAAACCTTTGTGATGGTTTAGACAATATTGTCAAATCCAAATGCCTGACATTATGCCATATTTTCTTACTATTATTGCTATTATTAAGAGATTACAGTGTAAAGCCTCCGCACTTGATTAAAAAATTAACTTTAAATTACAATTAAAAATGCACCCTGCTAGTGGCTCCAGAGTGCTGACTGGACATCCAAAGGGGAAATATATACAATATATACTTTTAGTATATATTGTTTAAAAAGTATATATTGTTATATATTATTATATTGCTATTATTAAGTTACATAGCTTATGTATTGGAAAGTTTTTTTTTTTTTTTTCCTAATTAATATTGTTGTTTATTACATATGTTAAATATCTATAATAACTGAAAGATTGAAAGGTATTAGCTAAACAAAATAAAAAGTAAAGTTACATCTTTCAAAATTACTTTCAATTAAATAATTGTAAACAGTTATTTTCAATATCTGAATGAATTATTATATTTACTTGATTATAAATTAACTTCCATTTTTCATTAGTTGCATCCAAGGAAAAAAAAAATGTACTTAATTGTAAGCCAACAGTTACTTCCGTCAGTCTCACACGATGAAAAAAAATGTAGTAGTAATAGCTGTTTATGAGTTAAACAACTAGGACCATTCATGGCATCATCCTTACTTTGTGATCTGATTATATTTCTCTGAAACATATATTTAAATACCTTCTTACAAGATTCCTACTTAATCTGTCACTTTCTTCTTAAAAATTTGCATTAATATGTATTAACAAAAAAATTTGATTTTGCATTAAATATGAAGCTGATGCAGTCTCGTTAATGTTTTAATTCTTCTTCTTTTTTCAATAGATATCCTGGAGGAGCAAGTTGGACATTAGCATGGGAATTACATGAGAAAGATCCAACAATGGTATTTTGTTTTTGAATGCTTCTGATAGTTTTAGAAATATATATGCAATTATATAATAAATGTTCCAGACAGCAACATATAATGCAATAGACTTTTAGCTCTCAGGTGAAGTTCTCTCTAACTCCTAATCACAATAAGGAAATATGTGTATACTCCTACACAGAAATACCTAATAAAAATTGAATTTCAGTGTTCAAACAAAGCATAAATTATTGACTATGGTATGAAGCATGAGATACCAGAGTAACATCAATAATACAGAAAAAAAAGATTATATGTTACAAAATACGAAAGTTTATCCCATTGAAATTATAATGAATAAATACTTCATACAACAGCCGTAGTGAGACATTTCATACAATAAATGTCTGTAAGGAACCCTGAAGAGAATAATAGCTTTTGTAGTCTAATTAGATGGTCCCATAAGTAGCCCTGCATTGCTGCATAATCTTAATTTTCTAAATATAATTAGGTTTTTATAGTTTCAAGAAAAGTTATTTGCTTTAGCCCTTCAAAGAGGTAAGACATACATTCAGAGACTTACTGTCTTAGAGCCAGTTTGACGTTCGGGGGTACGTTCTCTTTAGGGGTAGATAATTGGTAGCCTCCCACTGTTAATTTTTCTACTTAAATCTGTCATTTTCCGCTGATCAAGAGACAATGAAATAAGCTTATATTATAGTGGTCGAATTTAAATTTCTGTGCTTTAGTTTAGCCAGTAAAAAAATTTTCTTTTAGCTTCTTTCCTCTGTCTCAAAAAAAATAAAAAGCCCTGCGAGAGAGACATATGAGGGAAGAAACTCGCTGGCATGAAGGGTTAAATAGGAGCACCGGAGCCACTTGAATAGCTTTTTATTACTAAACATTGTGTTTATGTAAGTTGATTTTAAATTTTAAAACATGTCTGTAGTCTCTTTGGACGTAAGTCTCCTGAAATTTGTAGCAGAGTAGAATGAAGTTGACGTGTAACATCTGAGAGAGGACTAAGTGATTTCCAGGACCCACTGAAATGCTTAGATCAGCCAGAAGCAGCAATGACAAGCATTCAGCAATTTAACTGTCATTGTTGCATTTCAATCCTTTTAGTGTATATTTTGGAGTTCGATATTTGGGCAATCGTTGATTATGTTTTCAACAATTTCATCTCTAAAACTGAAAATTAATTAAAGAAAAGACCAACGTGGGTGTTGAAACTGGTTAATGAAGACATGAATAATAACTTCTGCTCTACAGTTGACTGTACATGCAAATTTCACTATTTAACTTTCAGAATTGTTATCTACAGTATTAAAAAAAAAACAACATTTTTTATTTGTTTCTTATCACTAAGACTGCAGGATCAATTTTCTTAATTTGCACAAATTCTGTATCGGCCAACTTAAAATATGTTTACAGTGGTCTCCATTCCACAAAAAAAATAATCTTAAATTATCGTACATATATCACTCTCATTGATTGGACTACTTTTCTTAATAATTGATGTGATTTTATAGAAGGCAATCTTAACACAAATTTATTAAATAAATAAAAATGATATACAAATCTTAATGAAAAAAACTAAAATATTTATTAACTAATTAAAATGTTTATTTCTTCTGCTGCTCAGTGGAAGTTTTGAAGAGGGTAAATGATGACAATTGTAAGGTACTAATTAAAGTATCCCACTATAGGCCTATGCAGGCCCTTGAGGTCATGGGAAGTAAGGCTCCCAGTGCTTTGTGACCAACGGGACTACGTTGAAATCTGGTGATCAGCCCGATACCTGCCTACCTTTAACTTCCGGGAAAGAAACCCAGGTAGGCCCTGTTTCGAGGAGAATGGAACGTGGAAAAACTCCTGCCCTCTGCTGAGGCCAGGGATCGAACCCGCCACCTCCAACCTGCAGCCAAGCATCCTTACCCACTCGGTTACCGGGCCTAAGGTAACAACTAATTGCTGTTCCATAAATACTCTTTTTGAAGACTTGCGACAAGAAGTATTTCTAAAATGTTTATATTTTCGCTACTGCTTTTATTTTAATCACAGATATAGCATCTGTGTAAACAACTGTGACTTTATTTATATGCTTTGTGGTTTTCTTTATTTCCGAATGCTAATGATGCCTGGATGGAGAGTTACTATATAATGGTGTATATATGAACATATAACTTGTAAGGGCATTAAAAGAGACCCAAAGAAGAAATTCAGGAGTCTGAATCTTCTTTGAATCTGTATAAAATTTTATTGAATATTTTTTTTTACTAGTAGTAATTTAAATATTTTTTAAAAATTTTTTGCGATAATTTATTTATTTTTTAAATTACCATATGCTCCAATAAATGCCGAGGCTCTTATTGTCGCCGGTCTCTAATAAGTGCCGGGCTGCAGAGGGGACATGGCCAAATAGTAGCCGGGTCTTTGATATTTGCCTACCGGTACTAGTGAAGCGTCCATATCTTTATAGTCAAGCATAATACCTTACGGTACATTGCCTTATAAAATGCCGCCGAAACAGTCATTTGACATTGCCTTTAAGATTCGCACGGTGGAATACTCGAAAGAAACTTCTGTTGAGGCAGCCGCCCGTCATTGCGGGTTCGGACGACGAACAGTAGCGAAAGGTACAGAAAGACATTGCTATTTATCTTAAACAGTCTTATGTAGCATGTGAAATTCAAATAAAGTAGCTCTTTGTAATATTAGCCGGTATTTATGTGTAAAAATATTGCGTTCTGAAGGTTTTTGTTACTAATGGTCGGCCTCTAATAGCAACCAGTCTCTATTAAGCGCCGGGAGCCGAGGCTAGTTTTGCAAATGAACGCCGGGGGCCTCTATTGGAGCATATGCAATACATGTAATAGTTTCATATTACTACATTGGAAAATAGATTTTTTTGTTGTCTTCCAGCATAGTTGTTTCCTAGGTCTATTTGTTGATAGAAATTTTTCTTTGATTTAACTTAGTACTCAGTAGCACAAAAGAGAATCGTACTGGATGTCCTAAATATATCGTAAAACAGCTGCGCAGAATTTGTGTCAAATAAATTTATTTTAGCAACTAAAACAAACAAGAACATGTAATTTATTTACAATAAACACAAGACAGAAACCTATTAATCATTGTAATACTGTGAACATTTATTCAGATTGTATGGAAAGCAGTGTACAAAGAAGTTGGAGGAACACTTTTAAGAGGAAATATAATGAAGAGATTACATTGCTTCCCAGATGAAGTAAGTTATATATTTTGTATATAGTTATCTGTATTAAGATATAAAAAAAATCTATATTTTTAAAAGAAATTTTTTTAATTAAAATGGCATTGAATATAGGAAATTAGTTGATACTTGTGCATGGAAAGGGTTACGGTAAAGGGATTAGAATGAAGATAAGAATCAATGAAAAATAAAAGCTCTTTTATCTCCCCCCCCCTCCTGAAAATATTTAAACATGTTTAACTGAAATAAAGAGTAGGACTTTTTCTCTTTTCCTTGCCTTAACATTGTTACCAATTTATTACGTTGTTGTTGTTGTGTTCTAATGGCGACTATCTGAGAATTATCTCTTCAGTCTTCTGACTTCCCAATAACATTTATCAAAAGTTCTTAGCTTTCGGATGTTCAACATCCAATTCAGTACACCCAAGTAAATGCTCTTTATTCATAGATTTTTGTTGATCACACAATGTACACTGGTCTGAGTCAAGGATTTAGAATCTAAGAAGGTGGGCTGTGAGGCAATCGTGTCGTGTAAAAAGCCGAAAGTTGGCAACTGCTTCTCTCCTGGGTTTACACTTATGATGTTGCCAAACATTTTCAGTTCGGTTCCATTCTTTGTCCCTTTTCCTTGGGATTGAAAATCCTTCAAGGATTTTTCTCTGGATCCACTATAGATGAGCCTCTTGAATAATTTGATGTTTAATGGGGTTTGAAAAGGCTGTAGAGTCGTTCCCTTTTTGTGGATTGGGCTGTCATTTTGTTTCCTGTTATTCCTAGATGTGAAGGAATCCATTAAAATTGGATTATCTTCTCTGAGCCGTTTAACAATTCAATTGCCTGTCTTGTTTCTCTAATGGCTTTCATAGATGTAGATGACTTTGCTGGGATGGCTGATAGGAGTCGACTAAAAAGACTTTTTAAAATCGGATTTACTTTTTGAAAATCAGATGATCGATAATTGCTTCGTATCTCAGCGTCAAAGCTTGTTTTATTAATGCCTACTGAGATGAAATGAGAAAAAAGTCCTGAATGTATCCCTGCACTGGATTTACCTCTACAGATGTTGAGAGATCCATCTGTGTAAATCCTAAGCCACTCTTGAGATGGATATCCTTCAATAGTGGTGGCCAAGAACAGCTCTTTCAATACGACAGAATTGGTTTCCTTTTTCTTGATATCAGAAAGGAGAGTTAGATTAACATTGTAGAACTGGAATTCTAATACGTCAAATATCAAACAAAGTTCTTCAACCTGATGTTTATTATTAATATTAATTTGTTCTAAATATTTGGAGATGACTGTTAGGCCCAACACAGAATAAACAATCAAAATTGCCTTTCAGATTCATTTTTATGAGGGGGACTAGAGTGCAGCTGTTTCACCATTCTACTGGATCTTCAGCTCTAGCCAGCCCCCTCGATAAAAATGAATCGGAGAGGCAGTCTTAAGGTGAAGCCATAAGCCAACCTGGCTATGACCTCGCCGAAGGCAAAAGGCAATGAAATAAATTACCGATTCATTTTTATCGAGGGGGCTGGCTAGAGCTGAAGATCCAGTAGAATGGTGAAACAGCTGTACTCTAGTCCCCCTCATAAAAATGAATCGAAAAGGCAATTTTGATTGTTTATTCTGTGTTGGGCCTAACAGTCATCTCCAAATAGATTTGACAGCACTTTAAACCAATTTTTTGTAGCTTTGTTCTAAATACTTGAAACTTTTTTGTATTGGAAAGTTTTTAAAGCATTGTGGACTTGGAGATTCATTTATCCATTTAACACCAGGCAATATTTCAAAATATAACTACACAAGAATAAGTAGGTCAAGGAGGAAAATAAATATAACACCAAAATTAACTGATTTTAAAGGTGATTCCAAGTCGTATTGGAACTCTTGGGAATGAATCTATAGATATTCTTAACCAATTCTGCTCTTTCCATTGAAGCTAATTTCAGTACCTGCTGATGAATTTTGTATCATTGTTTGTTCTTGACTGAAGGTTTTATGAAAAGAACATATTTTAATAAGCTTTATTGGAGTAATCCTATTTGGTCGCCTCCTAAAAATAGGTTGTATACTCTAAAAATAGGTTGTTGTTGCGATATGTTATTTTAACACATCTTTGCATTGACACACCACATCAACTCCCACAGTATCTGTTTCTTCAAGAACAGTCCCTAGTGTGTGCTTCATGCAGTGACATTTTAACGATTCATCACAGTTTTAATTGAATGCCACATTTTTTATCAAAATGTCAATGTTTTTATCTACTTTTTAAACGTAACATTCCTCATCACATTTCATTACTTTTTAAGTCATAGATATTTTTTATCTTTATCATCAATTTCTGCAACTATGACTTGGCACAACTTTTTATGATTTGCATTTTTTTTTTTTTGGGGGGGGGGGTCTCTCTTATTTTACTTAAAGATTAAAGTAAGGAAATTAGAGGTTTTGCCCATTTACTGTTTTAAATTATGTAATTCTAATTTTATGCATGTCCATCCAGTATTTCATTGTGCTGTTATATTTTACCGATATTTCTACTTACTTTTTATTCATGTTTTTTTATACTTACAAAATAGTAAAAAAAAATGAAGGTGCCTTCTGTGTTGTTACACTATACTACAACATATTATTTTTAGAGTAGTCTTTTTTATATTTTTACATTATTGTTAATGGCTTTTGCCATTTCTATGACTATGCTTTGGTTGTATTTTTGGCCTTACCATTTTTCTTTTGTCGCCTTTTCTCTTTTATTACTGTGTATTTTAATCTATATAATTCGATTTTTTTAATTTATTTTTTTACGTTTTATTGTGTTGAGGTGCAGCAGGGCCACAGCTGTTACTGTGCCATTTAATCCAATCAATCAATCAAAGATAACTGATTTTAATTAAGGCTGTTGCTTGTTATGAGGCCAGATCATTATTGTTATTATGCAGTAACATTATAATAAATATAATTTTTACATTGATTATTAAACAATAAACATATCAATGGGCAGCCTCTAAAACTAACCACAATAAAAGATAGGTTA
>JAFIDM010000002.1:24599804-24625289 GCA_023159025.1 Thereuonema tuberculata
ATCCATTTAAGGCAGCACAAGAATATCTTAACCTATCTTTTATTGTGAATTTATTATCGCTTATTTTAGTTTGGAGGCTCAACATTTGATTCCCATTTAATTTCTGCTCTAAACTAAAACTTTGTTGTTTATCAGTGACTGCTTCTAGCTGATAATCACCAAAGAAAATGAAACAAAAGTATTCTAGATGTCATTTAGTAAAGTCTTGGTTTCACCCATTGATGTTTAATCAACTTATCAAAACGATTGTAATGTACAGTGACTTAACATCAAACAGTTGTAAAAAAGCACACTATTATAATTAAAATCACTTGATTATTGATTTTATTTTTAATGAAAACATTTAAGTCAGACATTTAATAACACTTCAGTTTAACTTATTCTATCAACAATATAGCCTGTACACCTGTCTAATTTCATAGTAGTTTAATGCAAAAATTATAAAAGTTACAAAAACACACGACCTCGGTTTCAGTTACATTGGACCGTAACCTTTTTCAAGTGATTATACAAAAAACGTAAACCAATGAAAAACGATGGCGTCTTGGGGTGTCCCCGTAGAGCATCAGCTGACATCTCATTAGCATATAAATCGTGGAAGGAATAACTAATGTAAATATCTGGGCGAAACAATGCAAAAATTAAGTTGCTGCCTTTCCCAATACAAAAATGCAATAAAAAGTAAAGATTACAATTATTACACCGCCCAGCATGTTCATACACACAAACACAATATTAATTTCTCTCAACCCAAAATAATATGCAAAGAAGACAACCATTTCAGACGCAAATGTAAAGAAACTATCCATATCCTCACAGATCCATTTTCTTACAATGATTGTCTATCAGTACAAAATATTCAATTATATGGATTGTGTAAAAAACGTAACTTTTCTAAATCCTCACAACAACAATAATAATAATAATAAAATATCACTTTCCCTCCCCTCTCCCCACCTCTGCGGTCCATAAGCCCTTCCAAAAATTTCCACCAACCAAAACAGCTTTTGACAGTAATTCCGCACCTATCACTCTTTTTCTGCCATATAAGCATGAATTAAACTTTGAAACCAAGCTAGATGAAGATTCAAAAAATTTTAATGAATCGAAACTAGTCCTTTTTAACTTTTTTAATGTATTATAATTTTAATTTCAATTAGTGCGTCGACGTCCTTTTATTGATTTTTAAGATATAACACAATGTTTCGATAATTATAGTTCCAATTGCCGAAACATTGTGTAATATTTTAAATATATTTCTTACTTAACCAAAGTCTGTGAGATTTTTTTTTATTATCTGAATGAGTCCTACCTCACTTATTACCTAAGTTAGTTCCTGTTAGTTTCCCTAACAGATCTGGAAACTTATTTTTCACTGAACGAAGAAATTTTCCATTTACCCTGTATTATAGTTCTAGATACAGTCTTAGAAAACTGATGCCTAATACTTTATAGGGTAATTCAAAATTACCTGTACAAACTTTAAAGGTAGGTCAGGAATATAAACCGTCTTCATAGTGGAACATACGTCCACAAACGCCATTCGAATATACTAGAGGGTGTGTTTGGTAGCTCATTAGTTGGGCAGTGTGAGCCATTGTCATTTCAAGTGTTGACTTTATACTAGTAGAATATATCACTGCACTAATGCTGAGAGGGCAGATATTCACCTAGCCTATGGGGCAGCGAATGGAAATGGATGAGCTGCTGTACGATTGTATCGTGAACGGTTCCCCAACATACATATGCCCAATCATCAAAAGTTTGCTCATTTGCACCAGAGATTGTATGAAACTGAATCATTCGACGGAAACAGGCATGATTGTAGTACTTCCTGTCATATTGTAACTTAGGGCTAATAAACATGTTGTCTACCTTACTTGTTGTCTTTTATTTCTGAATCTTAAGTGTATTTTTTAGCACATTTGGGGGTGGTGTTTTGGACATACGTTCCATGATGAATACAGTTTGTTTTGTATTCGTGACCTACCTTTAAAGTTTGTACAGGGATTTTTGAATCATCCTATATGATGTGCCTTTTGTGATCTATCAGGGATGTTTTAATAGCATACATATATATTAAATTGTTCTACGCTATTATTGCTCTACACTACAGAAAACAAATGCATTATGCTAAAATACAATTTAATATCAAATTTATGCTGATTAAAAAAATCTAGGATTTTAGACTTTTTTTGGAAAATTCGTCCCTTTGTTATAACCCTCTCCCTTTCTGGAAAAATACATTTTTTTGTTGTTGTTGTTGTACGGCATAATGTTTGTCTGATGAAGTCTCCACTGTGTAAAAAGTGACCTTTCCTTTTGGTAAAAAAAAAAGTGACCTTTCCTTTTGGTAAAAGGCTCCTTACCCTTGTCAAATTCTGATGCTTTCCTTCTTCCTTTTTTTTTTTTTTTTTTTTACATTTTTATTTTTTATTCTAAATAGGGAAAAATATTAAGACAATGGCCTAATATTGGTCTTCCATTATTAACTCAAAGTGATTAAGATTATGTTTCCTGGAGCTCAATGTAATGATGATCTAGAGTTTTTTGAATGTTTGTATCAAGCTCAGTAGCAGGCGATCACAGAGACCAAGAGTAATAGGCCAGTGTTACATAGTAGCTTGATTCGAGTGTATACAAAATACAAAAATAAAACAATCTACTATCTACCACTACAAACAAAGTGGCTTACTGTTCCAAAGCTTAAAAAAGAAAAAAAAAAATGCAATCCATCCCTAATTAGGATGCAATGGTAGGAGAACAATACTAAAATGGTATTTAAAATCATTGATTAATTATTACGTTATTATGTAAAAAAATTAAATAAATAAAAAAATAAAAACACATAAGAGTTAAACTGAAGTTAGTAATGATTTTACGTGTACTGTTCATACTTATTCTATCAACAATATAGCCTGTACACCTGTCTAATTTCATAGTAGTTTAATGCAAAAATTATAAAAGTTACAAAAACACATCATGAGATGGAATAGACCACTCCTTTTTGTGCGAGGGGATCATGTTGTACTTAGGGGTGTTGCACTGATTGATTATTTTGTATAAATTATTGTTACTATGGGAAGTGAGCGAAATATTATAAGGGCGTAGGATCTTATTAATTGCCTGGAACAGGTCAGGATGGAAAGGAATCGAAATGTATCTGCATGGGGGTTTTGAAATTGGCTTGTCATTTTCATAACAAGATCGGACAAAGTGGGTAATGCGTTTATCCAAGAGGGGTGGTGGGTAGTCATTGCAAATAAACATTTCCCTAATTTTTTGGATTTCTGTGGTGAAATTGCGGAGACTGCTAAAAAGACTAAAGGCGCGTTTAATGGCCATGTTGATATTATTGATTTTAAATGCAAATGTAAAGAAACTATCCATATTCTCACAGATCCATTTTGTTACAATGATTGTCTATCAGTACAAAATATTCAGTTATATGGATTGTGCAAAAAACTTTTCTAAATCCTCACAACAACAACAACAATAATAATAATAATAATAAAAATATCACTTTCCCCTCCCCTCTCCCCACCTCTGCGGTCTATAAGCCCTTCCAAAAATTTCCACCAACCAAAACAGCTTTTGACAGTAATTCCGCACCCATCACTCTTTTTCTGCCATATAAGCACGAATTAAACTTTGAAACCAAGCTAGATGAAGATTCAAAAAAATTTTAATGAATCAAAACTAGTCCTTTTTAACCTTTTTAATGTATTCTAATTTTAATTTCAATTAGTGCATCGGCGTCCTTTTATTGTAATTTATCAGCGCACGTTAAACAATATTTTATATCTTAAATATATTTCTTATTTAACCAAAGTTTGTGTGATTTTTTTTTATTATCGGAATGGAAGTTTACCTCTCACACTTTAAATTTATTAGACTATTATGAGGTATGTCTGTATCGAAATAGAAGTATTTGGGCGATTATTTCAATTGATTTTGTAAACAGTCTGCTCAAGAAGCTTTTCAGTTTTCAGCTCTGATTATTAACGGCTTAGAAATTTTCAGTTTATTTGTAATAATCCTTTACTGTTCTTTTTGCAAGTTGTCTACTTAAACCACATATGAATTTTAAATTTAATGTGAAAAATGACACTGAATATCACCAAAGGCCACAGATTCTTCATTCCTGGTCTGTGATATCCTTTTATTATACGTTAACATTTGGAAATTAGAAATCCAGACAAGTACACTGAAGTTTCTGAAAGGAATAATAAAAAAAAAGAATGAAAAAAAGATTGATTATCCGAATAAGGTTTCTATAAAATTATATAGTGTTAGTGATTTTTAATTTTTTTTTATATTGATGAGTAATGATTACCAATTTACTTTTTAATGTATCCAGAAAGTTCCTCCTGAATTTATGGAAAATATTTCTGATCAGATGCGACAACTCAGGCCAAAACCAAAGCGACTGGACGAATATACAGACGAAGAAGTGAAAACTTTTCCTAAAGTTTTTGATTGGTAAATATTTTATTATTTATTTTGAGCCAAGCCAACAAGAAAGAACAGTAATTTTTTGAAATAAAATTAAAATTTTTTTAATCCAAACAAGCTTTAAAAAAATTAAAGTACAGTTGACTCGCGATAATCCAACAGTTCGGGACCGAGTGGGTGTTGGATTATCAAAAATGTCGGATTACCAAAGGTTGATTTTTTAAAACTGAATTTTGACTTCTAAGGCAAGAAAATATAAATTGTTATGTATATACAGTACTGTTACAATACATACTGAGTACTTATTTTACGGCCATTGATGATATAAAAAAAACTCATTAGGCATACTTTTACACAAATGAATACGTATGTATGTAAAACTAATTTATTACTGTATTTATGTCTTAAAAAAATAAAATTACAGTTATATAATGTAAAATATAATTTTATGTCTTAAAATAAAAAATAAAAATACATACAATTGTATTTAAGGCTTAAAAAATCTGTAATCATGTTTTGTTTCTTCTTACGTAAAGAGTCTGTCATGGCTTTTTCTTGAATATCTTTTAACATTAAAATGTTCTCGTAGTCGATTTCCCTCTCCTCACACCAACGTATCAAAGTGTTTGCAGCCGACATAACTTCATCGCAAGTGATTGTGCATTTCACCTCCGTAACTGCCTCAATCGGGTCAGTTTTCAAACCAACCTGCGTTGGACTACTGAGCATGTCAGACTGTCAAATGTCGGATTATCGCGAGTCAACTGTATATACAGTTTTAGCTGAATTTCTCCAAGACATTTTTATGCATATAAAGTGTCTCGGGGAAATATGTTTTAAGTACTTGTAAAATTTTTGTGCGATGCAGCAAAAAATAAAAAAAAAATCTCAATGAATTTGATATTTTGACAAAATATTTTTATTTTTATTTTTGGTACTATTATTTTTTTGCATTTAGTTAATTAATGAAAATCTTTTTTTGTATTATTTGTTATATAGGCCAAAGGAGTATATACTAAGATAGGCAAGGACTAACATGAGGTATTTACTTTAACTCACAAGAAAATACTTTCTTTTGCTAATTAATAAAAAGGTTTCATGTGCATTGATGAAATAAAGAAAAGAAACAATAATAAAACACATCTACTTGGTTAAAATAAGTGATGATGATTAACCCAGTGGTTTTGGAACACTATGCCTGTTCCATCATGAGACAACACAAACATATAGGAGAACACAAGATAAACAACATGGGGTGGCAATACAGCATACATAATCCATGTCATTCACACCATTTTATGTTCAAAAGTTGAAAATTTTAAAATTTTCATAACTCGCTTATTCAGACACATTGAATATCTAAAACTTCATCATGCAATTACAGTACATATATATTTTGACTGATAGTTGAATATTAGATGTGTAAATAGTTACTGATGGTAATTTGACAAAATGTACACTTATTTTTTTTTTTTTATAATTTATAATTTTCTGCTAGAACAAAGTGTAAATCTACTCTATGCTTATAGTTCTCCAATCTTAAGTTGGGCAGCATTTCCTTTTTTATTTTTTTTTCCTGAACATTATAATAATTTGCAATAACTGCTGCTATTTTTCAGTTTTATTGCAACTCAAATTGCTTTTCAACATGTTTTAAAATAACTTAATTTACTCATTGGGTAGATAGCTATCAGCTTCAATCTTTATTTTATTTATTTATTTATTTATTTTGTAAAGCATTTTGTATTGATTAACCTATGCTTATTAGTTTGTTGTATTGAGTGTTTATTTCTTAAAGCTGAATATTTATAGATAGGTAAATACCTAATCAGCTTAACACTCAATACTAATTTCTTTATAATTATATTTTATAATAATTATAATTATTTCTTTAGGAAATAATTTTTAACTTATTAATCTTTTAACTTAAAAATGAATTTCCCCTTTAAAAAAAAAATTGTAAGAGTTATCAAATAATAACTTTGATCTGTTAACTGCAGTGAAACTAAATAGGATATCTTCCGAAACATGGCAAATTGATAGGATGCACGTATCGTGGGAATTAAATCATTGTTGCCTAGTTCTTGAATTATACAACAGCTTTGCTTGGCTCTAACAAGAACAATTTTTTTAAAACATAAGCTCTGGATATTCTTTTGTTCAATGCTTGCTATTTGCAACTTAATGAAAATACAAATCGTATACAAGTCTGTCTTTGCAAAATATTAGATTTTAAAAAAACAAACAACCAACTTTTTCTATGTTATTATATTTATCATAATTAAATCTATTAGTTTTTGAAAATTGAACCATGCTTTGAAATGTAAAACAAAAACATAGTATAATTAAAAATGATTGTAGTGCTAAAGCTTTAAAACAACTTATAAATTTTCATAAACAACAATTTTCATAGAGACAATTTAGAGAAGGAATTTTGTGATGATTTTTATTGAGCTTTAATGTTTCACTTTGACTTTTGTTGCTTGATTTGCATATTTTCTTTATGGATATCCTTCTTAATAATTTATTATAAAAATAGTTATTGATCGTTAATTTAAACATGTTTTACAGTTCATTTATTTATTAATTTTCAGATTGTTGGCTGTTAAAAATTAGTGCAAGACCTCCTGCTGTATTTTGTAAATAGGAAATTTTAATAAACTTATTTAAAATCATGCAGTTAATATGTGCTTATTTAAACATCAAAGGATTTGAGAAAGGATGATTAGTACAGTGAAGCTCGGCTACAACACTGTTGTTTATATCGCGAATTCGGATATAACACGATTTGGTCTTGGAACCCTTCTATTTTGGAAAAGGTGTATAATTGTAAAATTGCAAAATTTACCATATTTTCACCCAAAAAGTACGAAAATCGATTGATTTTAGAGAACTGCTTGCGATTTGTACAATCGTCATTTGTACAAGAACCAAGATGGCGGCACCAAACCGTAAGAAAACAGAAATACTGTATGAAGATTTTGGCTAATATAACCCATCAAAGTGTTGAAAAGGTATGATTTATAAATAATTATAAATATACAATTCTCTCACATCGCTCTGAATGATGTAGGCAATCGCGAAATAACCATTTTAAATCGATTTGGAATCGTGTGGGCAATAATAGGGTTCGAGTATACGACATTTGATATCGCGAAGTAAAAAAAGCTCGGGCAGATCGCGATCTTCGAGATCTTGGATCCAAAAGATCGCGATATAACAGAGCTTCACTGTATTTATTTGAACTCTGAATTATAATTAAAAAACGGGGAGAAAAAAATAAATAAATGGAGAATGACTGCCAGGAAAGAGTACTTTAAGTGATAAAAAGATTGAGAACCAACTGATAGTTTCTTCAGTTACCTTACTTGTTTCTTCACAAGCACTGTAAGTAAACATCTGTTATTCACATGCCTCTCTGTTGTGTTACGTTTTTTTTTTTTTATATGTAAGTAATCTGTATTCTGATAACTACATAATGGATGAATATCTAGTAATGATTATTACTGTGTTATTGGAGATAATTCAGGAAAGTTTTGTAAGATAGTGTTCTTGGTTGTCTCTTGCTTTCTCATCTTTTCCAACAGTTTTTCTGTGTATTTAGTCTCAAACTAAATTTACAATCCTAAATTCTGGTTATTACGTGATATTTTACTGATTTATACTATTCAGATACAGCTCATTGGTTTAAGGTTTAATAAAAAAGCAGAGCCATCGTGTGGTGAATGGCATCAGTATGTGAAATATATGGAGTGTTCAGAAGCCAATCAGCCTGAGTCAATAAACCAAAAAATGAAATAGGTTTTTTAAAATTATGTACCAACAAATAACAATGTTTGTAAATTTGAAGAATAAATTTTTTATTGAAAGATAACATAACTATATATTGATTTGGGCACTTTGTCAACCAAAAGTATAAACATTACAGTATGACTTGCACTGATTGGCTTCTGAACCCTCCATATGAGAGAAAAGACTTCTATGTATGCAATATAAATACTTAATTAATGCATTCATCTTTTAAAATATCTTAAAAATATAGTAGAATGCCAATTATCCAGATCGATTTTTATTTAGCAAATTAATGTTTCATTGTATGTACAGTAGGCTACTGTACTTTAAAAAATACTTTTTGTGTTTAAATATTTGTAACTTTTGGTTTTTTTAATACATGCAATACAGCATTTCACAAGAACATGTTGCTAGAGTGATTTTCACATATCTGGATCATGCTAATCCCTAATTAATCTGGTTACTTGGAGTTCTACTGTAAAAAGAAGAAGGATTTATTATGGAAAAAAAAGCAGCTTGCGAGTTGCATCCCTGCTCTAGGAAGGTATTGAGACACATTACCATTCATTAATAACAAGGAAATTAAATAAATATTTTTATAAGTTCACCGAATGTGTTCTGATAATAGAAGAGCATGACTGGAATATTTCCTTCACATTTAATCCAATCTTAATGCTAAGGAATAATAATGTTACAGTCATTACAAGCAAGAGAAAATCATTTATAAAACATTTTATTAGTCTTTAGAAATATAAAAATAATATAAAAAAAAAAAAATTAAGTAATTTGTTCCTCAAGTATGTTTTACTTGTCTTGGCTTAATTTTCATGTTGAGTCCATGTTCAGGACGAAGGATTAATTCTGCCAATAGTGGAATTTCTTCTGTTGAATTCAGGGACTGCACTTGATACTTTCTTAAAACAGAAGAAAGAACTATTTTCTCTTCCATCAAAGCAAATTTTTGCCCTAAACAAAGAAAAACACAAAAGATTAAGAATATCTGCATAACACATCATGATTATGCCAACTAGCTTTTATTATCTGTTTACTTATTTGATTAGTTATTTAAGTTGTTTTCAAAAGCACTTATTCATTATTAAAGGCACTGTTAAGAAAATGTAATGAAATGTTTGAACTAAATGAAATCTCCTCTAACATTTACCATGAAAAAGCTGTGATCTTTATCATAAAAATTAGTAAATGGAGTAATCATTATCACTATTATTGTTAACAAGCCGGGTACCGTCGCTTTGCTCCAGAACCCTTGCATATATAGCATTAAAAAAAAAAAAAAAACTATTTAGCAAATTAATATTGAAATCGGAGAATAGACGACTTCCCAGCCCGTTATGGCCTTCTCCGCATATTTCGATATCATGCTTATTGCCATGAATATCATTGCTTATTTCATATATCATGAATTGTATAGTTGTTTCTTGTTGTTCCGTAAAGACAATTTTTGAAACCATTATTGCACATAAGTTTTCTCACAATAGCCAACATCAAATGTTTCACATTTTTGCATGTATCTTGCAAACGCAGAAATGTTTTTGAATGACTGATATATCGTTCGATAGACTTTTCAAATACCAACATTTTTCTCAATATAATGTTCTCTTCCAACTTTTATACTTTTCGTTTAAATTGAGAAAAAGTCAAAATTTGACCCTTTAAAAGGCGCCATCTTGGAAACCCAAAAAGTTTTTCGAAGGATTTTTGTAGCATTTTGTTTTGTCTTAAAAAGATCTACATTTTATCCATTTATATGACCAATGTGAAAAAACTTAAGTCTTATGACAGACAGAATAACGTTTTTATATAATATGTTTCATTTTTAAAAAAGAGTAAAGTTTGCATGTAAGAATTTATATGATTATCCATCCTCATGATGGGAGGAAGCTTTTATTAATATTGGAAAGCTATAGATAATTTAGGATGCCCTAACATTGTCCTGTAACATTTATACAACACATAACTGGTCAGAGACAGTACGAGTGATTTCCAGCAGTTTTCTCTCTGCTATTCTCATGCCTATTTGCATTGCAGGTTGCTTCAATCTTCCTTCTTTTTTTTTTTCCTATGTAGATTTAAACTTCCATCTTTCCTTTAGAACAGAGTATGATTAAATCTGATGTTTTTCCAACTTACATGGAGACATTCTATGAAATATGACTTACTGTAATTTGCAATTTGTTTGGAAGAGAAAAACTTTCAATCAAAAAAAACTTGGAGAGACCTTCATCCTAAAGTGGATTGAAAATGACGAAGATTTAATTAATCTATCTATCTATCTATATAAATTTGAAAACTACAGTATCCTTTTTCTATCCTTGTATATTATTTCTCAAAAGGTTTTTTTTTTGTTGGTTTGCCATAACTTCCTTAATACTTCATCAAAATCAATGATTGAGACATCATTTTGAAGATTACGTTCACCGCTAATGACGAACAATAAACAAATTGTTGAAAATTAATGTTTTCATTAAAAAACTGTATTTTAAACACCTTTTTATAAAAATGGAGAAGGTGCCATCTATTGACAATGTGTTTAACTAACATGTACCATAGCTGTCGGAGTTGTTTATTATTTCTCAAAGGTCAACTAGTTAGATAATAATAGCAAATAGACTAAGATAGCTATATTCAAGAGAAAGAAAAACAGAATAAAGTTTTTAGGGGTTCGTTCCACTGTTGTTTGAATTGAATTGTTTTCTCTGTTATTTAATGGAGAAAATGATTGCTTCTTCCACAAGTCATTTTTGAAGTTTTTGGAAATGTTTTTGAAAGCTATACTAATTTTACCTGATCATCATTACTACTAATTGATGTGATGTCTGCAAAAGTGAAATCATTGTGCAATTTCAGCATTAGTTATTTAGTCAATGAAAGCGATGATTATCAAAATTCTGAAATATATATTACGTAAGTCACCAATTAATTGTGAGGGAAAGAAGAACTCGAGTGAATTCTTACCAATGCAATTTCTGGGACCAGCAGAGAAAGGCACATAAGCGTATGGATGCCTTCCTTGAGCATTTTCAGGCAAAAATCTTTCAGGAATAAATGAATCTGGATCAGGAAAGACTGTGGGGTTGCGATGAAGAATGTAAGGAATCACAACAACGGTTGCTCCAGCAGGTACCAGGAAATCACCTATAAATGATTATAAGATTTGCTTTAATGGTAATCATCTTTTTTAAAAAAAAATATAAAAATAAATAAAAATGCACACAGTTTGACCTAATAATACTATCTATGTCATCCATAATAGTTAAGTTAAACGTTAAAGTACCCCTCACTGCAGGCCTATACAGGCCTATTGGGGCGCAGGAGGTCAGGCTCCGGCAATGCAAACCACGGGACAAAGTTGGGGCCGGGTGGTCAGCCCGACGCCCGCCCGCCTTTAACTCCCGGGAAAGAAACCCGGTACCCATTTGAGAGAGGGCTGGGTAGACCCTAGGACCCGTTTGGAGATGAAAGGAGCGTTTACTCCATAATAGTGTTTACTAAATATAAACCATACCCTTCTAACATACTTTCCATTTGATCCTAATTTAGTTTACCACAGATGACTAAACAAAATGTGGATTCTAGTGAAAACAAAGGTTACAATTTCTATAAGAAAATTGTAAGTAACTATGAATACACTCTGGTGTTCATTGCATATGGTTAAAAAAAAAATCCATTGCATATTAGGAACTGAGCAAGCAATGAATTGAGAGAGAGTGCATTTAAATTTGAGGTATAAGTTGGGGTGGAGTACAAAGTAATTGTGCTGATATTTATGCTGACATAAATGAACAATATATCAAATTTTAAGGAAATATGTTCAGCTGTTTTCCATGAGGCGCGAAGAGAGAAGGAAACTGTTCACTTGAAGTAGTAAGACTTCCAATGTTCAGTCAATTGAAAAAACTAACAAACAGCTTATTTAGGCACAGTAGATTGTCTGAAAGAAGCTGCAATACAAAGTCTTTGTTCTTCAAACATCGTTTATTGAAATCATCTATACTAAAAACACAATATAAGGAATAACCCTCCCCCCAAAACAAAATAAATAAAATAAACAGTACAATTTTTAACTGTTAAATTAACTAAGTAGGTATTATAAATAAAGAATAAGGCTACCAAGAGATCAGTGAATCCTTACCACCCTGTTTGTCAAAAGTACAAGATATCGTGATATCTCATACAGATACGGTGCATACTTACACTGTCCGGCCACTTTATTAGGTACACCCCTGCTGTGTGCACAAATGTTGTGTCTCACAGCAACTCTTAAAGCCGGTGGGGGCAGTGTCATGGTGTGGGGGATGTTTTCCTGGCACACGGGTCCATTGATATCTCTGGAGGCACGTCAGGATGCTAGAGCGTACCTAAACATCGTAGCTGACTTTAAAGTGCAACCTTTAAAGTTAGCAGTTTATTCTCATGCAGATGGCCACTTCCAGCAGGATAATGCGCTGGTGCACAAAGCCTGCATCACTATGGGATGGTTTGATGAGCATGGCAATGAGTTTTCCTTGCTGCAGTGGCCCGCTCAGTCCCCGGATTTCAGCCCGAATGAAAATTTGTGAGATGAGCTGGAACAGGCTGTTTGCTCCTGGCCTACACCTCCATCAAATCTTCAGGAACTGCGTGACACACTCATGTCTGCATGGTATGCAATACCTCAACAACGTTTTCAGCATCTTGTGGAATCCATGCCTCGACAAATTCAGGCTGTTTTGAGGGCTAAAGGAGGCCCAACACGCTACTAGATAGGTGTACCTAATAAAGTAGCCTAATAAACAGTGTATATCCATTGGAT
Source organism: Thereuonema tuberculata (assembly GCA_023159025.1). Classification (NCBI taxonomy): domain Eukaryota; kingdom Metazoa; phylum Arthropoda; class Chilopoda; order Scutigeromorpha; family Scutigeridae; genus Thereuonema; species Thereuonema tuberculata. The sequence continues at coordinate 24,612,862 of JAFIDM010000002.1, forward strand.
TTTAACTAGAATTAGAATTGTAAGTTTGATTTAGTATTTGAGTTCTTAGAGGAAAGTAACGCTTGTAAATATGAGTATATCAGTGATGACAACAACTCAAACTATCGTAGAATTCTGAAATTTCATTTTAACCAAAGTTCCATTAAAGTTTAAAGAATGTGACAGTGCTCTAAATATGTTCTTTTCAAATTGCTGAAGTTCTTAACTTACCCATTTCTATATCTTCTTGAAGAGATCTTGCTATTCCAGGAACAGATGGAAATATTCGAAGGGATTCCTAAAAAATGTAAAAGTATTCTTAGAGAAAAACAAAATGACAATAATACAATTTACCAACTCATTTAATTATTTTAAATAAAAGTGTTTGTTTGAAAATATCTTAAATTTTTATTTTGCTCTTAATAAAAATTCTTATAGAAATAAAAAAAGAGAGTGAGAAGAATTATTTGTAGTCAATTAAAAATGTTTATGCCAAAGTTATCAATTTGGAGTTCTGAAAAATAATTAATACTATTATATTTTGCAATTAGTTTTAATAAAAGAATCTCAATTTAAACAGAAATTTAAGTAATTCTTGAATCTCATAATCATATTAAAAGTTGCCACTATTTATTTTTATCGAAATTTATATTAATATTTTAAGGATAATTTATTGGATTGATAAAACATTTATCAAAATCATAAATAGGAAATAAACTTTGAAATAAATGCAATAGCACTATTTTTAACTAATGATATAAACACAAATAACAATAATTCAATGAAATTGGAAGAGCCATTAATCAGCAAGATTCAATACATAATTAATTTAAAAAACATAAAATCTGTCGGAAAAGACAAAATCCCAACTTCAATTATTAAAAAAAAAACCCAAAGAATCCTCAAATCATCATTACATTATTAATTAACAGCATAATAAGGACACAGATTTTTCCAGATGCATTAAAAACAGCAAAGATAACTCCAGTGTATAAAAGTAATGATGTTTATGACATATCAAACTATAGACCCATATCAGTACAACCAATACTCAGTAAAATCATCGAAACTTATCTAGTAAATAAAATTAATATTTAATAAAATTTAAAATCATTAACCAAAATCAATATGCTTATATAAAAAAAAAACAAAAAAACAACAACAACAGTACAACTATTAGAGGCACTAAATAAAAATCTAAATAAAAGTAACTTTTCAATCTTACTGTCAATAGATCTCAGCCAAAGCTTTTGATATGGTCAACCATGACATCTTAAGCAAAAAATTAGAAAAAATTGAAATAAGGGACCTTGTGTTAAACATAATTAGGAACTATCTCACAGACAGAAAAATCACTGTTAATATCAACAACACCTCAAGTTATAAATTAAAGATAAACACAGGCGTACCATAAGGATCCATCCTAGGTCCCACTCTGTTTATTATTTACATTAATTATATTACAAATTATATAAAGCACACACAAATTTTTATATACGCAGATGACTTAATATTACTCAAACATGGTAAAAATGTAGATAAAGCTAACGAGGAACTGCAAAAAGATTTCAACAATATACAATTCTGGATGTCTGATAATAAATTACTGATTAATGAAAAAAAGACAAATATTCTTATGATACATATAAAAAACAGAAAACCCAATTACAAGTCGAATATCTACTTTAATAGACATAATTGTTTACACAATAGGACCCACAATTGTACCCAACTGTCAAAAAATAACTAAAAACCCAAAAATATCTGGATATTAAATAAGCAACACATTCAGCTGGGATCTACAAATCAAAGTAATTTATAAAAAAACTAAATGCAATTATTTTTATCTTTTATCATGCAAGAAATATATTACTAATTAAATATAAAATGATTTTGTACTACATATTCTTCGATTCCTATCTAAATTAAGCAAATACCATCTGGACTAGGATATCAAAAAAGAATCTCAAACTCGTAAATTGCCAACAAAGAGAAATTATAAAATTATTTCTCAGCAACCAACATTAATAACCATAAAAAAAAAAACCAACATTTATAACCATAAAAATAAACGTTTATTGGAAAAATACAAAATGCTGACACCTCATCAAAAAGCCCTATATAATTTCCTAGTAAAAAAATACTATAGCTTGATTTACGAATGGAGAAATATTATAAAAAAATAATTATCAGCTAAGAGATCATAACAATGAAATTTGAATATCCAAAAATTAGCAACAATTATGGAAAACTGCATTACTTACATGTTTTAGAAAAAACCTCAAACAAAATTGGGATTAACAAGATTAGATCATTTTCAAAAATTTCGGAACTAAAAAAATTCCTAATAAAATGGTTTATTAACAATTTGAGATAAAAATTGAAAAAAAAAACAAAAAAAACAAACCCAAAGTAATCATTTGCTTTAATTTCTGACGCTATATTGACTACTTCACAGAAAGTGGCAATTTTAAGGTAAATTTAAGAAAGAGGAATAAACATATATATCCTTATAAATTTTTATTTATGTAAATACAACTTAATGGCATCTATTTTATATATCTTTGTAAAACCTCTTATACATCTTTTGTACAATCTTTTGTGCAATCTTTTATATATCTTTGTACCTCATATCAAGTATAACTCATTTTATATTTATATATATTTTGATATGGTTCGACCTCTCAATGAGGACCAGATGGTTTCCTGGCAAGGTTGGACATTTGAACTTGCTACATCTTATTTGGCCAAGTAATTGTAACTTTTTTGCCCTGTACCCTTTACAGGCAAAACTTAGATAAGGCTTTTTAGTTATGCTTTACTTTTGTATATGAATGATTAACTAAGTTAAAAAAAAAAAGTTTCTTAAGAACATTATATCCTATTTTTTACACTCATGATAATATTTTAATAAGTGTTGATCCATTCTCTGGTTGATGCCATTCATCCAGAGGAGTGAACCCTTTTCTGCCCAGTGGTATTTGAAAATATCACTGATAAATAATTTATTAATTTTATTAAAATTTTGTTACTCTTACATAGTGCTTTGAAAAATATTCATTTTGAAATAACATTCTTAAATAAAAAATTTATAAATATTACAGATTTTTGAAAATTTTAGTGAAATTTTTGCATTTCATTTTAATTTTTTTGCACATTCGAGCATCTTTTTGATTCTCATCACCTTGTTAAAAAAAAAATACATAAATTACAAAATTTGAACCGTCGGATCAAAAGTTACAGAATTTTTCATTTTTGAGTCGAAAGTCGGAACTTAGAATTTTTAAAACCGTCTTTTAAGTTCCCATCCTAACAGCATACTAAATTTATATATTTACATACCTGACTATTTGTCGATATAATGAATGATTAAAAGACATTAGTATGCAGAATAGTTTTCGAGATAACAAATTTTTTAAATGTTAATCATCTTTTTTCTGCATACCATATAATGAAAATTAATAATGTTATAATGATTTAAAAATTTTTACATCATTTCATCAATAGTTTTAATATTTACACCCTTTATAGTCTGATGTCCAATAGTTTAGCTATGGACAGATAGTCAGTTGGAATCAAGAGTTGATCATTGGAAGTAAGGTTGGGATTTACTGCAGCATTATCAGTTTTTAACATACTTGTTATCAAGTCATATCTTTAGAGATCTTGCTTTGTAAATGAATTGTGTTGGAACAGGAAAAAACTCCTGTTGTGAATTATTGCCACAATGTTAGGAGTTCAGGAGTTTACAAGCAAGTTATAGGATCTAAATCACTAATTTGCCAAACACTGGAAATAGGAGGCCTCATTCTTATGATAAACATCACTAGACAACTGTGATCTTAGTATAATTTGCTTTATTCATTCTCTGCTGTCTTAAGATAGCTTTAAGATCCACTCCTCTTGATCTTTATCTTGTCTTTACCACTGTCTGTCTATGAAAATCCATGGCATTCATCTCTTTATGATTTATCTGCCAGTCAGCATTCCTCCCTGAGCATTCTTGAACTATATTATCCTTGTCTGCACTGATGAATGATAATTTTACCTGGCTACTGTCTTTACTTATGTCTTTATTTCTGCATATGATGATGCTGGCATTTTCAGCATCTCTTAATATTTTGCTGATATTAATCAGATAATGTAGAATAAAGTAAGAGTCTGTCTAGATAGGTGTAGAGGGAAAATGTAAAGATAAATAGATATTAAATAATGTAATCATATTCAGTTTCGATTGTGCAGTAACTCCCCATTTTACTTGATTATATCCCGGCTACACTTCAATAAAGATAAAACTGCTGATACATATTTTCTGTTTTCATTGTGTCTAAGCTAAGGCCACTCATCATTGTTGTATTTTTTTTTATCTGTCAACACAGTTTCAGTGCTTTTGGAAATTTTTCAAGATCGAATAATGAAAATATTTGATACAAGATTCAAATGGTTCAAATACATTGTAATAAATTCATAATGGTTCACTTACAGATAATTGTGAATAGCTTTCAAAGAAACTTGGGAAAAGAATTATTGCAATTATCCATCTAAAATCTGTCTCTTTATTGGAGGGTGTTATTTATAAATAACTGCAAAGATCAACTGAAGTTAAAATTAAAGGTGCAAATCTGTGTCATGGAGTGAGAAGTCTTTTTGATCATCAGACAATAATTGAAATAAAAATGTCACAAGAAATCTTGATCATTGTTTAGTGATCAAAAAGTTTAAATATATTAAAATTCAACAAAAAAAAAATGCTGTTAAATAAAGAGCAGTTGAGAATTTAAGTTTTAAAATCGCTCCTTCAGTGCAACACTATCCCCAGTGATATTTAGGTTCATTTTATCCTAATTGCAAAATAACATATAACAAACTTTTACACATCTCCCCATTTCAGTGATTTAATTTTGTGGCCCAAAGATGGCAATATATGCCCTTTAAACAAATAATCCTATTTTTGTCAAAAGTTTTTGGATACAACTATCCTAATGATAATAAACATATTTCAGGGTGAGAAGTCCCTGGTTGAGCCTACGTAAGGCAGAGAACTTCGCAGAATGGCCAACCCCAAAGTTCATAAAATTGACGATGACACCAATGAAAGCTGTGAAGCAGATCACCCCGACAGAGGTTTATAAAAACAAAACCTACGGTAAAGTTGTTGCAGTATTAACATAATTGTAGGTTTTCTGGTATTGTTATTTATTTAATTATATACAGAGAAGAGTACCAAATAAAACTATCGCAGTAATTAGACGATCTGCTGATGCATAAATAATAAATTCTGTTACTGTCTTTAATTCCAGATGAGTTGTACCATCCTGACTCATGTGAATTAAGATGTGATGACTGGGAACACATCAATGAATCTTGCATGCTTGAGAAACCAACCCGTTCACATGCACCAAAGTACTGCAGATCAGATGCTTCAGATTTTGAAGAAACGCCACATACACATGCAGATATTACAGTCATTCAAAATATGCAGGATAAACCTACGAAAACAGCAGAAGATACTCCATAAAATGAGCTAGTGGATGACAATGCATTCATTAATCATCAGGAGGTTGAAGGTTTTGTAGTCAAGAAAAAAATGAAAAAAAAAAGCAGAGATGGAAGCATTACTTTTGAAGAGCTAAACGACAGAGAGGAGAAGCTACACCACTGCTAAAGGAGGAATGAAAGAAGCTGTTAGAATGGGGCCAGGTTGTGGCATAGCAAGCCGATGCAAATGCAAACAGAAAATTACGGAAAATAACCGAGAAACATTGTTTAAATTCTACAATGCATTTACGACTCAACAACGAAAGCAAGATTTCATAAATAAGTTGGTGCAAGTCACTACAATAAAAAGACCTGGCTCAGATCCAAACAAATGGAAGAAAATGCTTAAATGTGCATTTGAGATTAAGAAGCTTCGAATAAAAGATATGTCGTTCATTTTTTCTATATACCCTTGGAATTATATAGTAGGTGGTGAACACTGTGATAAGAAAGCTTGGACAAAATGGCTCCCATCACCAACCAAAGTTTTTTACACAAGTCACATGAACCAATAAGTGAAGCAATCAAACAACACATTCATAACCACATTAATTAATTCAGCAGAGTGAAATCTCACTACTGCTGTAAGAAAAGCTCTAAAGAGTATTTAGATGCAAATCTAATCTGTGTGTGCCATGTACAGATGTAACTGGTGACTGGTGCAAAAAAAAGGAATTGGATCCGAGTAAAAGGTGGCTGTATGATCACATATTTTCCAATGAATTTAATATTGGATTTCATAAACCTAAAAAAGACCTTTGTGAACATTCCTAAGGATGGAAAAGTGCTTCAGATGAAATGGAAGACAAATACAAGCTCCACATAAAGAATAAAGAAGGACGAGTTTAGCAGGACGAGATGCTAAGAATGATACAAAACAATAAGCAAAGGGTGGCCATACGGAATGTAACAGCTGCTTGCTTCGACTTGCAACAGGTTTTGTAGGTACCATACGCAGTCTTCTACCCTATTTTATGAAAGGAAATTGTCTCCCTACGACCAATCTGTGTTGGACCTTCCTAGTGGGGATGGTTTGTGTTACATGTGACATGAGGGTGTGGTTAAGCGTGGTGCAGTGGATGTTGCAAGCTGCAAATTTCACTTTCTAAAGAAAAGGACAAAACAAGATAATAAAAACAAAGTGATTACGATTTTGGCCGCCATAGTTATCGCCTTACCTCTGATAACTGAGGCAGCCAAAATCGTAATCACTTTGTTTTTCTTATGTACCTTTTAGCAGTTCAGGCGACTTCATTAGAAAGTGTTACTCATAGTTTCTTAGAAATGAGCCATACACAAAACAAAGGCGGCAATATGCACAGAGTAATAGAATGAAAAAAAAAGGAATTGAAGTGTTCACACCTACTCAGTGGATGATTGTAGTAGCAATGAGAAAAGTATCCGGTCCCTTACAAGATAGTTCCACTAGAATAAAACATGGTTTGTAATTTTAAGAAACTAGCAAAAGATTTTATCTATAATTGGTCAGTTCCCAAGGTAGCATTGCTTGGTGCAGATAGTACACCCTTGAAAGCCACATGGTTTGATATGCATGCGGTGAAGGTTGAGAAGGGCAGCGGTCATTCAATAAAATGTAAGTATAATTATGATGACCTGGACTTCGCAGAAATTAATCTTCATCGCAGACAGCGTAAAGCGTGGCTGAAAATTGAAACCTTACGAAAATTGAAAGCTTAAAAGAAGCCAATTCCTTTCAGTACGACCAAGCTTACTCTTGAGAAAGCTTACAAGAAGCCAATTCCTTTCAGTACGACCAAGTATAATGACCTTAGGTATCTTTGCAATGAATGTATAATTCCCAGCATGTTTCATGATTTTTTTTTTAAACCTCAGTCATGGGATAGTAGTTGAAAGTGACAGCGAGTAATCAGTTGAAGCACAACGATCATTCCATTGCATTAGATACTGTGCTTCCAACCGGCTAAAATAAGAGTTCATATCAGTAATGCAACATTAGATAAGCTATATTGCATTGCCATTTTCATTATGAATAGATGTGTTTTTTGTAAGTGTTTCTTAAACTACTTTACACCTAGGGTTTTTATTGCATGCAACAATAAGGTTATGTTAGAAAATTGGTGCAATTACATCCTACGTAACCTCAAAAGTTGTGTCGTAGCTTAGCATCATATTTTACTTGCGCATTTTAATTAGCAACATTATATATCTATATATAGCGATTTTCAAGCAGTTTCTTTAAATTTAAATTTTTTAGATAGTATTTTTGCTCTCCTGAAAACTTTGGTAATGGTCACTTGGGATAGTGTTGCACTAAAGGAGCATAATAACGATTTTGAATTAATAAACCTGATAATAAATTGGATTTGCAAAAAACAAAACAAAACAAAACAAAACAAACCAATTTGTCTTTTACCTTAATAACACATTCCAAATATTTCATTTTCTTCAGATCATCTGCAGTACATATTCGATCTTCATCACCTTAAAATATAGACACATTTAATAAACCTGAGAAATGAAACTGCTAATATTATCAATCGTATTAATAACCAGATTATCATAGTTTTTTCAACCTTGTTCAGTAATTTTTGTTTTTTGGGTAATAACATTTTCTGATAAAATAATACTTAATATAAGCATAAAATTAACGAAAAACAGAAAAGTAATTGGTTGAATTACTTTTGAAAGCATTTTTAGTTTTTGTTACATAGGTAGGGTTAGATTATTTCTTCTTACAGCCTAAAATCAGAAACAAGTGATGTAGATTAAAATAAAATAAAAGCAAGCTTGCAAATGTTTCAGAATCTTCAGAATAAAGTAGAGGGAAAAAACCAGTGCAGTTATTGGGACACTGGTCTGCTACGAGAAGAGGCCATTATAAGAGGTTTTCTTTTGCGATCACTGACAGTCAGAACGAAGAGCTATTCTGACACTTACCCACTTTTAACTACAATATAAGAAACTGGATCCCCAATTGATTAGAGATTTGGTAATCGTTGGATCTGTCTGGAGAAGAAACAATGAAAAAAAAAAATTCCTCGACTTCTGTCGAAGATTAATCAGATCCTTCAGCCTATAGACAAATGCCTTTCCAGTTGTGAAAAAATGTTTGACTGCAACAGAATTAATAAGAGTACGCTATTGCTACTTGGGCATATCCTAACTAATGCCTTTGCATTTCAAATCAGTGTTAATTAAGGAATTTTGAGATTGCAGCTATTTGCAATTGACGGAAAGATTTTGTATTTTCTTTATATTTTAAATTATAAACTGTATTAATTGTTCCATATAGGCAAAAATTGTAGGAATTAGACATTTTATTCACAGGTTAAACTTTGTTATTACAGTAATAACTTTGATGTCAACTATTCAGCAATTTCATTGTGAAAAGTATTTCAAAAGTATTTCAGAAGGCCCTAGATTAATTGTCTTTCTTTAAAAACGCAATACCCCATCAAAAATTAAAAAGCAAATTAAGTGACTTTTTGTTTTATCTGAAATTAATTTTCAATTTCAAAACCCCTGTAGACTAGCTTACATTAGATATTACTGTGAATAAATCATGACTTGCACAATAAAAAAAAAATAGTATTATTGCATTTTATTCACAAATTTTTTTTTCAAGATTCCAAATTGCTTTGACTCATGTACCTGAAAATATAATTTCTCTGTCCCTAAGTGTGCGTGTGCTACTCTGAATTCGTCAATTATTGATCTGAAATATGTACTTTGACTGTTATAGAACTTGATCTAAAATTCTATCACTAGGAATGTGCCCAAATATCTACTGCGGAGTGAGAACTGAGCAGGGATGGGAAGAGAGGCCAAAAATCACTTGCTTATATTTTAAGTGGGACCGTAAATCAGTAACGTGCCAAATTTTAAGGAAATCTATCCAGCCAGTTAATTGATGGCATACAAAAGGTCAAAGAACAATATGTCCAAATTGAATATTGAAACTTCACATGCTCAGTCAATTAAGAAATAATGTCGAGGAAAATTTGAAGAATTGAATAACCACTGCTACAGGCATAACATTTAGTCATTAATTAACAATGTAATCTTTATGAGATTCGAGGCCAAAAGAAAATGAAAAAGTGGATATACAAAATAAATGAAATTAAAATAAAATTATACTTAACTAAATTAAAACATTAAATAAGACAAACTTATTATAATATCTGTATTGATATCATGACATCTTTTGTCTGAAACTGCAATATCTTATTTTTTAAAAAAACATTTCATTGTAATTATAATTGTAATTATTATTTCATAAACTCCTAGATTCCATGTGAAATAAACTATTATTATTAAACACATACCGAAAATTTCATCTAATTCTTTTTGAACTTTAATTTGAGCGTCAATGTTTCTTCCAAGTAAATATAAGGTCCATGAGATTCCTGCTGCAGTTGTATCGTGTCCCTAGAAAGCAAATAAAGCTTTATTTATAGCCAAGACAGTGTTATCAGCAATTCTATAGATCTCACAATTTAAATTGATATAGAATTTAGTAGAGGACAATTAATTCTCCAATCAGTTTGATCATAAAGTTATATACTACTTAATGTTATCTTCTAGCTTCTGAATTTTATAAAAAAGAATTTTTAACAAAAAATAAATAAATAAATAAATAAAATAATAAGACAAATTCAAACCTCAAACATAAAAGTATCAACTTCTTCTCTTATATCTTCATCAGAAAGAATTCGACCTTTTTCGGAAGCAGACAGAAGAAGATCCAAAAATGCTAAACGCTTTTTCTTCCCAAAGACTTCTTCAGAAGCATCTGCTTTAGATGATTCACCTTTAACTAACAGCTGCTTTTTCTCTTGAATTACCTGCCAAGAAATATGTAGTTATTATTACTAAAATTTATTTTACAGGTATTCATTATTTCAGAATATCATTTTATATTCTTGATTTGGTATATTGTATCATTTTATGAGACAGACAAAGTTTCAAACACGATGAGTTTTCTTAAAACTCGTATTCATGCATGTTTATGTCATTAATTACTTTCAGTAAATGCAGTTAAAAATGAAACAAAAGAATGGGTCAGTTTTATTTGATACATTCACTATAGTCAAAGACGTTTAGGGGTTAACGTTTCATGCAAGACAGCATTGGGTTTTCCTCCCGTGTGTGTTGATAGAGTTTGGTGGTGTATCCTACGAGGGCCCATGATTCGAAGTGACGAGAATGAGGACTGAGGCGAGGCTGGATGTCAGTTCAATGCTCGCCTACCTTTGCTCTTGGAAAAGAAACCCGGTACCTATTCTACAGAGAGCTGGATGTATCTTACGTCTGTAGGAGAATTAATTTGGGATAAACCCCTCATCTTTGTTGGAATTGAAACCAAGCTCTTCCAGCCCACAGTCAAATGTCATACCACTTGACTTACACCCAACTAAGGATGTTACAATAAATAAAATATCTGAAAGGCTATTATTTTCGTAATTGAGTCTCTGTGATGGTTATGATGTCAATAATTTAGAAAAGGAGAAAAACAAATCCCATGGACATACCCTGGGAGAAATGAACTCAGCGGAACTAAGAAACCAATTCATAAGCAATCAATGTTAATACTCGTAATTTATTTATAGTTGATGCTCAAAATTATTATTTGTAGGCTGTCTTGAAAGTTTGTAAGTAATTAAAGCAAGTCCTGTAATATTAGTTAATAGTATTAACAAAGTAAGTTAATGTCAAATGGAAGCAGAAGTAAAGAAAATTTTTCTTACTTTGTTAGTAAAGCCATGTAAAATCTTAAGGCATTTCTTATGCAGTCTGCCAGTAGGTGTCAGTGCAAAGAGAACATCTGGCCAAAGCCATGGGCGAAGTTGTCGAGAATGAATAATATCTGTAATTCTAAAAAAATAAAATAAAATAAAGAGTCATTTCTGTCATAATAAGATATTAGTGTATCTGCGAATATTACAGGGAAATGCTATTCTGAAACTGATCAAATCAAATACAATTTCTGATTTATGTTTTCATGAGAACTTTTGCTTGAAAGTTGAGTTTTTTTTATAATTTATAATTATCTGACAGAAAAAAAATTGTAGTTATATAATCGGCTTCAGAACATTTAATATATATTAAATGTAATTTTAATAAATATTTAATAATGTCTATGGGTTCTATAATCAGTGTACTGAAATATAATATTACTAATCAATTTGGATATTTAGAACTGATTTTAGAAATATAAATAACATTGAACATGCAAAGTCTCATTATTTCAATTTAATATTTTTATCCTCTGATTATCACATTAAAAAAGACTAGATGGTTTTGGTCTATAGCTTATTGATGATTCATCTTAAAACACAAAGCCTATTTGTTTTGGTCTCCACCAACTTGGCATAAATAATCATACTTTTCCCATTTGATGTAAAATAGAAGATAATATTATCGCCTAGTGAATTATTCTTGTCCATCAAATATGTTTGACTTGGATTACATTAATATATTTCTGCTGAGGGTTGGGGACCAAAAAGAATGAGCCTATGTTTAAAGCTAGACCTTAAATAAGCTATGTATAAAAGTTTATGGAAATTCGTCGAGCAGTTTTAAGGTAATATGTGTACAAACAAAACAAAAATGGACAACTACATAAATGGACCAAGTAGAAAAGAAGTCGAAAACAGATAGAATAGCGAGTTTGCATGCTTCACATGGCCAGTAAAAATATCGGCATTATTTGTTCTGCATTTTCATAAACGTTTATGGAAGACTAGTTATACACTCAGCTATCCATTGCATAAAAGGTAGGGAAATAATTAGTGGAAAGTTGGAAACCAAAGTAATGGTGCAGATATTGTAAGGTTGATCATAAATAAGCATTGTATCAAATTATAAACAAATCATTAGAAAGAGCCAGCTGATTCGACACTTAGTCACAATAAAAACTTTAAAAGCTT
>JAFIDM010000002.1:24654599-24679631 GCA_023159025.1 Thereuonema tuberculata
AAAAAAGCCGATAAGTAGTTTGGATGGTTAGTTTGGATTGTTTCTTTAACGGCAAATCTTTTTCAAATGCTAACAAAATAACAACAACGAGAACAGACAATTTAACAAATTATCTTCTTTCTTTTATTCACTTCGTTTAAGTAATGGGTAACAGTGCTTGTTGCTCTTTTTGTCATTTTTGAACATCTGTTTTGCGATTAATTTCATGTTAGAATATTTTTTTCAACTTTTTTATCAAATTTGGTTAATTAAAATATATAAAATGAACGAAAATATGTCAATAAATACTTTGTATATAAATATTATGTGGATCTTCTGTGTTTTCTTTATTATGAATCTTGAAACCTGTTGCATCTTTCAACTTCATAGAAGAGCTGTTCTCCATTTAGATTAATTCGAATTTTATATCCTAAAAAAAAAGTATATATCGCCGAAAATGGATCAGTGAATAAAAAATAATTTGATATCAAAATATATTTTCACGTTCTTAATGAGTTTGAATTCTCCAATTTCTTTTCACTTTTTCACAAATATTCAATTTCATATAGTACTAACATTAAATTTGTTGAATCACTCGCTTTTATCTTTTTTAATTGCTTTGTTCTTGCTTTGTTTGTAATATTTGTTATTTGTCTGTGATAAACGAAACAAGCGTCACTAATTCATTCACTCTCCACTGCTCCCAAAGTATCAGTCTGTTATCAGTAAAGGAAGTGAAGCTTCAAGAATTTGTAGATTTCGTTTTTTTTCTATTATATAATAAGTGTCATAAAAATTTATCTTTTATTTTTAACACCAACGCAAATGAGTTTTTATCTTTCCTATTTCTATTTTTAGATTTTCATTTCTGTTACGGGAAATTACTACAGAAATAGATATTCAGATTAAAACAAAAATTCATCTTCTAAGTAACTTAAAAAAAAACAACATTTGGCTGGCGAATTTTCGTAATTCTTTTTTTCAAGCCTTTTTACAACAATATTATACGTAGATGTCACACATCAAATTCTAAAACAATAGAAATATCATGTTCTCCAAAACCAAAGTTACCTAAATATTAAAAACAATATAATATTAATTGTTGTTTACTGGTGACTGCTCCTGGCTGATGATCACCAATGAGCGTGAAACAGCTGTTCCAGGATGTCACTTGGTAAATAATTTGATCTCTCCCATTCTTGAATATAATATCAAGTTAAATTATAGTCCATTACAATTAATAAATAAGACAATTAAAGTCTGTGCCTTTGTTCTTATTTTTGGTATTAATAAATCCATACACAATGCATACAATTTTGATATTTGCGTCTATACCTTCATGTCTATTCAAATCAATTCAAAGTACTGTTTTTTTTTTTTATTTCTTATGTAAATACTTTCTATATATTTTCTTAATCTAGAGTTTTCTTCCGTTTGTAAAATTTTAACTTTTTCATTTCCTTCCTTTCATCGACTTTGGCCAACTACGGACCACGGGCTAGCCGTACTTGACAACGTCAGGGTGAGGCTAGGAAATTCCTGAAGGGGGACGAGATTCACATCCCGTCCATAAATAACCCTGAGATAGTAAGTCCCAGGGGAGAAACGGATGAAACACAGAAGAAGAAAGATGAAACATCCAAGCTCTCGACCGGGATTTGAACCCGGGTATCAGCACACAGGCCGCACGGCAGACCGACGCCAGAGACCGCACGACCACGCCGACACGGCACTTTTTCATTTATTTTGTCTTTTTTTTTTTTTTTTTTGTAGCAGTGTTCGGCAATTTTCGACTCCTCAATTGCTTTATTCTCAATTTATCAAAATTATAAGTATGGCAAATGAATTTAGCCTATTAATACCAAAAATGGTAACAAAGATACATACGTTATTTGTGTCATTTATTGACTTTAATGGACTATAATTTAACTTGATAAACTTGATAAACAAACTTAATTTCTATTAATATTGTTTTTAATAATTTAGTACTTTTTTTTTTTTTTGTTGAACATCATATTTCTATTGTTTTAGAATTTGATGTGATATCTATGTATAATATTGTTGTAAAAAACGCTTAAAAGAGGAAGAAATTCCAGAAGAAATTCCGGAAATTTGCCAGCCAAATATTATAAACATCTCACCAAATTTAAATGTAAAAAAACTACATTTAATACTAAAAGCAAATTTTCGAAAAGATTGCGTCTTTTCTTTCTCAAGCCTAAAATAACAATAATTTGAAGAACAATACTGTAAATTACATTAAATTCCTCGAGAAAATATAAATATCATTTAGTTTCAATCTTTGTTTCTTTAACAATAATATACGACATGGCTTAACAATTTAGTTCTTTGATTGTAACCTTATTATTACATTTTGGGTCAGGTTGAACCAAAAATGTAAATGTAAATGTTAAACCAACATTTTACAGCCAAATATTATTTTTAAGTTATTAAACTTAAAATTTCTGTAAGTAGAAGATGTATTTTTTATTATGAAATGAAGAGAAATTTGGAGAAGGTATGGTTTATAGGTTTTGAGATTATCAAAATAATCTCAATTAGACAAAACAAAGGCTGAAGCAAAAACATTAATTACTTATTTTTATAATACATTTCATTTTTTAAGTTTGGGATAACGGGTTAGCTGCAAAATGTTTACGATACAGTCTCAAAATTAATTAAAACTTTCAAACAAAAGAAAAAAAAAAGGTAGAACAATCCCAGTAGCGATTACATAATGCCCCTCTATACAAAGTGAATGTTAAAATTTCGAAAATTTTACAACTGTAAAACCCCTCATAAAAATAGAAGCTCTCCGTGGATTTGGGAGATCCCATTATAATAGATATAGGCCCATCATTGTAAGATTTATTTGAAGAAGAATCATATGGGAATCATATTTAATGGGAATCATAAACTTCAGGTTTTTTTCGATCCACAATGGTGACAATAAGACTTGAACTTTTAAATAACCTAACGCATTAATAGGATTCCATTGAAGGAAGTGTTCTTATTCAGTAATGTCAAAGGAAACCCACATGACCCAATCGTACTTGTAGTTGATCCTTTTACATTATAATAGAAATATGCCAATCATTGTAAGATTTATTTCAAGAAGAGAAAAAGAAAATTGGCTTTTAGCTTTAAAGCAAAGAAAATATTTAATCAATAAGGTTACCTTTAAAAATGACAAACAATATATATACATAAATGAAATTTAACATAAAATTACAATTCAAAATCCACATACAAAATACAAGCTCTTCATTGATATGGGAGATCCCATTATCATAGAAATTCTCGCGACGGACGGACAGATAGAGCGGGAATATAAGGCTTCTCTTGTTATCAGTTGCTCTCTCTATATAGAAAGCCTGTAGACGTTACTTTATAATCTTAAATTTAAAACTACAAAAGTAAAAGCCGATTGTAATCCTTTAAGTTGTTGTTTTATATTCACTGTCTAACTAACTGTTTTCTTAAAAGGTGATTTTAAAAACAAATGCTAAAGTCTTTTCCAATGATAGATTATATTAGATATTAAGTAATTTTTGTTAAATTGGGCATTTTGGTTGAAGGTAAACGGTTTCATTTAGCTATACTGAATTGTCTTTTAAACAATTTATTATTTAAAAGAAATTCCAGTATTTCCTTGCTATTTATTTCTTTTTTATGAGAATCATAAACTTCAGTTTCTTCGATACACTACGGTGATCATAAGACTTGGAAGTTTTAAGTAAACGTATGGATTAGTAGGATTCTATTGAAGGAAAAGTTGCTATTCTGTTGTCAAAGGACACTAACATAAACCAATCGTATTCCAGTTGGTCCTTAGACTGCTAATGAACAACATTAACTCAACGAAGCCATTAGATGGAAATAAGAAAAAAAATCAAATATTGTATTTTCTTATAATCCATTTACACGACATCAGTTGTAGTTTAAGTTGAATAAAACCTCATATTTTATTTTGAACTTGGAAGCTGCGAATTCACCCTCTCTTTTCGTCATTTTCAAGAATTAAATCGTTTGACAAAAAAATGCATAAAGTCACAGTATCCAGAATCCTGATGCCTCGATTTCTTTCCCTTGATTATCATTAATTTTTAATGATATAATTCGCCCAATTTTAATTTTATAATCTACTCGTGTATTCAAAACTTTATTTGTTCAATCCCCTTCAAAAAACATTCCTCTACAGTTTCATTGCTGATATATTATATTTTAATCTTTTTTAAATGATCGTCATCAGAAAATTTAATGATTTTGATTCAGTGCTTTCATATTATCTGCATCACTAAAAACTTAATATTCAACTTAATATCACATATAATACTGATAAACCTATCATATTTGATTTCATGCGGATTCGTGTCATTTTCATTCCCATTTCTAACTGAATTTAAATCGAAGCCACAAGAATATTGATAGACCTTTCCATTTGTCTGATTATTTCTGTCTATAGTTAATAGTAAGACTCTGTGATTAAGAAACCAGAACCAGGAGTCCGTTGTCATTAGAGTTTTAAGAAAGCCATTGCAACACCATAATTGCGCTTTGATCAGTAATTAAGTTAGTGCGTGATGTTCAGATGTTGGCCAATCTACTTTTCACAGAAATACAGTCGGACCTCGATATAAGGTCACCCCTTGGGACCTCGCGAAAGTGACCTTATAAGCGGGATGACCTTATAATCGATTCATAGGCATTGTCAGTAAATAAGCATTATATAAATACAGTATAATTCTTTGTAAAATTTAATACGTACAAAAATATCAGTTCATTAGGTTATAATTTTTTAATTTAGTTGAACCAACTAAAATTAATGGAATCAGAAAGAAATTATTTTCTAAAAATTTTAATTCGGAATAAAGTTGTATATAAATAGTACTGGTATGCTCAAGCAAAGTACTGATGTACAGCTGACCTTACTTAAAATAATCCATAATACAGGACTGTCGCGATTTTAGTTTCCTCTTTTGTACATTCTTTTCTAAGTTTTGTAGTTTCAGGAAAAAATCTGAGTGCTTCTGCTTGTGTCACCGCTTCAGTTTTAGTATCACCGTCGTTATCTTCACTTTCTAATGCATTGGAATCTAAAACTTGCGAAACAATTTCGGAAATCGAAGTTGAGAAGTGGTAGCAATTTCATCATCAATTCTCACATATTCACTTTACCCTTCTATAGCACAGCCGTGATTTCTGAGATCTTGTATTAACACAGGTAAAGGAATATCGTCTTCATCATCTTTTTTCCTAGAATTTGAGGGGATGAAGTGCTTTGTGATAAAAGCTGTCCCCTCCGTCAGTAGGAGAAATGACGCCGATAAAAGATCGTATCCACGGAAAAATTCTTGGAATTGAATCAGTGTGGCACTGAAATAAAAGTGACCTTATATGCGATTGCGGTATTTAAGACTTATCATATATCCGATAATCCATATCAAAGAATTCCTATTCAATGAGCCGAGACTTTAGAAAAGTGACCTTATATGCGGGGTGATCTTATATGCGGGTGACCTTATATCGAGGTCCGACTATATATTAAAAAACTGAACAAAAACGAAACTGAAGTATCATAAAAAAACTAAAAGTATCAAAAGTAAAAGCAAGGAAAAAAATTTGGCTTCGTTATATTCACGATACCATAGCGAACTCGTACATGTTTCATTTCAGTCACTTCTTGTGAGACAGGAAAAGACCACAGATCAGAACTCGTATTTTTCCCCACCTCTACAACTTAAATGGATTCCAAGAACATGTAACTCATTTCTGTTCGAGAGCTCGAAATGAATGGAAAAACTCAAAATATTTTATAATTACTAGTATTTAGCAAATAATTAAAAATTACAACTTTAACTACAGAAATTACGCTGTATTCTAAATAGCCTGGTAATGTCAATCCAATTAAAGGAGTATTCCGGTTTTATATTATTATCCTATTTCTAGGTGCCAATGTCAGATAAAAAATTGTAATGCAGACATCTAATCACATCTTTGATTAAATTGAAATCTGATAAACTTCATTACATTTCACGTAATTTTAATTTGAGAAGAAATTAAAAGGAATTAACATAACATAGAATCTAAATAAGAAACTAGTACAAAGAAATAAGAACGAATTTCAAAATAAATGGGTAGAATTTTTAGTGGAATTTAACTTGTTTCTGATAAATATTTTACTTAAATACGTGCTGACTTCCCCAACAATATGGAAGGTTTACTTGTAGCAGCCGAAGAATAATGTAAACAAGGTAGTAAGAACGAGGCATTGAAATAAAATCAATAAGATCATTATCTTTGAACTAAAAGAAATAATGTATTCTAATATTTGCACAATCACAGTTAAAACGATATAATTAACTTGATTAATTTTCTTAAAGTAATAAAATTGTTTCTCCTTAAGTTTTAAATATTGATGTATAAATTTACTTAAAAGAGTCTCTTTCTCCAATAATTAATCAATATTCTTAAACAAATCCTAGTATATCATCTTCCACACTATTTATCCTTCATTTCAATCTGATAGCTTTTCCTAAACGAAATATCTTTTATTTATTTTTTTTATTTTACCTTTTTACTTTTCTATCGATGACTTTCCAGGATTGGATGTACATTCTATATTCCTCTTGAATTTACCTTCTCTTGGTAAAATTCTTTGGACCTTTGGACCTCATCGTTCTTAACCCTCTCTGTTATGTTACTTAGCAACGGGAATAAGTGAACTGCCTTTTTTACTGCCTACATTTTACGGACAATTACTGCATATTTGCTGATGTCTTCTTTTGAAATATTCCACCTATCCAGTTCACTTGGCATCTTAATATCTCTGGCAATTTCGGTAACTTTCAGAGACATTTTACTTTGGCTTAATCCTGATCTGATTTTACTGCACTGATCAGAACTTCTTTGTTGCTGCCTTGAAACTCATTCAAGAAAACGACACATCAATGAAATCACAAGCTGTACAATCAAACATCTGGACATCGACGTTCATGATTTGTTCCAAACATTTTGTGATAAATCTTTGGATGGATCCATGCCATCAACAGACAGTAAAACCTTCAGATGCTATTTGTCTGGACATCATGGAAGTGAACCTAGACCTTCAAAGCCTCGAAGATAGTTGTTTTTGTGGACATTAAATTTTCTACAACAATTCTTCCACTATCTGGATACGATAAGTAAAATGGCAATTTATTAACATTGCTCGTAGTGTGACTTTATTTTATGTTACAAATTAGATTCTTTCTTCCCTTTGATGACTGCGATTCCAACAAATCGTTGACGAAAGCAGAATTGATATACAGTGTTACCTCCGAATAACGGACAGTCACGGGACCAGAAGTTTCGTCCGTTATTGGGAGGTGTCCGCTATTGGGGAGGACTATCTTTTTTTCATTTTTTAGCTTATAGCATGTCATTTAATGAAAAATTACGTACAATCTTTTTTAAATTTATACAATTATCATTATGCTAGGAGAGAATATGAACAATGGCAAACCATTTACTATATTCCTTTTTAAATGAGTGCTAATCCGTTTGTCTTACTTAAAATAATGACAAAATTACATACAGTATAAAATTAATTTGATTAGCTAAAAGTCATCAGTTAACAGAGTTTCACATTTCTTTTTTGGATTGAAAACATGTTTCTCAATATGAATAGTTAAATCGTTTACTTTGCTAGGCCCTCATAGTCCCCTTTGCACAGAAAAAACTTTTTCAGTTCTTCACTGTATCTGAGTGCTTCCGAAAAGTCTTTAATTTTACAGACATCGTCTTCATTCACACGGAAATCATTCTCATCATCGTCGGAAAGAGCAAATTGTTCGGTTGTGTTTTGAGGAATGAAATTTGTAACATTCAAGTACTCTTCCTCAACCACAAATCCTTGTCAATTTCAATGTAATCTTCAACACGGACATTCGAATCCAATAGTGTCAGCAGCTCATTAAGCTCTTTTGCGTTTTCATCTATTGCACTCTCAGGTACCACTTCGCTCGTACTTGCAATTCCTGCCTTTTTAAAACATTTCAGGGCGCTCCCAGGTTCCACCTTTTTAAGAGTTGATGTGATCCAAGAAACTGCATCCAAAACGGATACAGATCGGGCTTGCTCTTTACTAGATTTACAGGAGGAAATCTGTGAAAGAACATGGCTGAGAAGAAGTTTTAAGTACCCTACTTTAAAGCTGCGGATAATACCTGATCAAGAGGCTGTAACATAGAAGTGGTGTTAGGTGGGAAAAAGACTAACTTTACATTTTTTAATTTTAAATTTACAGGATGCGAAGTATTTTTCTTGCTTGCTTCTTCATTCTTTTGTCCAAGTCTACTAATCAATCACTCATTATTTCAATCGTAATCCATTCTTACTTGTTAAAATTCCATGAAACATTTAAGTTTTCGTACGTCAATGTTTTCAAAACATCTTCGTGTTGTAGCTTTTTCGATGACAAGTGGAGTTTCAAACTCCCCAGCATGTTGCAACACAACAAAATGGTAAGATGATCTATGGAAATTTTGCCGCCACTACATTTCTCTCTCCCTTGAAACACAAGGTTTTTCTCGATAAAATAGACCAGTCTCGTCAGCATTGAATATGTTTTTATCATCATATCCTTGGCACACTGATTTCAGTTTTTCAACCCAATCTGTAATATGATTTGGATCTACGGATTTCTCTTCACCACAAATAGATTTGAATGAAATATTGTGACGTGTCCGGAATTTTTCTAGCCATTCATTTGATGCCTTAAACTTGTCCAATCCTAAACTTTTACCGACTTCTCTGGCTTTTTCTCGAAGGAAAACACCGCTTACAGGAATGCTCTTTGCACGAGCAGAGCGGAACCATTTTATCCCCATTTCGTCGATTTTTCTTGTTTCAGCTTTACGAAACTTCAAATTCTTCGAATTTTTGTTTGAATTCACCATCCACATTTTTCTAATCCCATCTTGGTCCTTCAAAAGTTCACTTATCTGAGTTTTTCCAACTTGAAAATGTTCATCAAGACAACGCACATTCAGCTTTTCTTTTTCGACAACTTCAAGAACATCAATTTTTTTCTTTCTAAATTCTTTTTACAGTTAAAATAACTGTCCGCTATTCGAAGTGAATAACATGGAATGTCCTATTTTAAGGGAATGGGACTCGCAATAATGTCCGCTAATTAGAGGTGTCCGCTATTCGGGGTGTCCGTTACAGGAGGTAACACTGTATATTTAATTGAAACATCATTCGAAAGAGCATCACTTGCGCTGTGAGTATTGACTTCACGGAATTCCTTAAGGCGAACTAAATCATCAAAGAACTGAAAAACTATAATGATACTATAATTATTATTATTATTATTTTGTGTTTAAATTTTATTATTTATCTTATCAGAATCAAATAATAAGCAAATTAAATTTTACATTTGGAATTTTCATTACATCCAGATTACACAATTAGTGAAGTTTGTAATATTATTGTTATTCATATTCTATAACAATTATAACTATAAAGTTTATTCTCATGGTATATTCCGTTATTGTGAATATAATAGATATTACTTGTATTTGATTTTGTATTTCAATAATATGTTGATTGTAAGTATCATATAATTGTAAATTCTCTTATGTATAGATGATGTATAAATTCTCTTATGTAATTGTAAAATCACCTATTGGATATCATTAAAAATTTTATTTCTATTTATTTAAATACTTATAGAATTTATTATATAAATTAATTATATTATTACACACACTATGAATAAATATTTACCGGCGAACAAGACCATCGCTAGATTTTTGGAAGTTGTACCGGACAGAAGCATCGTAAATAATTTCTTCAACTTACATCGAAAATTAGCAGCAGCAACAGCAGCAAGAATTTTCAATCAGGTTTGCCATAAAAACAAATTATTTCCAGTAAGTTGCTCTATAAAAATCACAGCAAGTAATGCTAAAATTGAACAATGCTTAGAAAGACTAAAATTGCTCATCCTTGAAGAAAGAATTCACCAAAATGCTAATAAGATAAATACATTGTCTGCAAAGATAAGATATGAAGCTAATAAATTACGATCAACATCCAATGATGATATTTTTCTTACAAGTTTAAGAATTGCAGCTGATATAGGAATCGTTACTTTTCATAACATCAAAGTTAAACATTGCAAAAAACTTGCTAAATTAAGTATCAAAAAATGGCCGTTAACTCAACATATACAGCAACAAGAAAATCGGAGATTTATAAATGATAGTTCCCATAACTTCGCTACAGATCAGATTAGGTAAAATGTAAAATGTAAAATTTTTTTTATATATATATTCCTAATGCTTTTTTATTTTTTCTTACTTTTTTTATTTATCCTTGCGTTATTGTACTTCCTTTTTTAACTTATTTTTAATTTGTTTTTTATTATTATGTGTCGTCCTTAAATTTATACTTTAACACAAAATTATATTCACTTGTTTTTTCTAACATTAGAAACCAAAAAATATAATCTATTTTTTTTGAAAGAATTGCTGTACTGAAAACTACTTTTCTTTGTTTTGTTTTTTCTGTAATGATTTTGAACGTTTAAAAAAAATATTTAGTGATACTAAGCAAGTTTAACTCATTAAAATGGCTTCTTGCGAAGAATTGCAGCTGATATCCAAGTGAGGAAAAATGGGAGAGCTAAAAATCGGAGATGAGGTGATAGAGAAGGTCTCACACTTTGATTTTCTGGGATCAAGACTGAATGAGGATGGAGATATAGATATACAGAAGATATAGGGAAAAGAATCTTGTTGGGCCGGCGAGCAATGTCGAACCTGGAGAAAATAATGAAAGACAGAGACATCTCTAAATCTACCAAGATTAGGATTGTGAAAGCAATGGTTTTTCCCGTGATGATGTATGGTTGTGAGAGTTGGACAATGCGAAAGAGGGATAGAAAGAAAATCGACTCCTTTGAACTCTGGTGCTGGAGAAGGCTTCTGAGAGTAACATGGACTGCAAGGAAGACTAACAAATGGGTTTTTAGATCAGATTCAGTGGATCTATTCGTTGGAAGCATTGATTTTAAGGCAAAAAACTATCCTATTTTGGCCACATTATGAGAGCGGATAATTCCATTGAAAAAATAATCATGCTTGGGAAGGTAGAGGGGAAAAGAACAAGAGGAAAGCAACGAAGAAGATGGATGGAGGACATAGAGGAAGCTACCGGGAATTCTTTGCAGCAACTAAGAGATGCAGCAAATGATAGATCTGTTTGGAGAGCTTTTGTACATGAAGTCACCAGAAGTCGTAGACGACTTGATGGAACCTAACAACAACAACAAATCCAAGTGAGAAAAATTGCTGCTAAGATTATAACTAAGGAAGAGGAAATCGCCATTTTAGCTTTAATGAATAAAACTATAATTCAGTGTTTTATAGGCTTATCTATTTAATACCAAATCATCTTTTCAATGAATTTTGAATTAGCAGCTGAGTAATATCTTACATTTTACTTTTTTCAGGTATTTTTAATTTTGTAAATAAGTTTTCACTTGAATGAAATAGCTTTTTCCATTCAAATTACGTAAATATATTTTCAAGACTTCGTCGTAACGTAAACCTATTCCAAATCTGAAAATATAAATGGAATTGTTGTATCTACTTCCTTATTGACATCTTCCGATTGGGCAAATCTCTTTTGATTAGAGATTGCGTGGAGTCATTAGCAATAACATTGAATTGTAATCTTGAACTTAGATTATTCTGATTAAAGCAACTGGCAATCATAGAACTGTAAATTCACTACTTGATAAGTTGGATTATAACGTTTTGAGGATTAATCAATGTAATAAATAACAAAACAAAAAAATATATAATTCTTTAATATAAAAAAAGAACAAATTTAAATATTTTTTAATACATTATGTACAGTGAATTTATATCAATTGTAAGGTAATTTAACGTGTGTAAAGATTATTCAGAAAAAAGTTAAAAACACTATTCACTTAAAAATTAAAATTTTAAATTTATGTATAACTAAAACCGTTACATATTTCGATTAGTTTACAATAGTCTTCAACGGAATGGAACAAGAGAGAAACAAAAAAATCAGTATTGTTTCCTCGTCAAATAACCATTAAAATTACCCATCATTCCAGTTCATTAACGTGAGCCTACATGTGCTTCCGACAGAATCCATTATACTTTGGGTGAACCGATTAAAGAGAAAAAAAATGGGGGGGGGGAGAGAAATTGTGACCTTAAAATTTCAACCCATAATCAAATATCCTGTCGACCAATAATTAAGACATCCTTATTCTTATATTATATATTCTTATATTATTATATATCATATATATATTATATATATTATATATATATTATTCTTATATTCTTATATTAATATAGACATCCTTATTCTTAAGGATAGAGTAAGACTGCATGAATTTCCTGAGCTATGTGTCCACATGCTGTACAATAAGTTTGGTGTTCTCAAAATCTAATTCATGTTGGTGTTTATTGATGAGCTCCGCCGTATTATATAATAAATTATTCTTCTGTAATGAGTATTGGTGCTCTTTTAGCCTCACGCACAATGGTCGAAGGGATTCTCCAATATACAGACAATTATTCTCCTGGCATGGGGTAGCATACCCGCAATTACTAATAAATATAGATTCTATACAATCATCTTTCTGTATAATTAAAGCACCTCAGAAGAGTATTATTCACCTTACCAATAATCTAAATATTGAATTTAGCTAAGATCCTTTTAATTTCATTAAATAACCGTAGAATATAAGGAGTACTCAGATACGTCTTTTGTTTTTTAATCTCTTTAGAGCATTGAGGGTTTAATATTTTCCTCATCGTGCATTTTATAGTCTCACTAATAAAATTATCATTATATCCGCACCCCTTTGCTATTTCAATAATTTTATAAATGAAACTGATGTAATACAAAACGCCTTCCTTACTCCATAATAATGGCATTCTTTTTTCAATTCATAAGCACAAATGATTTACCATGTTTACCTCCATTAGCATTATTCCTAAATACCGTGGTATCAGTTTGATTTTCCATATGTGTAATAAATATAACCAAGAAAAATATCTCGTCATATACCTCTTATTCACAAGTAAACTGAATCTTATTATTAATCCTACTATTTAATATTATTAAACTACCCAACTATATTAACGCCCTATTAATAATCAGAAAGGTATAATCGATATACCAATTATAAAACTATTCTTCAGTTGAGGAATAGCCATGGCTTTCATATCAATGAAGGCCATGACCATTTCAGCAATCATCGCTACTATATATAATCATCCAATATATTTTCGAATCTAACTGTTAGTTTTTGTCTCGAATATCAAAAAAGAAAAAAAAAGTTAGCAAACTAACATATTTTATATTCTTCAAAAATCCTTTGCTTTTCCTTTCCAATTATAATTTCTTTAAACTATCTCATGTCTACCTTGAGGTCAGCATCTGCTATTTGGCGTCTGCTGCGAAATAGTTTTGACTGCACTTTTTTCTTTTTATTAATATAAGGGACTAGAAGCTAACCCAAAAACGAAATAAATAAATGTCGTTTTTCAAATTTCTAGAAAGGCCAAGTTATGGAACTAACCAGCAACAGCCAAAAAAAAAATTGTTAAGGTTTCGCCGGTGCCTCTCTTGATGGCTTCTAGTGCAGGAACATCAGTCGCACCACTTGTTGCAGCGCTTTGTTTTTTCAGCATCAAATAGGAAATATATTTAAAAATAAATAGGAATGGGAAATTATTAAATGATATTTAATCCTTTTACGATTTAGCAATTATTTGTCTAATTTCTTTTATTTTATTGTAACTGTCTTTTATTTTATTATAACAAAAAACAGGAATATTATCACTGGCTTCTGGAATTATTTATTTCAATCTTTATTTATTTACTTATTTATTAATTTAAATTATAAAGTAAAATAAAGTAATAAATACAATTCTACTTAATTATTATCTAAGTACATCTCTTTTATTTAAGGAACTTGACTGTAATTTTTACAAACTATAGATCATGAATTTTACCTTTCTATGAAAATTAAAATAAATATTTATTTTCAAAAGCTCAAAGTTATTCGTAATTTATTATTTTTGTAACAAATTTTATAGGTAAGGCTTATGATAAGGAATATCTTTTTGAAATTGATAGTAATTCGGCAATATTGTGATCTTTCTTTCTGTTCTATAATTATTATAGCTTTCTTCCTTATTTCATAATTATTTCCTGATAAACTGAAAAAACGTGTCGAATTCATTCAATTGTAGCGTCATTACCACATTGCTATCAGTAGAGGAAGTTTGGTGATTATTTTTATTTTTTATATTAAGTAATTTGGTGATTTAACAATTATCGTAAGAGATTATCACTTGTTTCAGACACCTACGCAAATGGATTCATTATCTTCGAGACAGCTATTAATAGAAATCTGTTACCTTAAATAGCTATAAAAATACACTTAGACCTTATCATAAATCTAACTATCAAGAAAAGAATTTTAAAATTAGAAACTCATTAACAACTTTTATCTAATCCTGCAAAGTTCAAAGAACAAAAAGGTCAATAATAACATTTCTCGAAAACTTTCTCAAAAAGAGCAAAACAGTTATTAAAAAATCCTCGATTAGAATTAATGTTCCAGTTAATATTATTCTAGGAGATCAGATTTCCTGAAATAAGTGAACCAAGTCTCTTAACTGAATCTCTTTACCTAAATTTTATATTCATTAACTTTTATATGTGTAGATTTGAATATCGATTGCAAAAAATTGAGTTTATAAAAGAAGCATTAATATTGAAAGAATGATTTGATTTAATTTTTTTAATTTTCTATTGTTTACAAATAAATTTTATGTAATCCTAACTTTTAAATGTTTGAAAAATTTGTATGATACTTTTGTTTTTATTACCCATTTTAAAAAAAATATAAAATATATGTAAATTGGATAAGTTTATGTTAATACAATGCAGTCAACCAAATAAGTTGACTAATTTATTCTTTTTGTATTATTTAAATCAATATTTTACTTATAATATTTATTAGAGTAAATATTAAATTTACTCTAAATTTAAATATAATAGAGTAATATAAAGTTTTGAAAAAACAAAATTTTAATCATGGGAATATATATATATATCTGTGCAATTATAAAATACATAATAAATTGGAGTAGAATAAATTCATTAGAAAAAATACAAACTGTATTTAAAACAATATAAATAATATACTAATTTATGTATAAATTAAAAACGTATATTACTGGTAATAGTTGACTTAAAAGGGGTTCTAATAACAATCACGTTTTATACCAAAAAGAAAAAGAAAAAAATTATAATCAAGTTTGCAATATCCTCGTATCCTAATACACTCTTAACACCAATTAGAAATGAATGAATAACAACTTGTTTTATTATTAACATACTCAAACCTTCATGTTTAAATGGGTAGTTTGTAATTTTATAATTTTAAAGGTATCAAGTATCACTTATATGAAGGATGTATTTTACAGCTTTCGTCTTTTAAAATTTGGACTCTTCTTTGTGTGAATGACAATCGTTGGATTTCTCTAAACTTACAGAAAAATTGTAATCAAAGTTAATAAAAACAAGATAATTAATGCTTTTAGACAGTGTCAAAAGCAAAGCCGCCCCATAATATGCACAATTTTATAAACAAAAGTAGAGTGAACCTAACCAACGTTTACAATGAACCTAATGGGTCTTCCATTAATGTAAGCCTTTTACAGCAAACCGGAAGTTGGGGAGTCAAAAATGGTCGCTTCCGATGAAGAGGAAAACGGCGATAGAAGTCCCGCCAATATGACCCTTCTGAACACATTGGTGGTGGTCACGTTTTTGCCAGACAAACGGTTGCTGAGATATGATAAAAGAAAAACGTATTGAAGCACCGACTTTTGACCCCCCCCCCCAACATCCGGTCAGGGAATGGTCCTAGAGGTCTGATTTTTTGGATGTGGTCACCTACTTTTTGATGCTAAACACAATGGTGAATGTTTCATTCTTATATCTCTAAGCATAAAAGCAAGAGCGGTCCCCTATGTTTTACAGGCAAGCTGTAACCTAGTGGCCGCTAAAAAGCTTCACTTTTAACGACTACAAAAATTGAAACTTTATGAAAGAAACGTTAGTGTTAAAAGAATGATTTGATTTGAATTTTTTCAATTTCAAATAAATTTTATAGAACCCAATTTTTTACTTGTAAAATCTTAAAAATTTGAAAATAATAATTAAGTTTGTAATATATATCATAATTTTACGTTTTATATGAATGCAATGTAGTTAATCAGATAAATTGAATTTAACTGTTATCTTTGTGGTAGGCATTCGTTATCAGATTAAGAAATAAAGAAAAAATTATATTTAGACATCTAATCAAGATCTGATAAATTACTGAATATCATAAAGTTTAACGTAATTTTTAATTTTAGTAGAAATTAAAGAGAAATAACGTAAATGACTCCTAAATTAGGACAATGGTACTAGGAAATAAAAATAGATTGCCAATTAATATTAAAAATGCGTAGGGTTTAAAACAAGTATTTAAGTGTTTAATTGAGTGTCGACTTTACAATCCACTGGTAGACACTGGACAATTATCAACATGAGTTTTCTTAGGTTCTGTGTCTTGCTGTTATTGCTTTCTTCAATCGTTGATGGACGTCCACCAAAACTGCATGAGGGCGAGATTATGAGATGTATCACCCACCATCGAAATACCGTTCATGACTTGTTCCAGATATTTTGTCAAGAATCTTTGGATGGCTCCGTGTCACGAAGTGAGAGTCATGAGAGTTCAACTATCAGCTGCTATTTGGCTGGACATCATAGCCCTGAGTCTCGACCATCGAAGCCTTGAAGACAATCGTGATTTTTAAATGACAGTTAACTTTGTACAGCAAATCTCCACTTAAAAGAATTCACAAAATCCTAATTATTAGTGATCATGGCTGCTGCTTATGAATATTCAAGGTTATATTTCAAGGGTTCAATGTAGAATTGACAAGTTTTTCTTGAATAATCATTAATCACTTTTGTGTAGTTGTGTTACAAGTCAAGTATTTCAAAATCTGGAATTACAGTAAGATCTACAGTATTACAAGAGAAAAGTAGATAAAATATTGATTGAACATACCCTTTTTATGGATTTGTTTCTTCTTTTCAGCGATAACTTTTCTTTCTCTTGTAAAGGTCCTTATACATTTCATATTCTCTTTACATACAAATTGTACAGCACTTAATATCCTAATAATTTTATATTTGTTAATGGTAAATTACCATTACAAGTAGTTTGATTGTTAATCTTCCTTGAATTTCAAAAATTTAAGAAACTTATTATTATGTTTTTGGTGTAATTATAATATTGTAAACTAAATAGGATAATCATTTGAAGCAAAAATGTACATAAATAATACTTGTAAATTTACTTTGGAATATAAAGATGATAAAACAAAATATTGTAAATTACAATACATGTAAATGTAAATTTTGTAAGTTGATCTCATGGAGGAATCATTGAAAGAAATTACAAATTAGCTTCTTTGGGAATTATTTTGTCGAGTTTATATGAAAATAAAATCTGTAGTTTGAAGAAGTAAATGCCGTTCATGTGCTCTTTTTTTTTTTTTAATTTTAAATAATATTTTCAGTCTTTGTGAAATTTCAGCATTAGAGACGTCATTAGTTAAATTATTAATTATTGCTGATTTGAATAATGAGTTTTTTTTGGAATGTTGGGTCATTTACTATAATTTAATACATTCTCGTGTGAAATCAAAGGAGAAAACATTTGTTGAGTGTGCATGTTTTTTTTTTGTTTTTTTTTTTCAATATATAAAACGAATTTAAAAAATTAAAGTTGGAAGATAAATCTTCATTAATCAAACAAACAAAATTTACATCAACCTTATAACAATGTAAAAGGGCATTTTCTTTGTATAAAATAATCAACAAAATAAAATATATTAAAAATCTAGCTAACATGAATTTTGTAGTATTTAGAGATCTTAATATAATTTGTGCTGAAAATAAAGATATACAAAATTGAGTAACAGTACTCTATAATATAAAAATATATTCATATTAGCTATCTTTAATGTTTTAGAGTTTTATCAAAAAATATAAAATTGTTAGTTATACAATTGCAAACAGAAATACAATATATTTTTCAAAATTAAAAATCCATACGTTACAAATCTTTAATCTGCGTTGCATTCTGGGAGTTTCAACTCTGGCCGAATTGATAATAGGTGATTGAGGTCTTCATTGATAACTAGCGACATCTGTTGAGCAGAATTGGAATCGTTAACAAATGCTATGTCGTTTGTGTTAAGGTGATACAAGAAAAATAAAGTAAAAATACAATAATTAATTTCACAAAGACATTTGAATGCATTAAAAAGTGAGATATAATGTAAAAGAATAGTAAAAAAAAAAGCATAAGGAGCACCATAAATGTGAAAAGAAAATATAACCGAGCAAAAATCATTTTCTGCTATTCAACTGTGAAACAATTTAACAATATATCGTGCTTTATACCTTACATATTACTTTTGTGACCAATTTTTTGTTTTCTTAAATTTGGACAAGTGCAATAAAGAATGATAGACTTATCATGAGAGCTTATAACAGTTCGTATGAACATGATATTGTCAGTTTTAGTTCTTATAAAATATTACATTTCAAAATTTTTGTTCTTCAAATTGTCACATAAAAAATTATCCTACTTCTCCTCTGTGTCGTAACTACTAAAATAAAAACATAAAAAAAACCACACCTGCTGCTATCACTTGTAACGAAAATTATTTATTTAGCGTTACGTAAAAAACGGAAAATAAAAATAAAATAAATTAAGATATAAGATATTTAATTTTAGCTAACAGTCTTTTCTTCTATCTTATTCATTCGGGAAAACAGTCTCTGAAGTATTTACATGAAGTAAACTACTTACACGAATCTTGATCTGGTACGATAAGCTTTTCACACTTCGATCATGGCGTTTAATCACTCCCACGGGAAGATTAGGCAATGAGTATGCTCAAAGTCTGGCACGATACACTACACAGTGGTTTGGCACAATAACGTTATTAAAACACTTATACTCCATCCTTTATGTTTCATAGTCGTGGGCGTCTATCCTAATATGATTCACGTTTCCACGATGAGATTTGTTAGCGTGTGTAAAGTTCCCGGAAACGCAGATGGCCCAGGTCCGCAGACCTCATGCAGCTATCCCGCCTGGCGAAGAACTTGTTTCCACTCCCGTAGAGCTCGAGACTGGATTTTCGTCAATCCGGATAATCCCGATTACACAGTTAGACGCTCTCCGGAAATCGCTGCGCCAAAATCTGCTGTCTCCTCGAAGAAAATACACAACGTGTTGTCTTCTTGTGGGTAATCGTCCCCCGGTATGTACGTCGGCTTCCGTTCCACTGTACTTCGTTAAGCCTTGCCGAGCCATGTGACAGTCCTGCCGGCACACTCCGCTTCTCCCCCGGTAACTCGCCACCGCCAAGTTCGACTATCCCCGGTCCAGAAATCCTTCATCTCGTGCGGCTGCACTTAAACTAACAAACACGGATTCTTCCATCCGTTCACCTGGTCACTTAATCGTCAGCTAGGCAGAGTTCCACTTCCTCGGGCGGGCTGCCCAAGAGCGGGGGCTCTCAACCTTCTTCCCCGGCCTCTGGTCGAGCGCAGTCGGCCGGACGGGACTTTGCTCCCTCCCCCGGGCTAGCGCCCGGGAGCGGCGAGTCTCCCGACCTACTCCTCCGGCCTCTGACCAACGCACTTTTAACGGTTACTCTAATGTTCGTTTCCCGCCAAAAACTTGGTATCATTCTCACTAACCAATAAAATACCTAAAAACCATACCACGTGAATAGAAACATCGTGCTGTTTAAACAGTCGCTCACCCTCCCCGGAGTGAAGTTAGCGAATTAACTCGCCGTCTCAGCTGATACCAATCAATCCAATTATAAAGGAATTTTACTAAAATGCCAATAAAATTCATAATACTAAAATTACTCACATAAACCCTGGGTAAAAATGAAATAGCAAATATCTTACTATAACGTTATACAAAAATGGAACCTTTACTAATTAAAAATATTGGTTAAACCAACAATGTAATACAAATCACACATTTCTAATAATTTTCTTATCAAACCGAAATATTAAATATGTAAATCATGTCACGAACACTTCACACCGTGATAAAATGATTCAAATGATTTAATTCTAAGCAATGATACCTTTAAAATTGGTATTTGGTTCATATTTTTCTCGTTTATTGTATCAGTTATATTTTTTACTATTTTTATATTCTAATCTTTTAGTATACGTTTATATATACAGTAAAACCTCGTTAAGTCGTCACCCGGATAAGTCGTCATTCCGCTTAAGTCGTCGTTTTCCTTTGGTCCCGACAAGGCCTCATAGACAATAATGTAAAATAACCCTCTTTTACTCGTCACCAAATGTAATTCTACGCCGGATAACTCGTCAAAAATGGCGAAAAGCATCTTTATTCTCAATTTTGCCTGCTATCTTTTCAGTCCCGCCCCTTCACTCTAAGAACGCTTAGCCTCTACGGGGAATTTTCACGTGGGAAATTCACTTGGGAAATTACACACTTCTCGCTGCGATTCTTGTCATGAGTAGACGTTTTTCTCGACCGCTACTGAGTGTGATTTTATTTCATAGCGAGTAAGCCCCGAAAATTTAAAAGCGATCGAAATTGTTTTTCTTCCTCCAAATGTAACTACCTTCTTCAGCCTTTAGATCAAGGGATAATTCTTGACTTTAAACGAAAGTACAAAAAAATGCTTGTAAAGGACATGACAAGCAATGACAATTTTGTTGTCTTGACAAATCATAGCCAAATCAAAACTGAAAGCACAAATTTTCAAAAATTTTATTACAGTGCTTTGTAATTTTCCGAATAGTTTCCGAAAATATAAAAGTTGTTAACAAAGGCTTACAAATTGCTTTTAACTTTTTTTTATTTACAGTACTTATTTCCTCTGCTGTAACAAACAGAGCTATGTTTCATAAGAGTTTGTCTGTTTAAAGCAATACGTACTTTATATTTTTAATACAAACAGATATCTAAATAATTAAAATATTTAATTACATATAATATTATCCAATGTATTTATCTTCTAGGATTAGAAATACAGTAAAAACCGGTTTATACGTAGTTCTGGTTTGTGCGTAGTGGTTTCTAGGTCCTGGCGAAAATTGTATTTAATTACATATTTATTTAATTACATATCTTAAAACACGAAATCAGAAACACTCTATGAAAATGAATAACTTATACTATTTTGAAATTGACAGTTTTATGCATATAGTCCAACGAATAGAGACCAAAAAAGGGGGGTTATCTCACAAAAGGTCCGGTAGTTCTAATTTTTTTGATATGTTGTCTAGGATGGTTAGTAAGTGTTTAAAATGCAAAATGCACAATTCCTCCCCCGCCGCGCCCGCCGCCATCTTAAAAAAAAACAAAAAAAATCGGCACTTTGTTTAGATTTTCGCTTATATCTTCTGTTTGCTGCATTTCAGCGACACAAAAGTTCTAATCAATGTTCTAGAGAATACAATTTCCTACAATTTAGTTTTTAAATTTTGTTTTTAGGAATGATAGTTACGGAGATATGCTCTTTTTGAAAACAAAAAAAAAACACGCATTTTTCGGAAATTTGTCAAACTTAGAACTTCAGGACGCTGTAATTCAGTTATGGCCTATTCTAGAGAAACAAGTATCAGAATAAACTTTGTAGGGAATTTAATTACCTACAAAACGCATGTAAATTTTTTGACCCTACGGAGGGTGGGGTAAAAAAAAAATCAAAAACAACGGAATATTGTGGTTATTGTTATTGTGACGCACAGAGTATTTAAAAAAATTCACCAATTACCTTCCAGTGTTGGCTTGAAATTGGAGGGTATACCAACCCTACTTGAGTTTCTGACATGAAACTGAAGATGCTGACAGATTGATAGTTGCCACAGCTAAATGCCTCACCCCCACGTACGATGCCGTCGTCATTGTCGGTGAATACATTGATCTACTCGTCCTGCTGACTGGCACATCACCTGCGGTCAGCAATGTCAAATTCAAAAAACCAGCGAGAGGGAAACAGCCAGACGCAATCTACTCCGCCTCCTCCTACAAGTTCAACTCCACAGGCTGTATCTTGCTCCTGCACGCAATATCGGGCTGCGACACCACGTCAATCCTTTTTGGGTTTGGAAAGAATAAATTCTGCCAACTTTTTAGGAAAGACCCATCATTGCTGGAGCAGGCGGAGAGATTCGGGGACCTTGCTGCCACTCCCTACGAAATTTCAGCAGCAGGGAAGAAAATCTTGGTATCCCTGTATGGTGGCAGTAACGAACAGTCATTGAGTCACTTCGCCACAGCAAATTCATGACCAGTACCACCAAGCTCAATCTGGCTAAACTACCTCCGACCACTGACGCAGCACATTTTCACTTCCTGAGTTTATGCCAGCCAGTTATTGGGGATTGTCAAAGACCCGATCGAGTGGGGCTGGTGTAGAGGAGCTCGAGGACTGGAATCCATTGGATGAGTAGCGACGTTGCTCCTCCAAACCTGCCTAAGACCATCTCATGCAGATGCACAACTGGCTGTATGGGGGAGTGTGTCTATAGAAAGGCGGGCCTCAATTGTGTCGCCCTATGCAAATTCTGTGCTGGCCAAGAATGTGACAACAGGAATGAGGTCCTTGTCGACGAAGAAGACGACGACGATCGAGTAACTTCGCCATTTGACGAAAATGAAGACCCCTATGAAACAAGCGAAGCGGATGTAAATTTGTTTTCTTTTCAGTTTTACTTCAATTAATATCGATTTTTGGTATGATTATTAATGCCTTTTGTTCTTACTTTGTTTACATATATGCATCTTTAAAAAATGTATCTGCTGTGTTGGTGGGATATTTTAAATTGAACATCCGCTCTCACCAGTAGGTATTCAGTGAAACAGTACCTGTCTCATGAGCATTGCGCTGTAACATGTCAGAAACTCAAGTAGGGTTGGTGTACACTCCAATTTCAAGCCAACACTGGATGGTAATTGGTGAAGTTTTTTTAGATACTCTGTGCGTCACAATAACAAAAACCACAATATTCCGTTGTTTTTGATTTTTTTTTACCCC
Source organism: Thereuonema tuberculata (assembly GCA_023159025.1). NCBI lineage: Eukaryota > Metazoa > Arthropoda > Chilopoda > Scutigeromorpha > Scutigeridae > Thereuonema > Thereuonema tuberculata. The sequence continues at coordinate 24,677,810 of JAFIDM010000002.1, forward strand.
ACTCTCCGTAGGGTCAAAAAATTTACATGCGTTTTGTAGGAAATAAAATTCCCTACACATTTTATTCTGAAACTTGTTTCCCTAGAATAGGCCATAACTGAATTACAGCGTCCTAAAGTTAGAAGTTTGACAAGTTTCCAGAAAGTGCGTTTTTGTTTATTTCATCAAAACAAATATATCTCCGTAACTATCAGTCCCAGAAACAAAATTTAAAAACTAAATTGTAGGAAATTGTATTCTCTACAACATTGCGTAGAACTCTTTTCTAGCGACAATGCACCAAAACGAAGTTATAAACCAAAATCTGAAGAAAGTACCAATTTTTTTTGGTTTTTTAAGATGGCGATGGGCGCGGCGGGCGTGGCGGGTGAGGAATTGTGCATTTTGCATTTTAAACACGTACTAACCATCCTAGACAACATATGAAAAAATTAGAACTACCGGACCTTTTGTAAGGTCCCCCTCTTTGGTCTCTATTTGATGGACTAGTGCGTCACAATAGCAAAAACCAGCAATATTCCGTTGTTCTTGATGTTTGATTTTACACAATGCTCATAGGGTTGGTTCATACAAATATACATGCGTTTTGTAGGGAATTAAATTCCCTACAAATTTTGTTCTGATACTTTTTTCCCTAGAATAGGCCATAACTGAATTACAGCGTCCTGAAGTTCGAAGTTTGACAAATTTCCGAAAAAAGCGTGTTTTTTTTGTTTTCAAAAAGAGCATATCTCCGTAACTATCAGTCCTAAAAACAAAATTTAAAAACTAAATTGTAGGAAATTGTATTCTCTACAACATTGATTAGAACTTTTGTGTCGCTAAAATGCAGCAAACAGAAGATATAAGCGAAAATCTAAACAAAGTGCCAATTTTTTTTTGTTTTTTTATGATAGCGGCGGGCGCGGCGGGGGAGGAATTGTGCATTTTGCATTTTAAACACTTACTAACCATCCTAGACAACATATCAAAAAATGAGAACTACCGGACCTTTTGTAAGGTAAAACACCACTATTCGTTGGACTATTATCATATGTTGAAAAATATACATACCTAATACACAAATGTTTATTACGTGTGTTCTTATTTAAATTTAATTAGAAATAAAGTTACAGCTCATTTTTATGAGTTGTAAGTAATTCTCAGTTATGCGTAATTTAAAATTTTCCACTTGAAATACATATAAACCAATTTTCAAGATTAAAGGAGAATGGACAGATCTGCCCCATCACTGTATAGCTATAAGATAGATACGTAAGGAAAGATATCCATAAATAGGACATTTTTTATTATTACGCCTTATCTCAATTATTAGTCCGTTCGGAGTTATGTAAGTCTAGATATGACTTATCTAGTTGACATCTTACTTCCCGGATGTATTAATTAATTATCATTTAATAATTATTTTCAGTAACAGTAAATATTATTTTCATTTACTGCACGTAAATAATTATTATTTACTTGAAATAAATGTTAATATTAATTATTAATTACTTATAATAATTATTAAAAGTTTGATTGATTGATTACGGTGAATGTGGGTGGCAGGGAAGCCAATCACCTACGGGTGGGGGGGGTGCTTGGCTTCCCTGCCACCCACTTTAACCAAAATCAATAATTCGGACTAATAATTGAGAAGATTCATAATAATAAAATATTTTCTATTTAAGGAGATCTTATTGTAGATATATATCTTATCACTATACAGAGTGGGGCAACTTCGCATGCATTTTTCCCCATTGTCCTTTAGAATAATTTTTCGCTTTAAAGTATTTGATTCATTGATAGATTTTAGGGTAATATTCTACGAAATCTCATTTTC
>JAFIDM010000002.1:24688185-24791617 GCA_023159025.1 Thereuonema tuberculata
ACATTTTGACATTTAAAAAAGAAGAAATTTTATTAAAAAGAAGTTTTAAAAATTTTAAGAGTGAACATTGGAATTATTTTAATTGAACGATGATTTGAACTTGGGAGGTGAACACGATTAATTTCACGTGTTTGTTTGTTGAGATATTTCAGTTTTTGGAATTCTTGTTTGTATTTTATTATTGATTAGAAATTGGGAAAGAGGGAGATATTCTCTCTTCCTAAATTTTTTTTTTTAAAAAAGGCTTGACAAAGTGGAGCCGGTGAGGCACACGAAATATCACCATGATTGATGTAATGGAGTTTTAAAGAAGTTATTATTAAAAGAATTACATCAATAACTTCTTTTTATCAGACTTAAGTATCTCTATGTTATTATAAGAAAATAGTTAAAAAAAAACCCGTGGATTAAACATCTAGCATAGTTAAAACAATGATGGAATGTAATTGAATCCTCTTTTTGAGACATTATTTAATACTGTCCTTACAAAATATATTAGTATTAGATATTAGTCTTCACATGTAATATAACATTCAACATTAAAAATGTATGTTAGATATTATTAATTAGATATACTTATAGACAGCTTTCACGTAATCCGAGTCTTTATTTTCTTGGGCATTAACATTTCGTCCCATAGCTGATTCTGAAAATAAAAGAAGATAAAGAAAAATCAAACTTTAATTGGAAAAATATCTATTAAGCCTTTCCAAAGAGATGGTTAAGGTTGGCCGAAATACAATGAATCTACAGATAAAGATAATTATAAAGATAAATATAAAGATAATTAAAAAAGCAATATATTAGAAGGATGGAATTTATTCAGAGGTTCATAACTATTATATAGGAATACAGAATGTGAGTTGAAATTTAATAACAAAATTCCCTTTACCAAATGTATGATTGGGATTATTGAACTAGCAAGGTGAAGGTCTGAATTAATATTAATATTAAGAAATTTAGCATTTATCTGTAGGAAATGAAAATATTGATCTGTTCAATGATCATGAAAGAAATTACATTTTAATAGCCATTGCCTGTTGTATGATGGATCGAAAGAGTGGCAAACTCTGAAGCAGTGGTTTTCAAGCTTTTTTGAGCATCACTGTAAACTAGCAACTGTTCGTGATCTGGATCGTAGGTGAACCCAGTGTTTTGGAATAGGAGGATGACCTTTTCCAGATTGGGGGCAGCAGACAAAGCAGTGAACTTTCCAAACAAACAAACAGGGCCAACATTCTAGATTTTTTTCCATTTTTTATAATATCTTCTCTGGACCTTACCTCAACCCACACTCTTCAACCTTAATTTGAATTTGAGAACTCTTGCTCTGAGAAAAGCTTTACTCACTTCTTCTTCAGCACAATAGCTGATTTTCTCTTTGGTTTGTAATTAAGAAAGAATCCAAAACTGCCTAATGGAAGTGGAGTGCAAAATATTTCCCTTTTCAGAGTATGTTCCTGTAGAATGTAAGTTAGAAAACTTGACACTGAAAGTATGTAAATATTATTTTTGCACAGAAATAATAGCAGAGTCTTGAAAAATCAAAATCCTTTTTACATGCTGAAATAAGAATTCCAGATTTTGTATTAAAATCTTTTAAATTTATACTCATGAAAAAGTTGAGTGCCAGAACCTGATTTAAGAGAAATGACTGATAAAGTGGATCCTGTAGCCAAGTGGTAAGGCTCTTGACTGCGGCCTGGAGGAACAGGCTTCAATCCCCAACCCGGCGGAGGTCGGGAATTTTCATGTTGCCTTCACCTCCATACGGGTCCTAGGATCCAACCAGCCCTCAGAAGAATGGGCCGGCTTTTTTCTAGGAAGATAAAGTAGTTGGGCTGACCATCCTATCTCAAATCTCTCGAACCCTAAATTACAATTGATAGCTTATAACTCAACTTCGAGAATCATAATTCAAATCCATGGAAAGGAATTTTTTTTTTAATAAGTATTACAAAAATATTACGAATTCGCACTAAGTTTTTACTTTTATTTATTGCCTTTATTTGTTTGAAATAACAAATTAAACAATTTCAAATTTAAATGCTATGCATTTGACTACAACAGAACTTTAATGCACCTCTCATTTTTAAGCTATTAAAGAAATAAAAAACAATACCAAAACAAATATTGAGAACATTGTTTTATAATGGACCCAATACACAAAATATTTTACTGAAGTACTTTTAATTCATAAAAATGCATTAAAATTCGTTAGATTTCAACACATGTGGTCTGTATTTTACGACGTTATGATGCTCAACCTACTAATGAAATTGATTATCAATCATGTGTCTTTATATTATATATCATAACTAATTCATATAGAAGGTTTCCCCTTATATCTGATTCTATTCCAATTTACATTTAAGAATCTTCCGAATTTGGAAACCTTTCATTTATATCAACGACCCTCGTTGAATAAGGTTACATCAGAACTCAACAGATGGTGCTACTTTACTTTCCTAACAAGAAGTTACTGTCCTCCAAATGAGAGATGGCCGCCCTGTTTTTGTGAGATCTGCGCATGTATGATCGATTAGTCTGGTCAGGCACTTCCGTCTGATTTTATGACAGGAAGCCGCCATTACGGAATTGCTTGTTACTTTGCAAAAGAGCATTGTATTTATAAATAATATATATTTATTTATTCATATAAATACTTATTGTTAGCAACTGGTATTGAAATAACGCTAAATAGTCGAGAGAAGTTTTAATTTGGCGTTATCAACATGTCTTTCTCAGTGAAAACAGACGACGGCGTCCATTGTGACAGGAAAACATAATTGATCAGCTACCGGAAGAGCTGCATAGTTCAAACTTCCGCCGGCCATCTCTCATTTGGAGGACTATAGTCTTGGTAAGTAACAAGTCATCAGCGCCATCTAGTTTTTGAAAGATAAAACGACCGATTTTTGAGGATTTTAAAGGTCCATTTTAGATATCTTCCACGTCGATTGCGCAGCAAAGATTTATTTCATCTAATAAACAAAATCTATAGATTCATTCTGCCAAGTTTAATTAAAATCTGAAATTTTTGTATGCGAGAAGTTTCCTTGTTAGTCTCTTTGGTGATGAAATGCTTTCATTTCCTGACCATTCGTCTATAGTGGGAGTACTTAACTTTTTAACATTAATAGAAACCTTGTCACTTCTTTGGCTCTGTATGTGCAGATTTTATTGACAATAAGTAGACTTCTCAAAGGCCGCTTCTTGATAATCAACAATTTTTTCAGAAAAGACAGAATACAGAGAAATGCTTTATTTCCTTTGAAATGTGAGGTGATGAAGTGATAATTGATAATCAGGAGAAATATAATCAAGAAATCTCCATATCTGATCAAAGTAATGGTTTCTTTAAACGAGCCACTGCATAATTATAAAAGAAATAAAAGGATTTCAAGTAAAACTCAAGTGATCAGTGTTGCTTTTTTTTTCTAATACAATGATATTTCTATGCGATAATTATAAGGTGAGAAAACAATACATTGCCTCCCATATTAATGGATTTTACAGTCTCAGATGGCAACATTTCTGGTTTAAAACGGACTAATTGAACTAAACAAATCCAGTCTAAAAACCGAAATCTCTCCTCTTGGTAATTTAGAAGCTATTTAAGCATTTTGCTTCTGTTTCTTTTATAACTTTTTTCCTCACAGAAAATGAGATGAAGACATTTATTTCGCCATTCCTGAAATCTTGTAGGTAAGGAAATTATTATAGATTAGTATGAATAGCTTACGGTATAACATTTCTGTAATTATTAAACAAATAATAGTCCAGTTTATTACATCTACACAATTTACTATTGTCAGAGATCCTACACTAGTAATCCGTTTAAATATTTAAATGTTTTTAAATTACTTCTATTTACACAGATGAATTTAACACATAGATAAGGTCTATCTTTAAAACTGTAATGTTTCTGACTTACCACAAATGATATCCAAGGTACACAGTGTGATATAAGGGAAAATATCGAATGATTCTTTACCAACTTCTTTAGCTAATTGCTGAACAAGTTTCTGACTTTGTTCATTAAAAACGTGGATGAAATCTTCTAAAATGCTGAAATGAAATGAAGGAGTCAGCAGCTTCCTACGGGATCGCCATTTATTTCCAGTGCTAGAAATACGAAAACAAAACACATGATTTCAACATAGGATAATAGTGAAATTTTATCGTTTATTTTGACTTTTGTTTTTCAAAATAAAAGATAAAAAGATAAACAATTTGCAGTCGTTTCTGAAAATTAAATATTAACAAATCTTTTTTTTTATTATTTATTTTTTTCCCTTCAACTTTTTGTAGGTCCCCAAGTCAGAAATCGCAAAAAACTATCTTTATATCTGCATCTATTCTTTATTACTGCAACTTTACTCCTTAGCTCTACAGTTCTTGAATAAACTTTGGCCGTCTCGCATATCTTCTTCCATTCACTTCGATCAGCTGTTCTTGACCTCCATCTTTTAATTCTCATCCTTTTTAGATCCTCCTCTACATCTTCTATCCACCACTTTCCTGGTTTTCCTCTCTTTCTTCTACCACCTAGTTTCCCTTCCAGATCTTTTAAAGGGTCCTGATTGTTTAAACATGACCCAGCCATCTAAGTTCAGAGGTTTTGATAATACAATAAAACCTCGTTAAGTCGTCACCCGGATAAGTCGTCACTCCGTTTAAGTCGTCGTTTTCCTTTGGTCCCGACAAGGTCTCATGCACAATAATGTAAAATAACCCTCCTTTACCAATCACCAAATTTAATTCTACTCCGGATAACTCGTCACGCTCAAAATGGCCAAAAGCATCTTTCTTCTCCATTTTGCATGCCATCGTGTTATCTTTTCAGCCCCGCCCTTTCACTTTAAGAAAGTCAAGCCTTTAGGGAATTTTCGATCACGCCTGTCACTTCATTCCTTTCCTACCCCTTCGGGGATTTGGGTTCTTAGAATCTCGCTGCTAATCATACAAAGCACACTTCTCGCTGCGACACTGTCGAGTTAGACGTTTTTCTTGACCGCTATAAGGGCTATTTTTTCTCTTGCAATTTCGTGGTTCGATTATGTTTTTAACATGCCAGGGAAACGAAAACTTATCTCGCTATCTTTTAAAGAAGAAAAAAAGGTTTAATTGCACTTTTTGAAAAATCAAATGTTTCGAAAACAGCTTTTGCCAAAGAACACCATATTCCCAGGACTACATTAAACGATATTCTTTCATCGAACAAGTAATTGAAGAAACTCACTGCAAAGACAAAAGAAAGAGAATGAGGAAATCGAAGTTTGACGAGATCGAGGAGGTTTTAGTTCGATGCCAGATTCGATGCTAAAACATGCCAGATCGCAAAATGTGCCGATTTCTGCCGTGATTCTCAAAGAAAAAGCCATGGAAATTGCTAAGCCGTTGAACATTGAAGATTTCGGCGGCAGCAATGGTTGTCTGGAACGTTTCAAAGACAGACCTTGCCTTTATTTTAAAACGATTAAAATGTGATAACTATATAGTGTTTTTTTTTTTTGTTGTTTTTTTTTTCCACTCATTCATTTGCATGTATTGATTTCTGAAAATCTTATTTTCTCACCGAATCCTACAGCAATTCATGAAAATACTGTATTTCAGTGTTTTTTTGTTCAAAAATGCCCACTCTGCCTAAGTCGTCACTCCGCTTAAATCGTCAAAAATGTTTGGTCCCTTGAGTGACGACTTAACGAGGTTTTACTGTAGTAACTATATACATCCCTATCTTGATAGCGATCCGTTAATTCCCTATTTATTCGCCAAAAACCTTTATCATTTTTTGGACCAAATATTTTGCGACAGACTTTTCTTTCCCAAATATTGATCATAGTCTTGTCTCTCTTCGCATGAAGTGTCCAGCATTCGCACCCATAAGTTACCACTGGTTTTATAATTGTTTTGATAAGTATTAATTCATAAAATTTACAAAACAGATTTACTTTTGAGTACCATATGAAGAACAACAGCTATTGAATAGAATAACATCTGTTTCCAGCCAACAATCTGGTTTGAATTTCGTCTGTGATATTATTGTCTGTAGTAACCATGGAACCTAAATATTTAAAAGTCAACCTTTTGAAATTTATATCTACCTATATAAAAAGAAAAGTCCTGACTCACTCACTGACTAACTCATCAACGCCCAGCCTAAACTCTTGGACCTAGAAAGCTGAAATATTGCACAGAAGTTCCCTTTATGATTTAGACAAGGAAAAAGGCCGGATTTTTCGAAATTCCATTGGGATAGGGAATAAAGAGGATTTATATTTTCGCCCTAAAGTTGCCTTATCGATATATAGGTGTGTGGCTCCAACTCGCAATACATCTCAGTTATCCGGAGAAGGCCACAACGGGCTGGGAACTCGTATTTTCCGATATTAATTTGCTAAACAAATAAAGTTTTTTTTTTTATGCTATATATGCAAGGGTTCCGGAGCGAAGCGACGGTACCCGGCTAGTGTTGCAATACGTAGATAATTCAGCATTCTCAGGTTGTCAGAAATAGTAGAAAGGTATTTTGTTTTTTCTTCATTAATTAGCAGTCCAATATCTTTTGAAGTTTGTTCGAACTCTTCAAAAGCATCAGACAGGTACTGGGTTTTCTTGAACTCATACATAGGGCATCAGCGTATGCTAAATGTTACATAAGTGTTGTAATTTTCAGAACCACATATTCCAGGGCAACGTTGAATACAATAGTTGGGAGTGGGTCACCTGGCCTCAGTCTATTATGATTCATAAATGAATCTGATAAGGTTCCTTGAATCTTTAAATCTTCACCCTACCAATACAATTCGTCATGGTCATTTTGATGCGATTAAGTAGCTTTTTGGGGACATTGAAAAATTTCATTATTTTTAGCTGCTTTCTGTTTACATTATCGTAAGCCTGTTTAAAATCTAGAAAAAGGATATGTAAATCAACATTATATTCAAGACATTTTTCAAAAAAATTGTCTTAGACAGAATAAATGATCCAGTGTTGATCTGTTAGGTCTAAAGCCACTCTTTGATATTCAGCTATAATCTTTTCAGCAAAGTAAAAATAATTTGTTGGCTAATGTAACGTCATCAAAACGCATTATTATTGTTGTGTACACGCGGCATCAGTGATAGGCTATGCGTATACAGTATACTCTCGATATCTCGAAAACCTTGATATGTCGAAAAATTATTTTTCCCCTTGATATTACATTTTCATCTAATATTAATTTTAATTCTTATGTCGAAGAGTTTTCACTCAAAAGCATGTTATGTCGAATATTTTTCGAAGTAAAAAATTAATTTTTTCGGAAAAATCGCCGTTCAGTTTAAAGTAAAAAATTAATTTTTTTCGGAAAAATCGCTGTGTCGAAGCAAATAGAGGTATTTCTAAAGAAATTCTAGCATTGTAAGTTCATTGTATTTTACTAATTTTTTTTTTTAATTTAATGTAATTATTTTGGACTTCTTTTAAAAATTAAAATTATCATTGTTGTATTTAGACTTATTGTTAACTATCATGACATATTTATTATTTATACTTATCCTCATCTATCAAGACTCTAATTTTTAGAATATTATTCCGTATCTTGTGAATTTCTATGTTATGGTTATGACCTTGTTATCTATCTCGAATTTTTTTTTAGCGTCCCTTCGACTTCGAGATATCGAGAGTATACTGTATTACCATAGAAACTTCAGCGATGTAATCTCAATACGAATAACATTAAAATAGTTTTTCTTAAAACTTATATTACGCCTGTTAATGTTATTTTATCTCACAAATGTCTTTAATTTCCCAAAGACATTACATGGTATCAGAAGTGAAAACTTGTTTTGAGAAAATAAAGCTGAATTGAATCTTCAACTTAGAAGCCGTTTGGAATAAGCCTAACCTCCCTGATGCAAGATTCCGTTGTGTCTGGTTTACGTCCGCCGTCGCCGTTGAAAATATCATCGGAAAGCATAGATAAAACATGGCAATTGTGGATACGATAATTAGAATTTTGGGGAACAGCACTTGATTTAGATCTTCGCTCGCCAAGTAGGGGGAGAGTTGGACAAAACGGGATGGTAGGACAAAACGGAGCAGTTGTGGTCCTCAGGCCTACCTGGTAATGACATCTGTCGGATGGGCGTGAAACTAGTTGCCAAAAGCGCTACAAAGAATGCTCCGTTAGTTCGTGTCAGTGTTCCGAGCTTATTGGTCCGTGGACGAATTTTTGCTTGGAATTTGTGTTATTTTGTGTTTACTTGTTTGAGATTTTAGTCACCTTTTCAGCTACAGTCTCGTCAAACAAGTACAGAAGTTCAAAATGTAAGTATGTCTCCTTATTCTATCACTAGATTTGACTTTGTGTAAGCTGCGCCAACTTGAATTCTAGAAAAGTGTAGAGGTCGGACAAAACGGGGCAGACGCCAACCATCTCATTTTGTCCACTCATTTTCACTACACCGTTTTAGCGAACCCTTATCAAATTTTATTTATATTTCAAGAGGAAATTTGTACTACAATTTAAATTAAAAGCAAATATAAACATGAATCACACAAACCGTTTTATTAAGTAATTTTACTAAAAGAAAGAAGTCTATATAAAATATAAAAAAGGATTGCAGAAATGCCCGAACAAATTTTTTTTTACCAGTTTTATATTAACAATTATTAACTGATATATGTGTGTGTGTGATGTATGGGATACTAGTATTTTAACCTAAAGAAGATTCTGGTTATTGTTAGGTCCTGTTCCAAATACAAATCGTCAATCATGGGAGCAAGACGCAATGCAGAAGGCAGTTTAGACCATTCTGTCAGGGGAAATGGGGTTTTATAAGGCAGCTAAGGAGTTCAGCGTTCCACAGACTACCCTTGAAAGACGCATGAAGAAAATCAAAGAGGGAAGATCAGTCATTGATGCTACACAAAAAGGTAGGATGTAGCCTCTTTTGTGTGAATTCTCAGAAAGGAATTTAGTATTTAAGGTTGTTCTGAGGGCATCAAAATGAATGAAATCATACTTTCTAAGATTTCAGCCTCAGTAAAGTTAGACTTGTGAAATAGCTGTAAACGATATTTCAAAATTACTTTGAGCTGTTACCTAAAACGTTTCTTTTTTCTTTGTCCAGGACCAGGGAGATTCAAACCCGTCTTCACAAGAGATCAAGAAAAAGAACTTGTTACACACATCCTGGAAATGGAAAAACGACTCTTTGTATTCTCGATTCGTGATTTATGTGCTTTGACCTTTCAATTAGCAGAAAAAAATAAGTTGAAAAACCAGTTTAATATAGACAAAAAGAGGGCTGGGAAATGCTGGTATTCATTTTGTAAACGAAATCCGGAGATTTCATTGAGAACCCCTGAAACCACTTCGCTTGCTAGAGCAATGTGGTTTAACAGAGTTTCTGTGGCAAGATTTTTTTGAAATTGTAAAGAATGAATATGGAAAACATCAATTCACAGATGACCGAATTTGGAACGTCGATGAGATCGGGGTGTCTACTGTTCCCAAAAAGAAGTCTAAAGTAATAGCTTTAAGAGGCAAAAAGCAAGTTGGAAAGTTTCTTCTGCAGAAAGAGGCACTTTAGTGACAGCGGTAGTTTGTATGAGTGCTGCAGGAAATTTTATGCCGTTGATATACATTTTCCCCAGACTTTAACCAAAACCTGAGCTTCTTGATCATGCACCACCTGGAACAACAGCTGAATATCATGAAAGTGGTTGGATGCAAAGAGAAATCATTGTTGCATGGTTCAGGCGTTTTTTTGGCTTTTACACACCCTACACCAAAAAAACCAAAAAAAAACCAGTCTTTCTTTTTCTTGATGGACACGCTACCCATACCAGAAGTGTAGAACTGGTAAATTTGGCTTGTCAAACCATGCGGTGTTTATCTGCTTTCCACCTGATTGGCGCATGCAGCCACTAGATGTTTCTATGATGTCCCCTCCGAGCATATCAAGAGGTTGAAAAGTGGATGCTGCATCATCCAGGTCACCCAGTATCAGAGAAACAAGTTGCAGAACTCTACGGAAAAGCTTTCATGAGAGCTGCATTGATGCAGACTGCAGTAAATGAATTCATGAAGACGGGAATTTACCCATTGGATTCAGAAATCTTTCCTGATGACCTTTTTGAACACCACTTATTGCTATTCAAGAGCCTAAGGAAACAGCTTGTCAAGGTATTTCAAACCAAGTTCATGAACGTGACGAAAACATAGTAGAGGAACAAATTCCTATTGCAGATTTATCAACAGAGGAAAGGAACTCGAGCTTGCTTCTTCAGGTGAGGTGCTAAAAATTTCACATGCTGAAAGGCCGAGGACAACAAGTCGAGGAACCTCAACACCCTATAAGGATGACCTTGTTGCAGCGGCGGAAACAACAAAGAAGAAAGCTGAATGAAAGACGAAGAGAGATTTGAATAAGGGGAACTTCCAAAAGGCCACAGAAAAGGCATAAAACTTCTCGTGACCTGTTCGGAGAATCATCAAGATCAAGAAAACATGATTATGGTTCAAGCTCAAAAGAAGACCTCTTAATCTTCCTCTTCTTTTGAGCTTGAACCATAATCATGACCTCTTAATCTTCCTCTATTTGGTTTCTAGTAAGCACATCTAGAGAAATCCATGTTTCTTTGTGTATATTTTTATGCGGGAAGGATGTACTGAATACTCTCATATTTTTCCCTCCAGCAAAATCAATAATTTTTAAGCCATTGTTATTACTTTCATCATTTTTGCTTTGTTAACCTGTGATAGAAAAGGAAGATCAGCAAAAACCTAATTTAGCATTAAAATCACTAAGTATGATCTTAATATCACTTCTTAGTAAATGATTAAACATATTCTCTAGTGTTTTTCATAGAAAGAATCTTTAAATCTTCCTTATCTTGGTACTTGTACACTAATATAAGGGACATTGAAAAACTTATTTCTCATTCTAATCACGCAAATCCTTTTCATTTATCAATTTATACTCAATTAAATTTCTTTTCTGATTTTTCCTTACTATAAAACCGGTACCACATCCATTCTTTTTATTTCCACTGTTAATAAGAATATATTTTTTTCAAATCGACTGCTTCTGTAGTTTTCCATCTTATCTCTTGTAAGGCTGCAATACCAATTTTATATTTATCTAATTAATCGTCAAGTCTTCTGGAGACACCTGCTTGAAATAAGCTTTCGGGGTATTTCAGGTAGCTAAATGCATCTCATTCTTCCTATTACCATGTCTGCTCCGTGTCCATTAAAAAAAATCAGTCCTTTCAAAACATAAGTGAGGTTTCGAAATACTAGTTTCCGAGGTGGGGTTATCAGCCCCAAGCTCAACCCCAACCTGGAAGGTCAAGCTTTTCTGACTGGACTTACTCCCATAAGGGGATTGGTTTAACCATACCTATAGAGCTCTCCCTGCTCTCCGTTGTGGGGCAACTTTCGTCTGGCTTCTTTGTTGAGACCCTGTCGGGCTTGGGTGACCCTGTCGGTTTAGCTCTCAGCTTCATTGAAACACACAAACCTTCTCGCCTGGTACCAAACGGTCCCTATGTTAAGGCAGTGCCCGCTGCGGAGGACTGCATCTCTCCTCTGTAAGATGTATTCTGCAGATGCGATAAGTTTTTAATGTTTTATAAACTGTATTTACTTAGAGCCTATTGAAAGTGGACTGATCGGTGATCTGCATCTATATTGAGTATTTGTTTGTGCTGTACATAATGTACTCTAAAAACTTAATGACAAATACGACAGCCAACCAGCTCGACCTTTCATTTACACTCTGAAGAACCTGTTGACAATAGACTCGTCAATGACTTGAATATTTTGATGAATGCTTGCCTTTAGTTACACGATGTATTCTATATACATGATGAACTTGAATCAAACATCCAATTCTTCTACAGTTTTGTTTAAACTGTGCATCAATGAGTGACTAGGATTTTTGCTGAGTGTCTGTCTGTAAATTATACGGATTCTGAAATGAAACAAACAATTCTTCATTAAACTGGGATGATCCTTTTTTTAGAAAGAAGTTTTCGCTGATTATGTTCCTCTTAGAGTTCATCCAATCCTCTGTAGAATGAATATAGGCCTTCATTCCCTTAGATTTAAGATGGGCTAGCGTCTAACTAGTTGTGGAGTCCACTTCGAACCATTAGGTTCGTAATGGGAAGATTCTTTATCTTTTTATTGCCAACCCTTATTTTCACAACACAAGCAAAAATTTTTTAACCTGTAACGTGACGTAACTAATCCATGTTTGAATCTACTACTATCCCCGTTATGGTACTTTGTTTGTTCAAGAATAAATAGCATTAACTAATGAATGACGTAAAACCGAAATATATCGAAATAGATGTCACAGGATTCCATTTTGTGAACAGAAGTTTTCATTTTCTTCAATTTAAAAAATTTTTTTTTTAATAATAAAATTAAGAATTTAATTGAAAAACTCCAGCAGAAAAGCATCTTATTGATATATCTGCCCATCCTTCAACGCTTGTGCCTTAGAGATCACAAATTATACAATATGTATACCATATAAATGATTAATAATTTTTGTATAGTAAATAAGTAATTTCTTTAAAGCTAGTTGGCATTAAAGGTGAAAATTAGAATTATTGTTAAATATTTTAAATAAAACTTATTTAAGCAATAATTTTTAAAGAAAATATTTATTTAATTATATAATTAATTCTGAATATATTTAAACATGTTATGGATATGATTATTCTAAAAAGCTTGAAAGGAATATGATAGAACTATATTAAGATTAATAATTGAAATTTTTCTTTTGTTACCTTGTAAGAAGTCCTGTTCCCAACCAGGGCTGCAGAAATAGGTAATCATGTGACTTGTCTAAATGACGGTTGCTACTAAGAATAGGCTATTATAAAGAATTATTATAAATTATTAAACTGCTATTAATAGTGAATAGACTAAAAATAATAATAATAGCAACTAATGATATACAAATATAGACAAGCAAAATTCACACAATAACATTTATTACAATTATTATTTCGATCAAACTTTGATAATCAGTTTCAAAATTTACTGTTATTATCAAATAAACAAGGTAGTGACAGCGATTAGTAAACCAATCACAATGCTTCGCAACGGCTTCTGATACGTATAAAACAATGTAATTGATATTGCTTTAATTTCCTTATTATTATAAATGTGATTGTTGCGAATGCAAAAGGCGCAATTGTTGCGATTATTGTGATTGTTTTAGAGCTGTATTATAAATGTGAATGTTGCGCATGCAAAAGACACACTTGTTGTTATTGTTGCTAATGATAATTTAATGATATTTAATGATAATTTAATGATATTCTACTTGTATCAGAAGATAATGCAATGGAAAATAATCCCATAAAAAAAAGGAATAAATTATTCCTGTGTTATTGGAAATTGAATTAACTGCAATTTCATAAACACATCAATTGAATTTTGTTTTGCATTAAAAGATAATGTAATTTTGGAATTGATTAAGTTTTATTACATTTTTAGAATGTTATACACCAAATTATATGTTGCTCAATTTTACAAACAATGCTTACTTAGTCACTGTACATTGTACAGTAAATAGAAACAGCTGAATAATATCTTTTAATAATATAATTGTTCAGTAAAATTAAATTTAAAATCTACATATACTGATTGCATTAAAATAAAGTTTAATGTAACTCAATCAAAATAAAATTAAAAACTTATTAATTAAAGAATTACATGGAAGATACTGTAAATTTATAAGTTCTTTCCCAAATTTCGGCGAGGTGAATTATAAAAGTCTCATCTACTTTCTCACATGGTGTCATAGTTAGCCAAAGTTAATGATGGTTAAAGAAATTTGTTTTACTGAAAAATAACGAATTATGATTTTGGAAAAAAAAAGGAAGAACATTATTTAGAAGAATAATGAAAAATTTCAATAAAAATAAGTATAAAACATTAAAATTAGAAAAAGAAAACGATATTTGACATTAAGAAGCACATAGAAAACGAGTTTCATAATCACCACAACAGAAAATCAAGAAAAGCTGAACATGAAAATATTTGAAGATGTATTCTGGAGAATAGTAAGTAAAATTGTTTGTTTTCGTAACTTTTGAGAAAGAGATGCTTATCCAAACACTAAAACGTTTGTGAATAGACTTCTTCTTGGCTTCTATTTAGAACGGAATCAAAGCTGAAAACGTTTGAGATACATTTATAGTGAGTTCACTGAAGAAGAGTAGAATTGATGAAAAGCTCATCTTTTAATACGTTTACAATGGGAACTAGTAGAAGAGGAGCAGATCGATTAGGAGCGGCACATTGCTAAACACATCGATGACCAAGATATAGTAAATAGTGACAAATTATTATCTTAATAGAAAGTCTTAAAACAGGTAAAGGAAGGCAGGAGTGATAGGAATGGGTTGATGGGTTTAATCTTTGTCATTCCATCCTCAAAAACTTGAAAAGATAAAAAAAAAAGAAGAATAAATCTGAAAGGAAGAATCAAAGAAGAAAATCAGAGAAATAGTGATGGCTTTTTTTTCTTTTCTTTAGAGGATGTGGATAGGTATTGTTTTTTTTGTTTTGTTTTTTACATGAACTAACCATGTTTCCTTATTCAAAATTCCAAAGGACATCACTTTTCCGGCAGTGAACGTTCTCCAATCAATCAGAGCTCTGTTCGCGATGCTCTTTTCTTGTTGTAAGGGTGACCTCTTCACCGTAAATAGTCCAGTGAATTCCATAAGTTTGTTTTTCTTCTGTGTTCATCCATCTGCACACTGTAAACATATCCTAATCTTCTCATCAATAATCTTCACACACATAAACAATTACAGAATTGGGATTAACTGCAAAGGTTTATATTGACATGCAGATCATCTGATATCTGGCTTTTTGAGATTTAAAGTGGGTAGCTTTTCTTCCTGTTGTTGTTGCTAACGCATGTTAAATTTTGTTGTTATAGCTTTTTTATTTACTGTATGATAAAATGTGTACCTAAAGCAACATACGAAATATATGGCAACTGTAAGCGTTTCTAACACAGGGAAAAGTAGCCATTGTGGTTACAATACAGCAGTTACATATATACAGAGTCGCATTACTACCCAATCAATAACTCACCAGATGAAATGCTCAGACAGTGGAGAGATGATAACGGAACTCACTCTCGCATCCAACAGTGATCTCCCTCCAAAATTAAAAAAAATCAAAACAAAAAGCAAAGCTTCAAATCTTGGCCTGCGAATCCGTCAAAAGGAATTTGAAGATAAAAAGAACCAATGCTGAACCCAACCTGGTTAATAAACATAAGGTTTAAGGTGCCACCATATTTAATACAAATAAGTGAAGAAATGACAGAAATTAAAAATATCTGAGCTTTCATCAAATATCTGAATATTAATACTACTTTAGAAATCGGTCTTATTCTGACGTAATTTCGAATAATTTAGCATCTAGAGATTTAATACTAAAATTGGTTTATTATGTGTAGATACTTATACTAAGTCAAGAGGACTGTGATGTGAAGGAGAGGGAAAAGTTTGTTTTTATAGATGGGGGGGAGGTAACGATGACACAAGACATTGGACATCAAGGATACATTGAACGTCACGGATACATTGAACGTCACGGATACATTGAACGTCACGGATACATTGAACGTCACGGATAAATTGAACGTCACGGATACATTGAACGTCACGGATACATTGAACGTCACGGATACATTGAATGTCACGGATACATTGCAGTTTAAGCAGAAACTTACCTCTATGTATTTTGCTCCGAATACGAAAACATACGGCGTATTAATAAACCACAGCTTACATATTCCTTCTGGATAGTTTTTACAAAACCTTCCCAAAATATGAATAAATTCTATAGTCAATGAAAAAAATACAAAGACTTTACAAAGACTTTACCCTTCTGCTCATAGTATTTTTTTTTTTTTTGTATTGAATTTATATCTTTTGTTAAGGTCCTGACTTAAGCAAATGCAAGCGACTACAAACCTTTTATTTCTTTTATATATATATTTTTCCAAAAAACCTAAAATTTTGAAATTTAAATATGAACTTGTGAAGCAGCTGGAATTTATATTTTCTTGTTTTTAGTTATCAAAATATTCTGCAATTAATTAAATTAAATCTCAAAAACAGTCAATTTTTTGGGTATTTTCGGGATATTACTCAGTTTTTTCCCAATTAAAAAAAAATTGTCGAAAGCCTGAAACGATAACAAAATTGTAAAATAATGATTTATATTTAAAATATTTATTATTAGTGGAATAGTTAAATTTTTATAAAAATAATTTAATCTGACACAATTTTAAAAAAATATTTAAAAAAAAAATAACTTTTGCACTAATAATAAATATTTTAAATACAACTCATTATTTTATTAATTTGTTATCATTTCAGGTTTTCGTAAAATTTTTTTAATGGAAAATACCGAGTCTTACCTCGAAAACACCCAAAAAATTGACTGCTTTAAAATTTTAAATTTAATTAATTACAGAATATCTTGAAAATTAAAAATAAGAAAATAGAAATCCCAGATGCTTCACAAGTTCATATTTAAATTTTCAGGATTTTAGGTATATTGGTAAAAGAAATAACAGGTTTGCAGTCGCCTGAATTGCTGGAGTCACGGCCTTAACAGTAAATATCATAGCTAATGTCATAGAAACTATACTATCAATACACAAAAAATGGCAACACTAGCTGTATGGGTGAAATTGGATGTATGAAAAAAAAAATCAAATGAGTTCCCGCCTCCTTCTACGATTGGCATTGAAGCACAGAGATCCTTACAGTGTCCTGTAATATGTTTCTCCCATTGTTGATACAGGTTGTCCAAAGTGTACAATGGTCGTGGAAGCTGTAGGATCCATCATTCCATTACATTCCGATATCTTGAGGAGATGAATCAGGGACCAGGCAGGCCAAGGAAGGACGTTCGCAGTTTACAGAGTCCATTAGATAACGCGTCAAATGGGAACTTGCATTACCCATCGTCTGCAAAATGGCTGCAAATATGCATCGAAGAAATAGCAGAAAATCCATTGATTTACTCCTATGTATTGCTGGACTATCAATTTGCCTCACAAACACAAGAGACTTTGTAATAGGTAAAATCCCGGATCAGAACCGCTACTGTGAGGATACTACGAAGCTCAAGATTATGATAGATAGATCTCGGTACTGATTCTGTAATGAGTAACTGATGCTATCATCAACTGCACTCATTTATTACAGCTGGATTTATTACGAGAGCATAATGTGGCACAATTCCTACTTCTATGAATGACTCTCGACCCATCACTGGAGACGTGCTTGGTAATGATAAGTAGTCAAAGATAATCAGCGAAAATAACATTCTGCTTGTAGTCTACTTTGTTCAGCCGTTGCAGTTGTCACAGTTGAATGCAATGCAGACGCTACTTAATGGATTGGCGTGGATGTAGTATTAGGTTCCGCAGTTGTTAGTGGGAGAATGTGCAGGTCCTCTCATTCTGTGATGCGTCTCGGGGAAATGCATAGAGATATGAATTACTTGCATTCATTTACAGCTGCACAGTGCTTTTTTTACGCAGCCAAGATGATTGGCTACACGAGAAGCAATTCCCTTATATCAACCATTTCGATGTATCGACCCCCTTCAAGCAAGTATAATGTTATTAACGATTTAATATACTTTACTGTGAAATAGAATCTTCTGAGAATCGTCGCAAATGATATTTCTGCTCTCGCTTAGATCCCCTTAATATTGACAGTTCCGTAAGTTACAATACTCGCTTTGTAATTATCCAAATTTTTATATAACAATCGCAAATTATTTATGGTAATGATCTGATTTTTACTAGAACTTTCTTTTATCAATGTTACAATTTTTGAGACAGTATTTAACCATTTATACTACTACAGTAAAAAAGAAAGCTATAACAGAAAAAGAAAAAAAAAAAAAAACAACAACAACTTAAGAACTCTGACATTGGAACTGATTTTTTCCAACTTTCGTTAAATCTGTAAACCTATCAGTGCTTCTTGAAGTTTTGAATGCGTCACTGAAATAAGGGAGAAAGTGCTGAAATGTAAGTTCAGTAGAGCCTCGATTATCCGCGAGTGCCGCGAAAAATTTTTTTAATTACGAACCTCAAAAAAAAAAAAACAATTTTAATCCAAGCCAACATCAGGGAAAATACAATAGGCCCTACAGTGCGAAGGTCGAAAATTACTGACAGGTTTATTGTGCATCGTAATCCTATAGGTCTTCTCGGAATTTGTGGATGCAAACGTAGCGCAAAAGTTTCTGCTTTGCTGTACATATTTTAAAAGTTTTATATATTATGTTTTTTTAATAATAAAACGTAGTTTTTAATGGTGAAATATTTGTTTTTCGTGTTTACACCTCATTTTTAGTCTTTTTTCAGGTTATCCGCGATTTTCGTTATCCGCGAAGCCCTTGCCACCCAATTCCGCGGATAATCATGGCTCTACTGTATCTCAAACTAAAGCAGGTGTTTACAATAATTTCATATTTCAAACTGGACTCTTGTTGTGTAATTCTGATTGCATTTTTTTATATGTGTTCCAATAGAAGGGTCAATTAAAATTATGAACCACAACATCAGACAGGCTAAACTTTTTAAATATGAGGTTTCATGTTGATTAGATGAGTCTCATCCAAGTTAACTCATCTCGTAGCGAGAGCGGTGGGTTGATAGGAATTAACCCCCCCCCCCTTAACACCCACACAAATTGCATCTGAGAATGCAAGAAATATAGAATTTTGACCCTTTTACTTGGTTGAAAAGCTGAACGGTTTGCCTGTAAAAACCCTCCACTCCCCATCTGGGTAAGAAACGACTTTTTTTTTTTTTGCTTGAAGAATTGAGACAATCATTGCCCCTCCCAGTTCAAAATCCTGGGTATACCTACGTAAGAGTTTAGCCAAAATGGCTACTTTTAATAAGCCTTTGATATTTCTACGCCATGTTCAATTCAAATAATAATGCACTGATGTACATTAAATATCAATTTAAATAATAATGCACTGATATACATTAAATTAAGCTTAAATTCTGACTGAATAATTTGATGTTTAGAAACTGCTAGAATTTCCTGCTATTTTTCAATGGAAAATAGTTTATATATTATACTGTTCATTACTAAACAGAGCTCACTTAAATAAATTGTGAGTCGGGTTCACCGATATGCATAATTTCATTTAGGTTCCTACTTACCAGCAGGATTTAAAATTTCAGGGGCGCTTCTGTAGACTTCGCTTGGGGGTGGCCCTGGTATTTTATTCGCCAATTTTCGTGTTCTTGAATAATGCATTTCCAAGAGCCAGTCAAGCGTAATAGCCACCAAGATTAGAAGGGCTAAAATCATGGCTTCGAACAAATAATAAAACTAACAAGAAGTGAAGGCTGCAGTTAACACTTTCCAGGGAACGTTATGCCAAAAGGGCTGCCTTTACTTTAATTATTCTGACAATAAGAATCAACAAAAAAGGACAGGATTCTGTATGTCATTAACTGATGTAGGAAAAACCTATTTATTTCCTGTTGCTAAGTAATGTACTTTAAATTGATCGGAATGTTAAGTTACGTCATTTCCTTTAAGATTTAAAAAACAATTCACGTTGATTTGAATTCATTCGATAGTAATTGGATTTTGTACAAACTGATATTTTGTTTTGCATTTCCACTTTCTTAGATAACAACGGTTAGCAACAGTCTGCAAGATTTTCTATATTTAACCTTCTAATAACTGTAGTTAATTTTTGTCAATATCGGCCTCTTCAAAGTTTTTAATTGTACAGTAAGGAGACCTACTATTAGGAAAAAGGGGTGTTTTAATGCCGGGGTCAGCAATCTTTTCTGCTGGGAAAAAAACAACAACATTGTTTTCAAAATTTCCAAAAGTTATCGTCCAATCAACCGAAAAATAAAAATAGCTACGATAAAATCCATTGGTTCGCAACAGCCAATAAAGATAAAAAAAAAAAATCGAGAAATGCGGATTGCTGACATCTGGGCTAATGTTTGGAATTCCTTTAATACTTTTTATAAAATAATGGTTAGAATAAAAGTTAATTAATTTAGGCAGTATTAAATGAGTTATTAATTCATCTGTCTCATTATCATACGTAAAAGCTATCATTTAGGAAGATGAAAACTAAATAAGTTTGTTAAAGCTGTGAAACATTAGTATCTGTATCTACTTATTTTGGGGAAGGCCACGGGAAACCACCCCAGTATCTTTCCCTTGAAATTCTAGGGAGTCTGCTAGGGGTTCGCCATCTTGGAAACACTAGCGCTCCCTGGAACACGGAGGCTTCGGATACGAAGCTCGCACTTCGGTGCGTACCGGCAATACAATCTACTTATGTACGTATCAATGAAACCCAGAGAGTTGGATTCTATTGTTAAAGGTACCATTTCTTTAAAGCTCAGTAATTACCAGAATTCATGGAAATGAAGGCTTATTTCCTTAAAATATTGTTTCTTTTTGTTTATTTGTCTGTTTGTTTTAAATTGTGAAAACGATAGAAATGAATATTCTTCATTTGTTTTGTTTTTTAAATTCGACTGTTTGACAAAAAAAATCGACTTTCCATGAAGGAATTATCCTATGAGACAAAATATGTTACCTTTGATGTTAAGGTACAGAAAACAAAGTGATTAGAATTTGAGAACCATAGGATGATTTATTGGACAGAAAGAGCTACTTAAAATGAGCAGGTCCGTATGACGTTGGTTCACTTTTGGCCTGGGTATAAGCTATTACTCGACGTGGCATTGATTCATACAGTTAGCGGATGGTGTTCTGCGAGATTTCTTGTCGGATTGTCCAATTGGCGGGCTAATTCGTCGACATTCTGGGATGGTCGCAGGCGACGCCCCGTCACATCCGAAATGTGCTCAATAGAAGAGAGATCTGGCGATCTGGTTGGCCAAGGAAGTTTGTCGCAACAACGAAGACAATCAATGGAGAGGCGTGCCGTGTGTGGCCGGGCATTATCTTGCTGAAAAGAAGCTCAGGATGCCGCGAAACGGCAACACAACGGTTCGTAGAATTTCGTCAACGTTCCGCTGTACTGTGAAGAGATCTAGCTGAGCTAGAGACAAGGGAACGGGCCCTGAGAGGCTCGTACCTGCCTGGCCTACGGTTAGCGCAAGCCGTTCCGTGTTGCCTCCTCGCGGCGCTAGATGGTAACAGCAGAAATGCCGGCTAAAACACGAAAATTTGCATGGGTTAAGAGACACCCTGAATCCCTGGCCAACCAGGCTCTAAATACCTCCCCCTCACTTACAAGCAGTTTCACGATGTAGATTGACTGATATCGGACATGGAATTAACGGCAGCCTGAGCCCGAGTGGCTCGGTAACAGGGGAAACAGATGCCATTCTCTTAATGAGGACTGCCCAGTTGTCTTCTGTCCTTCCCGCAGCCCGAGAGGCTTCCTTTACTTGAGTACGGCAATTTCGGCACCCAGCCGAAGGCATCTCAGAGCGGGACTTTACCTTGCGAAATTTCGATGTCCCTATTATGACTTTATACGGTGTGGCTCTACCGTCGTATCTGCCCGGCTTCTTGGCCACTTAGACACTGCAGGACGGCCGAGCGCCTCCTCCTCTAATAGAAGTCCGGTACGTGCGGTCAATACGGTCCTGAATGGAAGTGCCCAGCTTCCATGGTCTCCCAAGAGACGCCTTTCATCGCAGGGTAAGTGTTCAGAAGTTTTCCCGTGCCTCTGTGGCGGGAATCAGTGTTCTGTGTCTGTCGTCGTCCGTGTCCTGTGTCTGTCGTCTAACCCCCTTGTGAACAGTCCTTCGCCGCTCTCTCTCCTCCTCTTTCTGCGGGCCCAACTTTCCGGGGTTGGTGGTTTCGTCCCAGTCTAGATAGTAGGATCATAAATCCTCTTCCACTGAAACTCTTGATTGAGTATAATTGCGTGTATAGTCTATGTACTGTGAAGGTGCTACAAAGGACTACCAAGGAGGTCCGGCTATCAAACGAAATGGCAGCCCAGACCATAACTCCCTGTTATCGGAATTGTTCATTACTAAATAGAGCTCACTTAAATAGAATGTTTCACCGATATTCATACTTTCATTAGGCTACTAAATTACTTACCAGCAGGATTTAAAATGTTCGCGGCACTTCTGTAGACTTCGCTGGGAGGTGGCCCTGGTATTTTATTCGCCAATTTTCGTGTTCTTGAATAATGCATTTCCAAGAGCCAGTCAAGTGTAATAGCCACCAAGATTAGAAGGGCTAAAATCATGGCTTCGAACAAATAATAAAACTAACAAGAAGTGAAGGCTGCAGTTCACACTTTCCAGGGAATGTTATGCCAAAATGGCTGCCTTTACAACAACTATACTGACAATAAGAATCAACAAAAAAGGACAGGATTCTGTATGTCATTAACTGATGTAGAAAAAAACCTATTGATTTCCTGTTGCTAAGTAATGTACTTTAAATTGATCGGAATGTTAAGATACGTCATTTCCTTTATGATTTAAAAAACAATTCACATTTGATTTGAATTCTTTTCAATAGTAAGTGGGATTTGTACAATTATTCTAATATTCTGCTTTTCATTTCCGCTATATTAGAAAATAACGGTTAGCCACAGTCTGCAAGAATTTCTATATTTAATGTTCCACATAAATACAGTTGAATTTTGTCAATATCGGCCTCTTTGAATGTTTTAATTGTACAGTAAGCAGACCAACTATTTAGGAAAAAGGTGTGCAGGGGTCAGCAACCCTTTCTACTGGGAAAAACAATTGTTTTCAAAATTTCTAAAGTTACGGAAAACCTCCAGTCAACCGATAAAAACAAAACAAAACAAAAAAACTAGGATAAAAATATATTGGTTCGCACAAAAAGCCAATAAAGATAAAAAAAATCGAGAAATGTGACATCTGGTCTAATGCTTGAAATTTCTAATCCTTTTTATAAAATAATAGTTAGAATAAAAATTAATTAATTAAGGCAGTATTAAACCAAAAAAGGCAAGCTATTAATTCATCTGTCTCTTTATCAACATACGTAAAACCTAATTATTCTAGGAAGATGAAAACTAAGTAAGTTTGTTAAAGCTGTGAAACATTCAATAGTATCGGTAACTACGTATTTTGGTATCAATGAAACCCAGAGAGATTCTATTGTTAAAGGCAGCATTTCTTCAAATCTCAGTAATTACCAGAATTCGTGGAAATGAAAGCTTATTTCCTTAAAATATCGTTTACTTTTATTTATTTGTCTGTGTGTTTTAAATTGTGAAAACGATAGAAATGAATATTCTCCATTTGTTATTTTTAAATCATAATATCTGTCGAAAAAATAATAAGTAGGAAACTTGAAAACCGAAAAAAAATTAAAATCTATATTACTTATTTGAGTTGCTTAAGTCCGATTTTAATTGTATCAAAGTGCGCGTAAGTTAGAGGATTATTATTAGACATCATTGTCTAATAATATTGTATTGTTTTTCGATTCTGATGTTTTTTCAACGAGAGGTTTTGGTCGCCATCGCCCCTTGATATTTCGAAAAGAACCAGGTATAAAAAAAAAATCAGGTCTAAAAGTTAGATCGTCTTTTGTCTTTTGAGCATGCGTGGAAAGATTTAAGAAGAACCGTACAACAGTAGAAAAATTATAAAAAGAAGGCGATACACTTACACACACACACAGACACAGATATTCGAGGACACAATATGGAGGATGCATGACATATTATGGTCAGGACAGACGCAGTAACGTAAATTCATTTTTGAGGTAATTAAGATGATCGCTTTGTTTTGCATTAGAAATGTATTACCTAAATCATTTTGGCTAGTAATAATTGTAATATACAGGGTGTATCAAAACTCTCTACATACATTTTAATAGGAGATAGGAGCACCAAGAGAAACCTTTTTCGTCTGGGATGGCAACCTTCGGTCCTAGAGGGCGCTATTTCCTGGCCACCTAGATCACCCGATGTAACGTGTATCGATTTTTTCCTTTGGGGACACATTAAAAACCTCGTATACGGGACTCCCAACGATTAACAGGAAGACCTGTCGCAAGAATCGCTGTCGCAGCTGCAACTGTTCGCCCGGAATCTTTCAAAATGCACGGCAATTAATGTTTCGATGCTGTCATGATGCATTGCTCTGATGGTTGCAATTTTGAGCATCATCTTTGAATAAACATATTGGTTACAATTGTTCCATTCATTTAGGTTTGACTTAATGTTCCATATCTAGCCTGTTGTTGCGCCGCTAAATAGCGCTCTCTAACACCAAAGATTGCCGTCAGCGGATATCCATTCATAGATCAAAACGATTTGTCGAGGTGCTCCTTAACTTCCGTTAAAATTTGTAAAGAGAGTAACATTTAAAATATTTGTACAGAGAGAACATTTAATATATTTTTAAAGATTATGAACCATGATACAGTAAAATAGAGAACTAAATAAATAAATAAATAAGGAAGTATTTTTTTTTTTTTTTGTAATGTAGAGTTACCGTAAACAAACTTGACCGAACGGTATGAAAATGCTTAACAATTTTGATAAGAGTAAACTTTTATCTAACAACATCAGGCTTATCAATGAGAGAAACATATTAAATAAAAATATTAGAATAACTAAATGAACGTTCAAACACTTACAGTTAATGAAGTAGTCTCCTTATAAAATACAAAAGCGCTAAATAAAATTCCGCTTATTTGACAGTTTCAGTTTTAGGAAATTTAAAGATCAAAATTATGTAATGAAATGATTTCTTGCCGCCAAGCATCTAGTGATAGACTTTGGGGTCTATTCAAAGATTATAAAACACGTATAGTATCTTCATGAATTAGTAGGTTCAGATAATGAGTGTAGAATAATTGAGAAGTCCTTTTCATAAGAATGTTTCTTAAGAAGCTTAAACTTAAACACTTTCGAAATTTCTAATTATTGTTGCCTTTAAGAATTTCACTGTTCTTGAATTAGAGAAGATGAATTGTGGCGTAGTAAGAGTATAGATGGATATAATCCAATGTTAATGATATGTTCTTTATATTTAGACCCTTTTGATTCGCAGGGATAACTTACTGGTAACGTAGGACTAAAGAGATACATATAGTCTATCCAGGAGGAAAAGAACATGAGGATGTTGGGGAAAGTGTTCGATTTGAAAAGGGTCGAAAAGTTTTCTGGTTCTGATAGAATGGTAATATTGTAATATGAAATCGCTGACTCTGAACTTTTTAGTTCATTCAATAGACGAGGTAGTTTTTCTGGAAGAAACAGTTTTCTGAAATTGCTGAAGAGAGCAAATTTGCGAAGATATTAAAGCAGCGGATGCTGTGAAAGTGATGGGAGATTCATTTTTTTTATTTGATCGAAATATTAAGTGGTCCGGTGGTTCAGTGGTTTAAGCGCTGGACTCCAGACTGAAAGAGCCGGGTTCAATTCCCGGCGATTTATTTTTTCACGGTTATTTCTCCTCCAGACCTAGGGTTCCCCCACCCCTTTGCTAATTGGGTATCGGGTTTCTTACTTGGATTGACCATACGACCTCAAACAGCCCCGTTAGTCGAAAATCGCTGAAATTCTAAACCTCTACATCAAAAAACTTGAATGGGCTGTAGCGGTTTTTTTCTTTTAGCTCCTTAATGCTAAAGAAACAGGTATTAATGTTAAAGAAACAGATTTACTGTATTTGATTCAGTGAATCTCAGTTACTTGAACTACTACCGTTACCTAAAGACAACGTCAGGAGAGACGTCTCCGGTAATGTGATATTGAATCACAACAGTCCGGAGGATTAGATAAGGTGTGAAAGATGGAGCAAAGGAAGATGACAAATATTTTAATTTTACGGAAGTCAAATTAAACTATGGTATATAATGCGACTGCAGTTTTATTAAATAACCAATACAACAATGGCAACTCTTCCAGGTACTTACAGACGCGCTTCTGATCATAATATAACATGAATTATCAGTTTGATCGGAACGATGTAAGTCATACTGACTTCAGGGCGAAAACTCAATTGTTGCAGAATTTTTATGGAAATTTTTGACGGAATAAGACATTTTTAAAAATGAAATAGAACAGAGCTTGCTGACATCTTTTGAAGTATTTATCAATACCGTGAAAGAAGTATTTTCCTTCCAGTTTTAAAGTAACCACGTGCATAAAGCAACTATTAAAGCTTCCTACATCGAGTATTTTAGATGCAACTTGTGGACCAAACAATAGTACCATAGAAGGCTCTTAAATGTTAATTACAAACATAAGTAGAATGGAATAAATGCACCATAAAGATTAGCTCTGTTGAGAATACTAGTAAGCTGCCTTATTCTCATAATAATTTGAAAATTTGAAATATAAATGAGCATTTGTTATGTAAAATATGTGCTTAAGAAGTGTACTCAACATTAATAAAAACCTAATAGTTGATGTTAACAGTACATCCTCCAAGAGCATCCAAAGGATGCTTTATAATGTGGACCGAATCATATACTGGCAATTGTTCTGTTAGTTGGTGAACTTGATAGGACAAGCATTATCAACCATTAATATATAACTTTCCCAAAATGTCATAGCTTTTCAGAAAACTCAAAACATATTCCTTTAAGTATTAGCATAACGTCTATCAATCACAGATCGATACCAGCCCGATACACCTCTAAAATCACCTCTACAAGAAAAGGATTTTCTTAGACAATATTCTTTGGCTTGTGACAGGTTCTCATCTCTCTGTAGGCAAAAGATTGCCTTTCATTCTAAACCTTCTTCTTCGAGAAAGCAGATTACATTCTAAAACCAGAGGCGTCGTCGTGCAAGGTACTTTTTCTGCAACCTGAAAACGCCACACCTCTTTATTTTCACTTTTTTAAAAAATTAATAATGATCTCCCATACTATTATACTATCTAATAGTAATAACAAATCTTTCGCGAGCGAAGAACGTTGGTACAATTTTTTTACGACTACACCACTGTTTCAAACAAATAAACATATGCTAAAACGTGTAAGTTTTCAAACAGGTGCTAGACGTCAAAATAGATGAACAGCAATTTCAATAATAAAAGTATTAATAACGAAAGTCAGAACCAAAAGAACCTAGTCTTTGAGGTTCAGATATTTAAATAAATAGATAAATATATTTGCCCATAAAAAAATAAAAGAAAAAACATAACCAATTCTAATACCATTAAATTCCTCTAATGTATACCGAAATTGAATAAACTGACTTATTACAAAATGAGGAAAATGCCGCCTATATAAAACATATTATCACACAAGTTCCGAAGACAATTCCTTGGTTTCACAAATAAAATATTTTCATGTAATATTTAGAGGAGAAGGTAGGAATATGAGATAGGGTAGTAATATGAGTTACCGTAGTTTCGAACACCGTTGGCTGGTGACATCTACGGAAACAGTTGGAAATTACTTCTTATAGCGCTCTTGTGTTTTCATTTCTTGTGTTTTATAAGTAATTTCCAACTGTTTCCGTAGATGTCACCAGCCTACGGTGTTCGAAAACCACGGTATCTCATATTCCTACCTTCTCCTCTATATAAAATGAGGATAATTTGGAAAGTCTAACTTTTAATTATTAGAACGTTTATTATAGAAGCATCAACAGCACAAGCAAACAATACCAAAATAAAAAAAGCAAGAAATGGAAACCTACCTCCACATATTTAGCTTCATAGACCACGACATATGTTTCATTAAGAAACCACACTTTAAATATTCCTCCTTTGAACTTTTCACAGAAGCTTCTGATCGTATTGAGGTATTCTGTAAATGAAGGAAAGGAAAAATGATATTTTCTTTTCTGGAAAAGCATGAGCTTTAAAAGTCATTATCCTCTGCACTGTTGATTAACTAATAATTCTAGCTGATAAGAGAATAATACAACAATGCTTCTTTGTTAACAGCTAATGGGGTGTAGATGATATACGACTTTTTAAAAAAAGTGTTTGATCTTCTTTTATTCATTCATCTTTATACGGTAAACCTGTTTTTTTAGGTGTGTATTGTTGCTTTCTCTTGTTCCTGAACAGATGAGCCGAGACCTTGTGATAAGGAGTCGTAGATCAAGAATATACATGCCATTCAACTTCTTCTTCTCACGATATATTTTCAAAACCTTATCCTCTCGTTGTTTTTAGAGCTTTTGCCACAAACTTTGCATAGCTTTTAAGGCATTGGTGTAACTACAAATAAGTAACAACAAAGTCGACATCTGTTCACGGATTTTAGGGGCTTAGAAGTGGGACGTGACCTCAAAGTTGTGATGTGAATAACTGCTGTAAATTTTGGGCTTTTCAGCTAAAACTGACCTTGTCTTCGGATGACTAACTATCAAACTTTATTAATAAAATATTATTAAGAAATACCGTTCAGAAATCTCAAGGTGGTTGGCCTTTGGGAAATACACTAACCGCGATAGAGATTTTTTTTTTATGGATAAATTAGTTTTATATCTTATCTGGTGAATATGTTACAGAAAAATACAGCATATTTACGTTCTAGTGAAGTTATCGATTTACCAATCTGGTTTTTTTTTATCAAGTAATGAAAATTCAAAGAGAAAGTTAAACTAGTTACTGAGTGTGTGAAATCTCAACATTTTCTTCTCCGTTTATTCGTTTGTCTGTTTTGTACGTTTTCTCACGCTAAAACTGCTAGATAGATTTCCCATCAAATTTGGTTCGTAGGTTTTTTATAATCTCACTTAAAAACATAGGCTTACTTGTTTTGGTCTCCAAATCCCATCCCTCAAATCTGACAGTCGAAATCTCTTGCTTAAACGGTTAGACGGTCTCCATAACCCCTCTCCCCCCAGTTATCGAAATGAGCCCCCAAAGCTGTATCCTCATTACAATGGAATGGAAAGCCTAGTTAAGCAATGACCAATTAAGGAAAGTTTTTACGCAAAAAATAAAAAAGGAACAATGAGGTAATGCTCCAAGTAAATAGTTATAAAATGAAGTATTTTTCGATTTAATATTTTCTGAAAGATGAAGAAAGAACATAGAAAAATAAAACGTAAACAAAATATATTCCTAGGACAAATTTATATTTGAAAATATCTTCTTAGTTGGAAATTTTAGCCTATTAATAGTAACTATTGATATATTTTCTATTTATATATGTCCTTGATTATATGCGATCTCGTTATTCATTTACTCTAAAATACGAAACACACAACTTCTACTAATATCAATTTACTACCGTAGTTGAAGAAACATCAATAAGTAAATAATCATTGTCAATAATTGAAACAATGCGACGTTTCATTGTTAATATATGTAGAAAAGGTGCATTGTGGTCTCTATGTTTAATTAGCATTCCTACTTATTCATGTAAAATTCAATTCACTTTATACGGTGAGTTCTTGGAACACTTAATTGAGTATAGCAAGGGATAGATGTACTGCAAAATACCTGGTGTCCATGATTCAAAGAAATAAGTAAACAAACGAAGGCACAACGCTAAGAAAAAGAATTTGCACCCTGAGCTGTCACCGGGAAGAGACTGGGACGGACCGTTTCGTCCTTTTTAGGACTCATCAGACAGAAAAACTCCACCGATGACAGACTCAGAAGTGCGAGCGGTTAAGATCCCGGGTCTTGCGATCTACCCCCGAAGAAATCCTAACCAAAAATTAAACAAAAAACAAAATACAAATGTTCCTTGTCCTGCAATCCGCTAGGCACAAAAGGACTTTAATAAAGGCATTTAAAAAAGAACGAAGCCGTGTGTTTAAAAGGAAAAGAGATTTAATGTGCCTGAAAATTTAAAGAAATGGCCAACAAACGAAGGCACAACGCTAAGAGAAAGAATTCGCATTTCTTTAGACTTATGTTTTTGTCGGGATCGCGGGTATAAGGCTTCCTATGTTTTCTGCACAACGAGTGTAAGTTAGGGTCTTGTGATCAGCATCTCTTACACAGAGGGTTGGGTAGACGCTGGGACTTGTTTGGTGGAATATTCAATGTGCAAAAAAACTTGATCTATAGTCGCTGTTCTTCTCCAGCCATCAGCCAAGTGGCTTACCCTTAGCTATAAGATATATATATATATATATAAAGAACGAACATCGAAATATTTTTCTGTCAAATTAGGTGTAAAAAAAAGTAAAATAGGGCGTGGATTTCCGGATCGAACGTGCGATTCTGAGTCGGATGATGGGATCCCCATATTAGCCTTTTTTCTGTTCCTAAGAAAAAAAATGGTCTAGTTAGCACCCTTCACAACCGGAAAGAGCAAGGAAAAGGAAGAGAGATTAGAATAGGCTAAGTTAAATAGAGTACTTACACTTTATTAACTTTTTTTTACACCGAATTTAACTTAGAAAATATTTCGATGTTCTTTCTTTAAAGGCCTATTTTTCCAGTATTTTATGAATCACCCTGTATATATATATATATATATATATATATATATATATATATCTTCTTGTGTTGAAGAAATAGTAAAGAATTCTAGAAGGATGGTAGGTGGCGTTTTTGAACTTAGGCTGTTGGATGTCGGAATATAAAAGTTAAAGATGAAATCAGTTGATTTAAAGTGAGTAATATCACGCTCATATATCCATCGAGATTCCAGACAGATAAGTTCAAAACTGATCAATGTATATTAGAAAGGTTTAATATACAATTGTGTTCGTGTGTGCAGCATGCCAGATAACCCTAAAGTAGATTTGTGGATAGCTGTGGAATTTATATTGTGAATACAACAAGAGGTTCAACGCTTCATAGTGATCTACACATGAAGAAATATACAATATCTGGACAAACTAATTGATATTTATTTATTGTTCCGGATAGGTGTTGTAGAAGAGAAAATTCGAACACAAGCCGCCATCTTGAATTCCAAAGTAAACGAATATATAAGTGCAATTTATTCGAGTGAATATTATAAATAAAGAATAAATATAATAAGGGATATATTCGTATAAATGAAATGCATCGATAATAAGGTAAAGATACCTTTTATACGTTTAATTATTAAAGAAGAACATTAAATTGTAGGAAGAGTGATGAAAGATTTCATGTGAACTTGCTTATTAACTTGTTAAGAACTATTTTGGAACTTTGTTGTGAACTGTTTGTGAACTATTAATTAGTGAAAAGAATAGATGGTTTAAATGCACCGTGCGGTAACCCCAATCGGATGCTTTGTTGGTGTTAACTGCGGAGTTGCTTTGTTTCGGAAAACTATTTCGCGGAGGAATACATTACATAATGCTGTTGTTGTTGTTCATCACGTGATTCTCAAAACAAGTTTGTCTTTTATTCATGTTTTGGTAATGGGGTATGTGAATTTTATGTTGATTTGGAATTGTCGTTTCATGAGGAAATATCTGCTGCTTTGTTTGATTTCATTTGTGGTTTTTGAAGTTACAGAATGATCCTACAAGACATTAAACCATCGAAGATAATAGCATTTATTGTATTAATGGAGGTAAATTTATCTTTTTAACAAAACATGTTTTGCTTAAAAAGTTAGGCCTAATTTTTTTTTTTTAATTTTATGAAAACTGCAGTTTTAATGAATCGGATGCTTCGGAAATATTTGTTTGTGGCTGTGATATTGATTCAATCTTCTAGAAAGAAGGCGTTTTTCGTAAATATTGAGGTTTTTTATATTGTCATATGATGATGGCAACTATCCGAAAAAAAATATTTTTCGCAAATATGCATGGATTTCTCCTGATTTAATGATTATGGCTCTTCAAAGCAACTAGTGGCTTTCCGTTAATATTAATTCATCGCTGATATTATTATAATTTATCCCTCACAAAACAAAGACGCGGTCACATAATATAGGCCTAATTTTTTTTTTGTAAAACATATTAACGAATAGTCAATTAACTACCCTAACCTTTTGTAAATATTAAGTGTGGGCCCTTCTAGCAAGACATCCTTTTTCTGGATAATCTAATCTTTTGTAAATATTTAGTATGGCTCCTTGTAGCAAGATATCTTTTTACTGTATTCGGTTTCAAGTTTTCTATTAAACTTTTAACATGTGACGTTAACTTCCGGTTCCGGTTTCCGGAAATAGTTCCAAAACGGCCATATTTCACTTGGAGAAAAAAAAAATATCCACTTCCGGTTACCGTAATCGGCAGTTTTATTGAATAGTTAAGTAATATTAAAAGTTTTAGGAGGATTCAAGTGCTATTTTGACGAGTTTATAAAGAAGTGCAAGTCTATTTTATTTATACTTGTAATTTGTTTAGTTCTACAATATATTGTGTTTGTGAAAAAAAAAAAAATACTGTCTGCTACAATCTATCAATAAATTGCATATTCACTAAAAATTTATTGGTTATGGAGCCCAGACAGCGTCTTCAATTGAGCCACAAACACAATTTATTTGGTTATAGACTCCAGGCAAGCATCTTCAAATTCGCTACAGGCATAATTTATTGGTTGTGAGTACGAATCTTCAATTGTGAATTCAAGGAATTTTAAAGAACTATACGAACTCTTAAGAATATAAAAGCACTATTACTAAGTATAGTGCGAAACTATTCTAAGTAACAAAGTTCAAAATGGCTAACCTACTACATTGCAAATTTAACGGAAAGAAGTTTCCAGTATGAAAAATAAATTTTAAGGCCACTTTACAAAAGGAAGGTTTATGGCGATCAGCAAATATGACTTTGGCAGAACTTAGAGTTAATAGAAAACCACCATGAGAAAAGTAAAATGTCCGACAAAATGGATAAAGCCATCGGATTGATAATGTCAATGATGGAAGATAAGTTTAAATTATTAACCAAAGAAACCAATGAGCCAAGTAAACTTCTTAAGGAACTGGAATCAAAATGTAATAAAAAAGATAACTTAAAAATTACAAGACTTAAAAGAAAGATTTATTCACTATCAAACTTTTCAGATGATGAAGATTTGATAAAAAGACTTGCTGAAATTAAGTTACTACTTTTAGAACTCGGGCAAATAGGAGGAATGATACCAAAGGAAGAAACCTGCTGGATTATCCTACCGGGTTTAAGTTGAAATTTTGATTCTTGTGCTCAGGCAATTATAAGTAAAGAAGGAACTCCCGAATATTTACATTTGAATATGTATGTGATAAATTAGTTAATGAAGTTGAAAGAAAGAAAGAAAGAAAGAAAGAAAGAAAGAAAATAACTGTACTGAAAATAGAACAAGTAGTGAAATCAACTATTAAACGATTTCGCGGAGGAATACATTACATAATGCTGTTGTAACATAGTGTGATAAAAACAAGCATACAAATGACAAAAGAAAATGTTTCAAATGTGGAAAACTTGGGCATATAGCAGTAAATTGTAAATGGGAGTATAAATATAAAGACAAAGATAAAGGTCTAAAAGATAATGATAAAGATAAAAGTTCAAAAGTTGATGTAATAAAGGTTAATAAAATTACTGGTGAAAGTAATTCAAATGATAATGCAACTTGGTTAATAGACTGTGGATCTACACATACTATTTATAATGATCAAAGCCTAGTTTATACCTATCAAGAAGTAAGTGAGAAAATAAAGGTATATGGTGCAGCAAAGAACCCAGTCATGGGAATAGGACAAGGTTCAGTAAAAATAAAGTGTTTTATTTCGAAAGGTAAAGAAATGAACTAGACAACGTATTGCATGTACCAGAAATGAATACTAATATAGTCTCAGGTTGGAGATTTGCGAATTCCGGACACATGCAGATAACGGCCCATCTATATACATATATTTATTTGTTTATTTATTTATTTATTTTTTAATATATATTTCTAAATTTTTACTTTAGGCATTAGCGGAAAAAAATGGCTCGCCTAGAAGATGGAAAGCTTACTCTGCGTGAATTTATAGTGTACTCGTATCATTAAAAAAAAGAAAAAAATATCAAAATTACTTTAGATATATTGTGTATTTGTCTGGTACATTTCTTCAACCAAAACTAAAAAAAAAACACCGAAGATAATCTATGAAAATATCTTTTTTGTCATTAATTTTAATATCGACAAAATAGGCTCTAACATAAATGTTATTCCTTTTATAAAACACTTCCGATGTTTTTAAGCAATTATACAATTATACAAAGTAATTATAGGACCCGATGATGCTATCCTGTTTCCCGCTAATATTGTATTCTGTTGACACTCGAATTACATAATCTCAAGGTCCAACTTTTGTGCTGAATATGTCTCCTAAATAACTATCTTGAATTTAATTTAAATATAATTTTATTACGTAAAATCATGATAAACACCACAATACAAGAATAGTTTGACGTGATGTTTATTATTAATATTAATGATAAAATTCTGTGACATTGAAGAAAACGACCATTTGATGCTTAACAATAGCATTTATCGTATATTTCGGCAGATAAGACGACCTTCAGATAAGACGAGGTGTAAATTTTCGTCAAATTTTTATAGTTTAAGCATATGTCTGCCCTAAAAGACGACCCCCAAACTATCAACGGCCTATGAATTCAGTTTAAATCAGCGATCATCATTTTGATAATAATACTGTATAGCGTATGCAGAATCCCACGGTAGCAAAGCTCGGCTATTCCTTTCAAGTCGCCTTCCAGTAGGCACGCCTGCCAGTAAACGCTACTGCGCATGAGCAGAACGCGTCACAGGTCAGGAATGGAAAGGAAAAAGGAACCTGTGAATCGTGTGAATAGTGACGTAGAAATACATAGAAGCACGTGCTTTTAAATATATTGATTTGAAGTGAGTGTTTTGTTTTATTTTATAATGATTTTAATTTATATAAATTTCAATCTTATTTTTTTTGTATTTGTCGTATAAGACGACCCCGGATTTTGGGGGCCTTTTTTAATGATTCAACTATCGTCTTATCTGCCGAAATATACGGTAATGGAATACACGAAGTTCTTTGTTTCTGATGCATATGATTACGCTTTTTAACTTTAAAATTAAGAATTAAAAAAAATATTTAATACTTTAGCATAACGATTGATTGTGTGCTACAATAAAGTAAGTTGCTTTCAATTATTATAGTGAAAATATGTTGTACGAGAAAGTGATTGTTTCAAAACAATTAAACGTTAAGTGCTAAAGAAAGACATTCATGTTCACGGTCGCTTGCTATGTTGTGTGTTCTTGGCAGTCCGTTGTCTTAAAGGCCCCTACACACTAGGCTAGTAATTTAGTCGAGTGGCGAGTAATTTAGTAACTAAAGATGTCTGAACAGCAATAATTTAGGCGAGTAGTTTAGTAAGAGATTTAGTCAAACGATTTAGTCGGACTCTATTTTTTTGGGCGAGTAGCACCCCCCCTCCACTCGTCACTAATCACGTGGTCATCAACTAAACAGGTCTGAACATTCTGTTTTAGGAGAGTGCATTAGCTGACAACATGGCGTGTCGATGGAGCGACGACACTACGAATAAATTTGTGGCGAAATATATAGAACATGAGTGTCTGTGGAATGTGAAACGCAACAATACAAAAACAAACAAATAAGGGCAGCTGCGTATTTTGATTTAGAACAAACAATGAACATACCGGGATTTTGTGAAAAAGAAATTAAAATGAAAATTAAAAACATAAGGTTAGCATGTATTTACATTAGGTTTTGTCCTGAATAAATCTATACTATCGATACCTATTCATGATATTATATTTATGTCTACTATTAATGTAACGAAATACATAATAATGTTTATTAATTTATTAACTTCCTTGCGTAGTAGCGTCTTCATTTTGCAAAACAACAATCCCTTGTGTACTTGACTCGGCCGTGGTGTGAACGCTTTTTTGAACAGTGGCGAGTAATTTAGTTACTAAATTACTCGCCACTCGACTAAATACTAGCCTAGTGTGTAGGGGCCTTAAGTTGAAGAAGACGGAAGATGGCGATCTCTAATCCTGAAGATGGAAGAATTCAGGGAGTTATTTCGCATGTTATGTATTAACGCAATTAAAGGAGATTGAAAATATTGCTTAATGCAAACTACCTCGATAATAACGTGATCTAAAAGGATTCTGCTTATGAATAATTAACGAATACTAATTCTATAATAAATATATTACAGGGAATCATCCGTTGCCAGGAGACGGGACTCAGTTTGGAATTAGCGATTCTAGTGAATGTTTTTATAACGAGAAGTATGTATATCATTTCGGATTATGATCATCGAATCTTTTCAGGACTTTCAAGTTAATAAGAGATGCCGGAATTAATATCAGGAAATTTCGTAAGTTACATTTTTCCTTGTTTTACTTATCCGTTCTTTCCAAAGATTTGAAGAACACGTAGAAAGAAACAGTCTTCAACAGTTTAAAGATTAAAGGTTGAATCGTGTTACAAAGAACATTCTATTTTAAGAATCAAATAGTTATAATTTCTACAGTTAAAAGTAAAGGAACTGTAAACAGCGTTAAGGCATAAAGTTAATCAAGTAATGAACTTTTGCGAAGTGAAAGGAACTTTATATTTTAATACTTAACGAGTGAACAGTAATAGATTAAATTGAGAACAGTTATTTAGTGAATCTTATAAATGCTATATGAACTGAGATGAAAGCATTCATTGAAAATAAAAGACAAATGTACAGGAACTTTTTATTGTAGATTAAATCTGTTTTGTTATCAGAACTTAAGACTAATTGTATCATTCTGCATTTAAGTAAGGTATACAGGGATTAAGTAATATTCCTTTAAAAATAATTTGCTGCATTTCCACAGATTGAAGTCTTTTACGTGTACTGAGAATCATTAGTAGCATAAAGACGAGCCGTACACCTGTTTAAAGATGATACACAATTTTTAATAAATATAAATATTACACAACTAGTTTCGCTCCCCGAGAGAGGGTCTTATCAAGTGTGGCAATAAACAAAAAACAAATTAATTTATACAGAATAGTTAATTATACAGCTGTTCTGTATAAATTAACTTGTTTTTCGTTTATTGTCATAATTGATAAGACCCTCTCTCGGGGAGCGAAACTAGTTGTGTATTATTTATATTTATTAAAAATTGGATATCATCTTTAAACAGGTGTTTAGTATAACATTTATAGTAAATTACTATAGAGTTGATGAAGATGATATTAATATAGAGATTTCAACTGTATATGAAACCTCATGAAACTTTATGAAATACTAAATTTCATGTATTCGCAGTATGATTAGCCTTTTGAAAAATAAAATAAATTTAATTAGGAATACTGGAAATGTATACAGACATTTTATTATTTATCATTGATATGAATGGTGGAATAAATATTCTCAAATGGTAAGAAAAAAAAAATCTTTTCAGTAATGTTTTGGTAACTTCATTCAGTGATGAAATTTCATCCTCATTAAAATAATTTATGAGATCACATCCTATTGGTTCCGAGTTCATTAACATTGGTTTTCCAGACTCATCTCATCTATTCATCGATTTTGTGGTAGATAGTTGTATGATACCAGTCTTGTACAAGTATTTTAACCAATACTCCGAAAACGTTGGTGTTTCCGCGGAAATTGTCTAATGAATCTTGTTGGCTGTCCGGGTCTTAAAGAGCTGACGTTTCGTCTCTAGGTGTCATAGACATCTTCAGAGCATATAATTCAATTGGTGTATGAAGATGTCTCTGAAAAATATATATATAAAATAACGAAACAACTCACTTTTCATCAATTTCTTCAAAATTCTATATTTCAACCCAATTAAGGGACTTCATCAGGATAAAAAAATATAAATGAAAAAGAGAAAACCCTTTTTAACTTTTCGATTATGATTTGAAGAGAAAGAGAAGGGTTTTTCTCTTTTTCATTTATATTTTTTTATCCTGATGAAGTCCCTTAATTGGGTTGAAATATAGAATTTTTGAAGAAATTGATGAAAAGTGAGTTGTTCGTTATTTTATATATATATATTTCGAAGATATAGGAAAGTTATTATGATGTCTCTGAAAAGCTAAAGACGAAACGTTAGTAAATAAGTTTTCTTTAACAATCAGCGAAACCTACACAACCAAGAAGATTCAATATTCAATATATATATATATAAAAAAAACCTCTATAAAAATAAGAAACTAGTTCCAATTCTGGTTCCTTTTTAGTTCCTGCTCCAGTTTTTTTGCAAAAAAAAAAGAAACTTTTTAGGGTTTTCAGTTCTTTTAAAAGAAACTATGAATGTTAGAAAAGAATGGGAAAAAAGACACAGAAATAAAAAATATCTGAGCATTCATCGGTGAGAGTATGGGACGGCCCGTTTCGTCCTTATTAGGGACTCATCAGCCTAACCCACTCACCGATGAATGCTCAGGTATTTTTTATTTCTGTGTCTTTTTCCCATTCTTTTTTATTAATTTGAGGCACGTTAATTCTTTGTTTAAATTATGAATGTTACATTTTAGTTTTTCCTACAATCAAACAAAAAATAAAACAGAAACAAACATAATTTGTTTATCTTTCAGATGTACTCATATGGGAAATGATAATATTCTTTTAGGGATCCTCTCAATAGCAAAAGATCTAAAACATTTATCAGAATTACAAAATATTTCAATACATAACATTCATCAGGAAAGGAAATTGACAGGAATTGTAAAAATATGTTCACATTCACTTAGTTCCAAAATAATCCCTTCTTATTTAAAATGAAAAGAAATTGAACGTGTCCAATGATTCAAAGAATTAAGTAAGCAAACGAAGGCACAACGCTAAGGAAAGGATTCGCACCCTGAGTTGTCATCGGGAAGAGACTGGGATGGACCATTTCGTCCTTATTAGGACTCATCAGCCAGCCAAACTCCACCGAATGACAGACCCAGAAGGTGCGAGGGGTTAGCTTTCCCGGGACTCGCTCCCGAGAGCGGGAACTTCCCCCGAAGAAATCCTAACCAAAAATTAAATAAAAAACAAAAAACAACTATTCCTTGTCCTGCATTCTTTTCATTTTAAATATGTGACTTTTGGGCTTTATTTAATGCCACATTTAAATTCCTTTTGCGCCTAGCAGATTGCAGGACAAGGAATAATTGTTTTTTGTTTTTTATTTATTTTTTGGTTAGGATTTCTTCGGGGGGAGTTCCCGCTCTCGGGAGCAAGTCCCGGGAAAGCTAACCCCTCGCACCTCCTGGGTCTGTCATTCGGTGGAGTTTGGCTGGCTGATGAGTCCTAATAAGGACGAAAGGTCCATCCCAGTCTCTTCCCGATGACAAATCAGGGTGCGAATCCTTTCCTTAGCGTTGTGCCTTCGTTTGCTTACTTAATAATTCCTTCTTGAAATAGCCTTTGTTAGACATCTTTGTTTCGGTTCTAAAGGTTTTCTACGGGATTTTTGTTTTGTCACCTTCACAAGTTAATTTCTCGACAAGGACTAACACAGAAGAAAAAATATCAAATAGGTCGTCTCTGTCCGTACGTATTCATGTCAAGTGTCAAGAACATTCATGCAATGACTCAGAAGGTATTAGGGATAGGAAGAGACATTCACATTTGGACTTGGACATACACACAGACTGAATGATTTGATGAGCCTTCCTTTTCTGCGAAATCACGCGAAAAATAGGGATATTCATTTAAAAGTTCTCCGAAAAGGAACACATTTCTTTTTAGTACTGATTTGAATCCGTGTCTATTTTTTTAAGAATGTTTTATTGTTTATCTACCCCTTTTAAAAAATAAATTCTGCTTTTATATTGAAATCTTACATCTTGAAACCATTTTTGTTCTTATTTTTATCAGGTCCTAATAAATCCACATTTGTCTCTTCTTTGGACATGTGTCATAGTCAACATTCTTCTGTTTCTATGCTCATGTGATTCTATTCACTCTAAATATCCTACTTTTAAACTCAAATAAAACCACGGAATAAGAAAATTATTGTTTAAAAAAAATTGTTTTCTCTTAACAGTTCTACGAAAATATCATTGTATTGCTCCAAGAACGGAAATAAGTTGCCTTAGTTTCTGTATTCAGAACTGACACAGTTTCGTTTCTTTTCTTTAAATGTCTTGTAGGTTTTCAGTAGTATTCAAAGATTATACAGGGTGGATCAGAAAGAAGATGATTCTGGTAATTCTAAGGAAAAATAAGTTTTTATCAACAAGTGTCCTATTCCGAACGGTTTCCGAGAAAGAGCTATTTTAATGTATAGTTGGAAACTTATTGTTAAGAGAGAGATGTGTCCGGCATGTCAGGCTTGTAAATGTCCGGCATGTCCGGTTCGAAACCTGGTCGTGTCATAAAGTTTTAATGTTATAAAAAAAAGGCATATTACACACAAATTAAGGTTCACTGAGATATTTTTGGAAATTTTGTACCGGGAACCCAAGACGGAGCCGTTTCGAGATTCCTATCTCTCATCGGCTGGGTTCGCCCAGTATTCAATTGCTCAGTCGAACCAAAAGAAACATATAGAAAGGACAAGTAGACAAAACAATGACCTTAAGTTTAAAAAAAAACATCCAAATATAAATTAATAATAAAAAGGGTAATAAATTAATTTGTGTGCGTTTTTGTGCATTTTTTTTAATTATATCGTCCTTAACGCACGTTAAATTTGTCTATTAAGTTTTAATGTGTTTCTTGTTTTTTAAAGTATTTTTATGTGTCTGGCCTTTTTTTGATTTCTTCAATAATTTTACAAGCGTTAAATATTGAACAAAGATATATTACATACTGTTTAATATTATTTATTGTTCAAGTGATAAATTTGTTCAATTTTTCAAAATTTCACCGTCAACATCATTACACTTTGCTTCACATCGAATCACATGTTTCAGTGGCGCATGAAGGCGGGTGGAAGGAACAACACTTCTTAATCTCGGTTTGACAATAAAAGACACGTTCATATGTAATTTCTTTTCTTGGAATGATCGATGCTATGACCTCGAGGAACATTGACCTTTCCTCCTGGGACACTGTGCGTATAATCTTCCAAATAGAAGTCATTCAAGAATTTTAATTTTATATAAAAAATCTCTATTCTTTAGTCAGTTTTTGGTGAGGTATTTCCTTCGTAAGAATCCTATATCGATTCCCAATCATTATAACTTGTTGGTATTTCATTTCCAGTACTTATTGGTTTTAATACGGCTTTATACTTAATTTTCTTTCAACAATTGTCAAAACATATTGTAGTACAATTTTTCCCAAAAAGTAATTAATGTCTAGGTCTATTAGAAACAATTCTACTAAATAATCGACAATAATCTTCACATCAAAATATTATTTAAAATTGAAGCACAATGATCTGAGCTCGACTGACTCGAGATGAAACTGTATTTTGACCTCCAGACAGTTAGCATTCTGATAAGACTGTATGTGTGATATAAAGATTAATTAGCACTTTTTTTTTATATCTAGAAATTTATCTTTTTATATCTAGAATTTATTAAACCGAGATTAAATTTTAATAATGTTGAAATAGTTTATTTTTTTAAGTACATTAGAAATTATTATATTTGTAAATTATTTTGTTTTAATATCAACTAAGGATATAATTCTTTCTTTTATATAAAGGGCAGTCAATCACTCTATTAGGTGCCTTAGTTTTTATGATTTAGGCCAAGAGTTTTGGGCTTTAAGAGGTCTCGCGTTTTTTTTTTATTTATTCATTTTATTCATTCGGTTTCCGAACTTTTTAGCGACCCATTTGGGAGCCATTTGGGGACGAAAATCGGTAGCTACTGCGTTTGTCCTGTCGTCGGTTCGTCCATGTCTGTCCATCCCTAACAACACTCGAACAGAAGATCGGATCAACAAACGGATTTTACCAACGTGTTCAGAGACCCAAACGTAGACATTTCTACGTTTATAAAAAGATATTACGTGAAATCAATTTTCAAAATCATATGAAGTGGACAAAGATATTTATTTATCCTAAATAAATAAAAAATTGAAAGTTATCTCTTTTATGTAATTGTCCCTTGTTCACAAAATCATATAAAACCAAGTTAAAACAACTGTTAACCATTTAAATTTTGTTTATTATTTTCTCCCTGATAAGTTACTAAATGTCACACTTAAACTATTATTATCTTTTTTTTTAATAAAAGCCTATAGTAATAATGGATCGCGTTGCAGATGTCGCAATGCAAAATGTTTTTAATAAAGAAGGAAGTGTGGAATACTTTTTTATTTTTTATTGTTTTTTAATGCCACGCTTTATGGAGGGATTCAGCTGAATACATATCGAACACGTTTTATAGATTACAGAAATATTGATATTACTTCCAATTTAATGATAGGAGTTTTGATAAATTTTTCCTTAATACATTATATTGAATATTTTATATTTTTTAATAGTAATACTTTTTCAAAATATTTTTTTTATGTCTTCTAATTTATTTGAATATTTATTTCATGAGAAATAATAATATTATTATTTCCGAACT
Organism: Thereuonema tuberculata; assembly: GCA_023159025.1. Lineage (NCBI taxonomy): Eukaryota > Metazoa > Arthropoda > Chilopoda > Scutigeromorpha > Scutigeridae > Thereuonema > Thereuonema tuberculata. Next base: position 24,730,576 of record JAFIDM010000002.1, read on the forward strand.
TACATTTCTTTATTATTATATTTATTCTAATTAAATTATTTACTTATTCTAACATATTTTAATTATGGTAGCTTTGCAATTAACTTTAAATTTATTCTAATTTAGTTACGAATTATTTTTAATAAATTTAACAATGTAACATACTTTTAAGATATACAAAAAAATAAAAATAAATAATTACGGCACTAATGATATCTGAAAATAACAAAATAAATACAGCAATAATTTATTCAATTTATTTAATTTTCAATGAATAGTGAGTGTAAATTTAAATGTTTGAGATAATGTTAAATAGAAAATTAAAATTGTTGAAAATGTTTACATAAAAAAATAATTTCGTTTGTACCATAAAATGAATCTTACCTGAATGCTCAGTGTAGAAGTCCAGTACGCTTCCTATGATAGGATACCCATCAGTCCCTGGGAGCTTCTTCATTAATTTCCTATATCGTGAATTACGGACGTAAAACCATAAAGCGGCAATTGTGGCGATCACAATTGGCCACGAAAACACGACACCCGTGCTCCATTTCAGAAGATGTAGCATTTCTAGCAACGATTTGTACTGTACTGCGAAAGGACTCACTCTCGCGAATGACCTACTGCCAACACAAAGGCAGGAATTGAATTCCACCAGCGGAACTTAACGATGTAATTATGTAATTCAAATAGACTTAACACAAGAAACTTAAATAGATCGTCCTCGCTTCAGAGCCAATCAATAAACGTCCTGAGTGATGGAATCGACACGGGTAGCTACGAAGGATATGACCTTGAATTGCGTTTTCCTGTTGAAGAGCGAAGCTACCCGACCGTAGTTGAAAAATCAAGATTATTCAAGCGTAAAAATAAAAACTTGGATTTAATTCTAAAATGAATAATATTAAATTGTAAAGACAACGCTAATTAATAAAATAAAATTCACTACGAAAGTGAGACAGTTGTACCAGCATTTACACAGGCCACAAATAAGCGTATGACTTAATGAAAAAGAGATTGTAAGTACGAGACCATAAGTGAAAGGATCATTTCTGACAGCTGTTTCGTGTTTTGAAGTCCTACTGTCCTTGGTGAGGCGGGCCCCGCTCTTATGAAGACCCTGAGCTGTACAGTATTATTAAATTATTAAAAACAAATAATAATAATTACACATTATTATCAATTATTATCATAAATATAGTGAAAACACAGTACATTAATATGGTCCCGAAACATGTCGTTTTAATGTGTTAATATTTTTTAAATTTTTATTAATGGGTTGGCTTATTATTTTATTCAATTAATTTACACACGTTAAATTTATTAAACAATTATTTTACAGTTATTTGCAAAATTGTATTTTTAATTTTGAAAACTGACCTTGATAACAATTTTGGGATTGTTATCGATCAAAATGAAACAAATAGATTCCGATCTCAATTTTCATTTTCGAGTCTCAAATTAAGTTTTCCAAAATAGTCTTAAAATTTTAAAATCTCCGCCATCTTGTACAAGATGGCGAAGAGAAATGGAAGTACAGTCCATTTCTTGTAAAGATTGAAGTGACGTAACGCGGAGTAATACATACTTAATGGTCTAATGCAGCGGTTCCCAACCTTTTTCAGCTGGCGATCCACCTTTCCTTATCGGAATACCTCCACATATATAGGAATAGCAGAATGTAAAATAAAGCCATATTTATATGGTATCCCTTCCTTATACACGATCGATTTTCGATTTTTTTGATCTTTTCTGATGGTTTATTCGATGGTTTCTGATAGTTTTAGGATCAAGTTGCGACCCACCTGTAACCCTTCCGCGACCCACCGGTTGGGAACCGCTGGTCTAATGGATGAAATATTCCACTTGTAAAACAAAGGATATTGGATCAATTCCCAACATTATCAAAAAAAAAAATTTTTTTTTTTTTTTTTTTTTTTTTTTATTATTTACACCTAACAAAGCTCCGAAGAAAACGATTAATTGGTTCCGTGTTCTTTGAAACCGTGCTGTTCGAGACTACAAAAACGGGATTCCGTTTTAACTGTGAAAAAAAAAAAAAGTTACGTTTTAATTTTTTTTTTTTTGTTAAATATAAAACTAAAAATTTTTATTTTTAAAATAAATTTTATTTTAAAAAAATTTAAAATACTATTAAAGAAAAAAATATTTATAAAATTATTACGAATAACATTTATAATGTCAATAGGGAAAAAAATAATCAAAATAATGAAAAAATAACTAGATACAATTAGTTAAAAATCTTTCAAATCAATAAATTGAGTATAAATTTTGGTGTAAGATTGGAAAACTATATAAAATTTAAATTATTCAGTCAAGTTAATTGGGAAAAATATAATTCTAAAACACTAAAAGTATTAAAAAGGTTAAACCTTCGCTAATCGCTGACGTAATTGATGAGAATATTACTCTAAATTTTTAACTACTGTAATTTTATATCAAATAATATATGTATTTTATTCTTTTTCAAAAGAATTACTCGAAAATCGTGTAGTTTGAAACCGTGTGATTCGGGGGAAGGTATGTTCTTCGAAACTCGTATTCTTCAAGTACCGTGTTCTTCGGGGGTTAGGTATACTATTTTTATTTAATTTTATTTCACAGTTCTTTTGTTTATTTTTTCCATAGTACTTGATAAGTTTTGTTTTCGTTTTTGATTTGTTTTAGCTTTATTAATCACTATTCGCTGTGAGAACTTAACAACCAATTGATGAGTCTGTATCTCTTGTACTATCAGAAGAATCACAGAAGAATCACAGAAGAATCAATGACTACTGGTTGTTCTTCAGTCGATCAAGGTTCCAAATCCTGATTCCAAAATTCGCCTTCCACGAAACTGCCGAATTGCACTCAAATACTGGTGTCGCCAAGTGATTATATCTTCACTGTCACATTTCCTAATGTTAGTATTTCATTTAAAAAAAAAAAGTTTTAGGTATTTTACCTCTAATTGCAATGCACAGAAATGAATCAGAAATTTAATCCGACCGTGATGTATTTGGTTTCCGAGACCTCTTCTTGCCTTGTGTGTGTAAAATTCCCTCCTGGCATAAACATATGTTGCCAATATTCGTTAAAAATATCGTTTTCTGAATGACTTCATCAACTGTCAGGTGCTGCTCCAATTCACTTAACTTAGAGTAAACATTTACAATTATTTGTTTTGACTGCTGTGAATCGACTGACCCTTACAATTAATTTTGAAATATTTATAAGGAGACCCTTAAATTAAACTTCAGAATTCAGAGTTCAGTGCGATGCACTGGAGGCTGCCATGTTGAAATGAGCCCCTCAACAACATTAACCAATCGCATGTTCCCTTGCTGTGTAATCGAATATAACCAAATCTCAACTGGGTTCAAAATAAAAGTACATGTTCTTAAATACAAAATTAGGCTTTAACAAATTAACATAGGAATGACGTTGGACAAATAGGAAGAGATGAACAGGCACCGATGGCATGAATGCGCAAATCAACCGAAAAGGGTTTGCTCCTGCCCCGAGTGAGCTTCAGTCGGAACATCATTAACGCCGTCATCGGAATAATCGTGGTTTGATCTGGAACAAAAAGAAAGAAGAAAGAAAACAAAAATGTATCAATAAAGATATTTTATAATAATGAAAATTGCATCTAATGGCGGGGGGAAATTGATTTGTTAACTCAGTATTCAGCTATGGCCTGAACAGAAATAGTGTCATTGTAACAATTTGGGGAGGTGAGGATAAAAATTGACTCTTTACATAATATGGACGGATTGTTAAAGTTAATGGAATGGTTAGATTGTTGAGAATGGACAGCGGTGGCATAATTAAAGTCGTCATTTTTAATAGCGTTAATATGCTGTGAATGTTCGATTACGTTTTTATTACTGTGAAAACCTAATTTTGTATTTAAGAACATGTACTTTTATTTTGAACCCAGTTGATTAAAGCTCCGTTAAAAGAGCAAAACCGGTACTACGTACCTTTTTTAATGTGTAAAAGTTTTTTAATTATATTTGTGTGTCGGCGTCAATTTTTTAATTACATTTTCTGTTTCATAAAATATTTAATGTTTTCAAATCAACAATAATCTGCTAAATTCAGGATGAAATAACAAGAACGCCGGAACTATATTCTTCGCTGCAGAATAATGTGTTACGGGGTGCTCTGACGTCACTTCAAAGAAACGGACTGTAGGTTATCTGGAACATGTAGCCAATAGATAAATGCACAACGATCAGCATTGAGAAAAAAGTAAATAGAAGTAATAAACAAACTTCATTTAATTCTTTATGCAGTTATCAAGGTTATGAACACATAAAAGTTATTTAATAATTATCACAGTACATTCTTGTAAAACATTCACATCTTTAATCAATAATTTTGATAATATAATTACTGGAATGAATATTAAAAAAAAATAATTAGAATATTGCAAAGCAAAGAAAAACATACAGCACATTAAAAAAATATAATAAAAAAATATATTATAATTCTATTTATCTTTATTTAAGTTGAATTAGAATAGAAGCTGTTACGTGATTTTTCAACAACTATATTTGAAAATATAAAAAAGTTAACACTTTTAACGCTTCTAATGATGGTCTTCTTTATGTCACACAGAAACGGGATTTTTATATACATACAGCAAAATGGCAAACGACCGACAATTGGTTGAATTTTTAAATAAAATAACCAATGCTTTGTGATTCTCAGTTTATAAAAGTCCATGTGAAATCCGTTTTAAATTATGGGTTGTCTTTCTGTGAATTTCATCATAATTCCATCCATGGGACGTAAAATCAATTCCGCCAAAAGTCGAAGATCTTCTCTGGTCTGAAGCGACTGAATCTGATACTTTCTTAGAATGGTTGAAACTACGATTTTTTCTTCCATCAGCGCAAACTTCTGACCTGAAAATCAAAAGAACAGTCTTTGTTATTAGGCTCTAATGAACTGTTTTAGTAGGTTCCTCTCTGAAAGGTAATGGTTTTTATATAACAATTTGTGTCATACATTTTATTTGAGAGGACAATGGCGTAGGATTTAAAATATTTTTTATTTTTTTATTTTTTTGGTTTAACAACGGGAACTAAATATTTGATTTCTCTATGTTCATTTCCTTTCCGAGCTGTTGGGAAACTGTCTTCGGTCTTCCTGATACTTGTACATGGAAGGTAATTTAAAAAACAAACAAAACAATTACAAGCTACCTTATTCAAGCCCTTGAATATACTCTTCAATATTTATTAGCTTGATGCAGATGAAAAGTAGGCTATGATCTAGTTTTTCTTTAATTGTAAATTTTAATTAATCTTTGTTGAAATGAAACATGAAAAACGGAAATCGATAGTGTGCTGGTCTTCCTGTTGCTGAATGCACGTCTGAATAAATGAAACCAATTTAGTTGTGATACCTTAAGATCCTGACTCAGTCAATTGAGTGACTGCAAACCTTTCACATATTTCTTTTACCAATGCACCTAAAATTCTGAAAATATAAATATAAACTTGTGAAGCATCTGGGATTTCTATTTTCTTGTTTCACAATATTCTGTAATTAATTAATGCAAAAGTTGTTAATTCTATTAAAAACTCTTTCTATAAAAAAAAAAAAAATGCTTCAAACAAATTTATTTTTGAAAACGAACAGTATCAAATAAATTTGCATGATATTTAGAAAGCCTTTTAGATTAGATTAGAATGGGGTGAATGTGGGTGGCAGGAAGCCAAGCACTGCGACCTGAAAGATCTATTGTGCCAACCCACGGAAAGGAGGACAGACGGAGAGAAAGACCGAGAAAGTACGGTGAGAGGCTCGCAGAGGAAACGGGAGAACCCCGAGAAAACATGCCCACCTCGGATCGTCCACCATCACGAAACCCACATGAGAACCGAACCCGGGACTCAGAGGTGGGAAGGCCAATGTATTAGCCACAGCGCCAACCGCGCAGCCTAGAAAGCCTTTAATGAAAATGTTTTTTATTATGATTATTTGATAGCACGTAAAAAAAAATAATTTAATCTCAAAGAATTTTAAAAAACAGCTTTTATTTTTAAAAAAATTAACTATTGCACTAATAAACATTTTAAATACAAGTCATTATTTTACAAATCTTTTATCATTTGAGGTTTTCGTCAAGTTTTTTTTAGTTTGAAAATACCAAGTAATACCTCGAGAAACCTCCAAAAATTAACTGTTTTTGAATTTTAATTTAATTAATTACAGAATATTTTAAAAATTAAAAACAAGAAATTATAAATCTCAGATGCTTCACAAGTTCATTTTTAAATTTTCAGAATTTTAGGTGTATTCGTAAAAGAAATATATAAAAGAAATAAAAGGTTTGCAGTCGCCTGAATTGCTTGAGTCTGGACCTTAAATCGTACCGCTTTGGAATAATAAATGATGGTTTAGTCTCCAAGTTATACCATCGGGATAACTAGAGGTTTTGTAGCAAGCAAACACTGATACAGTATGATGTGAATAGTGATACCTCTTTGCTCTGATTTTTTGCATAATTGGATACATGGATTCTTTATTATAGTAGATTACTTATCTAGTAACTACGTAGGAAGATGTGTCCAAATCTAACGAAATAACAACCCTACATAAATCAAAGACCCTTTTCAACTAGCCTTTATAAAATAAAGAACTTATCATATCTTTTCCAAAAATCATCTCAATAAAATATATTTTCGTAGCTTTGGTCTTAACAAATCCTCAGGTGTAATGTTATAAATTTTCAGTCAAGTTATTGAATTTCTGATTCATCCCAAATTTATTTTTAATTGAATATTAAGCCTAACATTACTAACAAAATAGAAAATGAAATAAAACTTGACAATAAGTAGCATTATAAAATTCTTAGATGCCTGCGCTTATGACGTAAATTAAAAAGTTGATCTAAATAAGACCTATAATCTGCCCTATCTAATCGTCTATGTGATTGCGGACTGGAGGAGCCAGGTTCAATTCCCAGAGGTGGTAGGGAATTTTTGTTTCTTCTCCAGACGGACCCAAGGGTTTACCAGCCCTCTGTGAAATGGGTAGCCGGTTTTTTACTCGGGGTTAAAGATAGCCGTGCGTCGGGATGACCATCCGACCTGAACTAGTCCCATTGGTCGAGAATCGCTGGGACCTGCATGACCTGTTGCGCTACAGTTTAATCACAGAGTAAATTAGGCTGTCATTTGATGACGTCATTTTTTCCTTCAATTAAATTCAATAGTTTTGCTAGAGTATTTTCAGATAACAAAATCGTATTACTCCTTAGTTAATCATAATTTTATTAATGAACATATACTTAGTATCTTTGTTTTATTTTTTAACAAACCTATGCAGTTTCTTGGACCAGCGGAGAATGGCACATAAGCATAAGGATGTCGTCCGTGGGAATTCTCTGGAAGGAACCTTTCAGGGATAAAAGCTTCAGGATCAGGAAAAACAGAAGCATCCCGATGCAGAACGTAAGGCAGAAGAGCTAAGGTTGTACCTGAAGGGACTGTGTAATCACCTGGAAATATAGAATTAAGGTAAAAATTGAGTAAAGAATTGAGAATTTACAGAAATGATGCACAACTTAATGCGATGCCTTTAATGGACGAATGGATTTTAAAATATCTGATAATGAAATATTTATGATTTTAGTGAATTTTTAGTTTGTGTTAAAGAAAAATTCTTGTAGTTGCACGAAATTCCAAGAAAATCTAAAAATGGCAACCTTCTAATATATTCTAGTACATCATGAGTGGAGTAGGAAAGAAGGGCATTTGGAGGTTCAAACTCTCTTTCCCACTTCAAATCCTTGGATATAAAAGATCCAAGGGACCAAGAAAATCGTTACTCGTTATGTATTTTTCCCTAGTTTTATGCTACTTTTTCAATTAGGCCGGCATTACACGGGTGAAACTTGGGTGGCTCTCTGCAGGATGCTGAATAGGAATTTGCTGCTCTTCGCGTGTTTAACCGGTTTCCAATCAAGGTATTTTGAGTGCGTTACACGACCCAGCAAGAATACATTCATCTATCTGAAAATTACGAGAAGGTATCGTTGTTGACGAGATTCTAACTTTGCACATCGACGGAATCGATATAAGCGTGGTATCTTAGCACTTGTCAATTACTGTAATACCTACGTTTTATTTACGAAAATAAACATTGATTTATATAAAAATCATTTATTCAATGCATCGAATAGGCGAGAGAATGCTTTTAATTAATTAAAGCAGAAAGAATTTCATTATTCATCTTTTTATATTTCTTTGTTTTCAGTTTCGATATTATTCGTTAAGTCTCGACAAACGACGATATGTTTTCGAGATTTCAAGCGCTGACCGATCCAAATTTTCAGACGGGAATTCTGTTAGGAATTTGGTTAATAACGTAGCTTTTTCTGAAGCATCCACGAAAACATAGAGAAAAGACGACCTCTGTTCCTGAAAATCAATTTTGTAGTCAGTAATTTCGTATAAACAGATACAAATCGATTGGACTTAAAAGTTCTTCAATTCGCCACCAGGAGCGCTTTTAGCTATCAAATTAGCCAGCCAACCAGCGAGAAAATAGACACGACCTAAAAACTGCTAGCCAGCAGGAATCCCCCGCACAGAACCATCCAATTTTCACCCGTGTAATGCCCGCCTTAGTCACTATATTTATTGCACATAAGATAGGGTATAAGGAATGAAACAATTAAGAATAAATATTAAGTTTTAAAAAAAATCCAATTGTTTATCTAACCAGATTTACCCAATTTGATAAATAATTTAAAAACTGCTGAGGATTGCAGATCCCTTATTACTTAAGCACCAGGCATTGGGACCATTCCGTAAAACACAAACGAAAGCAAAATTTACTGCAGCAAGTACAGATTCGGAATTTTGACCAGCATCCATGTGGTCCAACAGAATTTTTTACTTACAAAAATACGAAATAAAATTAACAAAAAACAATCAAAAGCAATGCTGTAATGTGTAATTTACTCGTTCTTAATATTAAGGTAAAATTTATTAAAATTTAACTTTTTTTTTATATAGTGGTTTCTTTTTTTTCTCAGATGCTAGTTGCAATTTTATTTCAGAATTTATGAAACAATAAAAATAAATAAAAAAAATACAATAAATAAATAAAACCGCATAAACAAATTATATGAATAAATTTTTAAAGTGTGCTTCCATTTTTTTGTTTTTGTTTTAACTTAAGTCTTTTAGGGTCGACAAAGAAAAGCTAAATATAATCTTCGAAACCTTTTTTGATCGAGAGAATCGACTGCATTTTTTTAACTGGTTCTAAAACCTCAAGAAACCGCTATACAAACTTGATGAATGAAAATGCCGACAGGTAAAAACTTTCCTAAATATATATGAGATCATCTGGTCTTCTGTGATCAAAATGAAAATTCCGGTTTTCTTATTTATATTCGAAGTGCAACTGCATTGTCAAGCCAAGCTGAGTCTTATATGATTTCTAGAAAGAAATTATGTTAAAAAACAGTTGCTACAAACTAAGGGAATTTTAATTTAAGGACCTTGGATGGTTTAAATACTTTTTAAGAGTAAAGAAAAGAAGAAAGATATTAAACCTATAACCTATATAAGAATACTTTTGTATATAAGTTTTATTTATACAAAAAAGAAACTTAACGTGCCTCAACTTAATATAAAAGAATAAAGAAATGATACTTAAATGAAAAAAAAAACCTGAGTTTTCATCGGTGAGTCTGGGACAGTCGTTTCGTCCTGTTTGTGGACTCAACAGCCAGGTTTATTTATATTAAGGGAAGAAAAAGTGTGGATGCGGAGTCGAAAAAAATTGAAAAAATTTATAAGAGGGTTGGTGAGTCAAAGACGTGGAAATTGTAAAAAAAAAATTACTATATAACTGTAAATTATGAATATGTCTTGATTTTTCATTATTCAATAATGTATATAAATTCCTGTGAATTTCTGTCACAGATTCAATCCCAGATTTAATCCCAGATTATAGCATGGATTGAATTAAATGACAGATTATATTAATTAGATATGCATTCATGTTTTATTTATATAGCAGACATATTCGTATAAGTTAACAAAATATTTGTACTCGAAAAACGTAATGATATCGGAAACAGAATAAAAACAAACAAATAAATAAATAAACCTACTATCTATAGTGCGGGCACGGTAGCTGAGTGGTTAAGGGCACTTGGCTGAGGATTGTAGGGCGGGAATTTTTCCACGCTCCATTCTCCTCCAAACGGGTCCTAGGGCCTACCCAACGCTCTGTAGTATGAGTACCGGGTTTCTTTCCCGGGAGTTAAAGGCGGGCGGGCGTCGGGCTGACCTCCCGACCTCAACCTAGTCCGGTTGGTCATGAAACGCCGAGAGCATTACCTCCCTTGGGCCTGCATAGGCCTGTTGTGGTGAACCTTTAACTTTAACTATCTACAGTTCCACTACGATGTATGAGGACCATTATCAGATGACTAACAGTATAAAATTGGTATTTTCTTTCTTTGATTATTGTAATAACGAATTTTAATTATGGTTAAATCACATGATTAAAACTTTCGTCTCTGAAACAGTCATAGAGGTTTTGATAATGTGCTTCTCTCAGTTGATATTATTAGAAAATTTTATATAGTTGTTCAAGGAACTATGAAGAAATACTTTAAGTGATGATAACGCTTTAAAAAGCAGCATCAAAGCAAAGAACTAATGAGCGAAGAGCTCTAAACTTTCGACTTTCAGTTTTTGTTACGGATTAAAGCGCCTTTACCGAACGCCGCTTTTCCGTGGAATATAAAGTGAGTTGTAGCAAGTCATCACCTTATTCCATGAGCATTGTGTTTTTGAATATCTATTAGTTAAGTAGAAGAGTATTATTCTCAGTTATTTATTCTGAATTCAAGTTGTATTCGAAGTCAGACAAGTGCTCTCACCGCTCGTTGCGAACTCAGTGTTGCTTCAACAAGAATAGAAAAATCTCTGTAAGAAATAAACATCTGCACATTCTGATGCATGGAATGAATTTCAGAAAAAAATATTGTTTACTTTCGAAAGATAATCTATCTCATCAATATACTTGAATGATTCCATGGATGAAATTTTGGAACATTTCTTTATACTTGTTAAATTTTCTCCGCCACATAAATTCGGCTAAATATGCATCGAATTGACCGTCACATTGCCGTGTTCCCTGTGTTCTGAAGTGTCTCTTAATGGCGCTTTCAATTTTGTTGGTGTTTGTGCCAGTAATTGGATCTTTGAAGTTTATACTATGGCTGACGGTCAAATGCTGGTATCCTTTATCGTGTAGTGTGTTAAAATTAAAACCAAGGTTATTATCAATAAAGAGATTATCATGTAGTGTGTGATAATCTCTTTAGTTGATAATAACCTTGGTTACAGTGGAAGCGGTGGCAAAAATGGCTGCTTCCTTGCCTCTGAATGTATGGTTTCTCCTTTGTTAACTGATACGTCACAACTTCACCAGCCGTGATCAGTGCACACTAATGAGCTTTCAGAAATTTGCTTAAATTTAGTGAAAAATTCTTTTTAGTGATGAAACTGATAATGAAAATGATAAAAGAAGCAAATCACATGATCAAAAACCGTCTATCATCGTGCCAAATAGAAAAACAATGACGAAAACTATAACCCACATAACAAATAATGCATAGAAGAATGCATGCGAGAAATAATACATAGAAAGCAAGCGCCATTACTATTATTAGCCACCTTACAATGGTTTATAGAATTAAACGGTTTATAGGAATGTAGACAAACACACAAACATTACTGTTATTTTCTGTTGCTTGCCATGAACGTAAAACTGTTCGAAATACTTCAACAATGTTTTTTTTGCCTGTGAATTTGTAAAAATTGCAATGTCTTAAAAAGTTTTCACATGCACTACTCATATTTAAATAACTGGACGAAGCTCATGCATCTGCTTATTTAAATTTAAGCATGAGCTTCATCCAGTTATTTATATATTGCAATGTCTTGTCTATAGATTTTTACAGAATCAACAACGTTCCTAATATTAATGCTTATTTGTTTTTCATTATATTTATGTTTCCTGCTTGTTTTGAAGATAGTTATATAACAATTCTGTAAATTCTTAAAAAAATGAATAGCTCGCTTGTAAATTTTATATTTTTTTAAAAAAGAAATACAACGCCACTTTCTGCTTAATACAAAACTCTCTTTCAAAGTAAAAAAGCAATTAAACAATTTATTCGTAGAAATAACGTAGAAACTTATTAGTTGTAGATATATTCTAAACAAGTCCTATCAGCACATTCTCTGTCTCTCTCTCTCTCACTTTTTTTTTGTATTAGTTTAGTGAATTTTTACATTTTTAAAAATACAGTAAAACCCCGTTATTACGCTCGTCAAGGGACCATGACCTACAAGCGTAATAAGCGGGATAGCGCTGTAGACGGGAAATGATTTATTAGATGGGGAAACATTTAGACACCATTTTACAGGAAAGATACTTGATTCTGAAATAGATATAGTGCATATGTGAGCTTATTTCCTACTAAAAAAATCTTCGATTGTGGTTTGGCGTGTGTGTGTGTGCTACTATTATGAATTATGACATTTTCAATGCGGTTCAAGTAACTATTAACATCAATTGATACACCACTAGGAGCAACACTAATAAATTTTCGGAGCAGATTTAGTGCACTGCCCGCTATTTCACGCGCCTTTTCTTTGGATGATTGGGCCACTTAATGGCACTGATGCATCACGGGACTGATGAATCCATTTAATTAGAATTTCCTCGGCATCTTCATATTTTCCACACTTTACTTTTTTACGTTTGCAACCACCCTTCGCTGCATTGGTAATTCCATTCTTATTTTTTATTATTTTTCTCCAGAGTGGATGAGGGAATTCCTAGAGATTCTGCGAAATCCTTTTGACTTAGTGTAGAATTCTCGTCGTACTTACGGAGAATTTGCAATTTTTCACTTATAGAAAGGGATTTCCGCTTCGACATTTTGCACTAACTTACTGTATCACAGACCCGCACTTCAAAGAGTTCAAAGATTCCCTCCTACCAGGGAAAGAAAAGAATCTTTACAGTGTTACATTTCTTTTCGTGTCAAAATTTCCGCTATTAAAAAAGCTCTACAAGCGGGATTTGAAGCATTATAAGAGGGTAAAAGTATACAGAGTTACACAGAAAATTCCAGGGACCGTATGAAAGGAGCGTAAAGAACGGGATAGTGCTATAAGTGGGAGCCTAATAACGGGGTTTTACTGTATTAAAATTGACTCAGAATATATTAGAAGAAATGTTACTACCGGTATATTAGAATCTACATAATCATCCAAATCATCGTTTCTACGACTCATTGTTATCTTTTGTCTAAATGACGAGTACAGTAGTTTTCCATAGACCTATATACTCCATATTGCGAAAGGATCCACGTATGAGTTCCTCCTTTGCTGGAATATATGACGATTTCGTTTCGGTTCTGACGTGTGGTATAGAACTTCACTTTTCAATATTCTATAGCACTTCAAGTTAGAGCCCTACTTCAGGAGGAATGCACTGCTAAGTACGAGAACAATCTGTAAGTGTTTGTCATTGCTTAAAAAAAATATAAGGCAGGCCCTCTTTAGAGTAAATTTCATGGTAACAGAGTCATGATCGTTCTAGAACCTATGTGGAGATATGAATAAGACTTCTGTTAATAAATTTTGGACAGTATTTGATTGTATTTCTATCTCAGCATGAAATTATAGTTTTCGATCAACGTTTACTTCGAAACATTATTTTTTTTTTATCATTTGTTTATAATAATTTATCTGTGAAAGTGGAATGTCAAAATAGTTTTAATTTCCTTTTTTGATTTCAATGACGTTCCCTAATCTTTTTCATACAAACCAACACATTAGAAAATAGATAATTCTATTCAAGACATCAAATCTAGGATGTTCTGTTTACCACAAATGCACTAATTTATGTTTATTTAGACAAGATATCTTTTAAGTAGCAAACAAATGTATCGGATCTATTTTGATTCATAAACTCAAACGTATTGCTTTGGTGGAAATGTAATAGATTTTCATTGTGGGAGGTTGGAATTGAAATTAGCTTATCCTTGTCAGGGAAGATGATCTTGGTATATTTTAAAATGGAATTTCTTAATGTTTTTTTATTTAAATGTAATAATTTCCAAAGTTGTCCCTACCTACTTGAATATCCTCTTTTAAGTGCCTTGCCATTATGGGAACCGATGGGAAAAGACGTAGAGCTTCCTAAATTGAAATAGAATTTATTAGTCATTTCAATGTATTATTTTTAAAGTAACGGAAGAAGACCTTCATCGAACTAATTGATAATTAAGAATTATTTCTTTAGATATTTTGTTTTCTTCGATTTTGTGTTGATTCTCTAAATATCTAGTAAATATAATAAAGCAGCAGAGATTTGGTAAATGTAAACATTTAATACTACTGACACTTTCGAACAGTGAATGTCCTTCATCTTTGTTCTACGTCTCAATCCAATTAGAACATTCACTATTCGAAACCATCACTGCCAATAATATTAAATGTTTAATTTATCGAACAACCAAAATCTCGTTCATTATATATACGAGATAGTTAGAGAATCAACACACAATCAAAAACACAATAATTCCAAAGAATTAATAATTCTTAACGATTGAAATTAATTCCAAATCTAAATAAAGATCTCTAAATATGTAATCTTTAGTTGTTAAATAGTTCCTAGAAATCAAGATATAGTTACATTCCATTTCTTCATTTTTTTTTTTTTTTCAAGAAATCTTTCCCTTATCAAACAACAGTAAGTAGTTAAAACACTATGAAATGCAAAAATACTTCAATTTCATATACAGTCGGACCTCTATTTAACAAAGTTGCTAAATCCCGAAAAAAAGTTCATTATATGGAAAATTCGTTAAATAGAGATTCACCTTTTAAAATTACTTTAAACTACAAAAAACAGATTTAAAATACATAAACAAAAAATTATTAAAAAAGTAATAATAACATAAAGCACACATTAACACATGCGTACTTAAATTTTACTAATGAAGTCTGTTAATTTTGTCTGTTTTTTTTTTTTTTTTTTTGAAAAAGTATTTTCGCTCTTAGTACGTCTTACATCTTTGCAATGAACCAAAAACCCCTTCAGGCGTATTTTCTTCAAATTGAAATCCGCGTCGGTTTCAAATGATTTTAGCATTTCATCATACGAAGGTTTTTTGATTTCTGCATCATGATCATTTCCATTTTCATCTTCATCGCAATTCATAGCTGTATTGTTTTTATTTTTCACACTGTCCAAAATATCCGATTCAGTAAGTGTTTTCCGAGGTCTCAACTTCAAAATCAAGTGAAAGATAATCAGCAATCAGCACATCATCGTTAATTTCTTCTTTTTTCCACAGCTGTATCCACATTTCTTTCATTTCCTCTAAGAGAATATCGTCTTTGTCTTCGTCTTCCGTACTTGCCAAATTATCATTGTTGACAAAGAACCCAGTTTTGGTTGAAATGAAAAGAATGGCAGTGATTGGCGCCTTGTAAAAAACATTTCAAGGAGAAAAAAAAATAGATACCACGAAAAAGTTCGTTAAATAGAAAATGCACTTCGCTATTTGGAGGTTATTTTACGAAGAAATTAGCAAAATGTTCTTGGTTCCAAAGAAAAGTTCGCAAAATAGAGGTTCGTTAAATAGAGGTCCGACTGTATATATATTTAATTAGAAGGATATTCTTTGATTTTTCAACAAGAATGTGATTCATAAAAAAAATCAAACAAGTAAGTACATATCTTATTACTTTCTTTATTATAAACTTTAGATTTTTTAAAAAAGTTAAGTAAAAAGAGCATCTGTTTGACCTTTAGAACACATTCCAAATACTTCATTTCTCTAAGATCATCTGGTTCACAGGGACGATCGCTGTCACCTAAAAAGATAATGGCAATGGCTTTAAGCAAATGTCTTTCATTTTGCTAAACTAAATTTATAAAACGTCTAGATTAGCTAGACTAGATAATCTATTTTTACTAGATTAGCTTCTCACATACAAAAAAAAAAAACTTAAATATTAAAACAACAATCTTCTAATATATACAATCGATCTTCAATCTAATACATACAATCGATGACTATATACAGAACACCAGAAAAGCTTATTTTATCCTGAAATTTATTCAAAAAAGACATAATAATCTTCGCTTATTATTAATTCATTTGTATGAATAGGTAATGTGAAACAATAATAAGTGTGTATAATCTCAACTTTCTGTAAAATAGTTGTAAAATCCTTTAGAATTCTTACTAAAAGCAGGTATTGAAGGGTTTCAAAGAAGCTATTACAACTTTGAAATGGAAGTTCGCTAGAAAGAACCAATTGGCTTTCAATGGCTAGTTTAAAAAGTTGATGAGGCAAATCGCAGTAATTTCCTGTTTATCATTGGTTATCTTTACATTATTAACAAAATAAAATTGAGTAAATACAAATTATTATGAGACAGTTTGTGATTAACTGAATTTCATTTGTATCTTTTCAAGTACAGTATGGCCGAAAATAAAACGACACTGAACAATTTGACCACATGAAAGGTGGAACTGCGAGATGAAGACATAGGAGATTGTTATATTCGAAACAGGAATGATTGTGGATGTGAAATTAATCAGTGTTGCTGTGAAATTGGTATTAACTACCGATGAGAAAGTGTTTATTGTGGAGCACTATTTTCGATCGTACGGAAAAGGCCGTGGAAATGGACCTAGCCTACTACACGATGTTACGGAATTTCGGGAGCGTTTTAACCGTCCACAACCAACGAACAAGGTTCAACTATCGTCGTCGAGAAATTCCGTCGAACCGAATGCTGAAGGTAATGCTTTTTCAAGGACAACCTCCGGTAAACATTGCTGAGCTGCGGCAAAAGATTGTGACAACTCTTAGGGGATTGGAACAACATCTCTTCCGGGACATGATGGGCAACCTACGCAACCGCTACGAGTATTGCTTAGAGCGCCAAGGAGATCTCATTGAACGTGTATTTGTCAACTACCACATTTGATTATTCTTTCGGTTGCAGCGTTTTCTGTTCAAAACGGTTCAGTGTCGTTTGTTTTGGGTCGTACTGTATAAGCAAGTCCTTTAGGCTTGTCCAGAGCCGGCCTTACACTTTTGAATCGACTTGATCAATAGGAAGACATAGAAATCTATAAAATGGTTCGAAATGTACAGTGGTTATCCAAGCACAATAGTGATTCAGATTATGCTTTTATTTTCTTAAATTATATTACTTTTAAATTTTCAAAGCTGTCCATGCAATCTTTTAGTGACAATCTTTCAAGTTTGTTGCAAGTCCAACATAAGAAAAGTATTGAATAATCTTACTTTGCTAATAATATTTAGAACTTTGGATTTTTTTAATAAAATGTTTGTACTTATTCTAGAACGTGCTTCTTACTTTACTACCAATAATTAATTAACTATATCAGAAATTATTGCTCTTTCTTTTCATACTGGCTATTATTCACGCAACTAAAGAAAAACTTTAGAGGGCAATGCATTACTATTTTGAGGAATTCTCAGCGACATCTATTGCAAAGCACCCTTAATTATTTTCTACATTCTGCAAATTAAAGCCGAAAATAGCAACATCCTTGAATTTTACTTTTGTCATTCTTTGCATCTTAAATTTTCCAATGTGTACTGTTATTGTTATTAGTTTTTTATTATTCACATTTCATTTTTTAAATTTCATGTTATTTCAAATGTAAATAAGATATCAGTTGTGATCATATACTGCTTTCGATGTGCTTTGTGATGCTCTGCTTTCAACATATTGTGTGATGACGGATTCCTTGATAAGCTAATCATCCTGTCAAGTCGGCATTTCTGTTGTTGCTTGTTGGAGCCTTTTCAATTTCAACGGAATGATATGACTCGTTGCATTTCTGCCGCCATTTTACTCTCTGAAGCAATGAGGTCCAGGATCAACTAAGCGATCATGATTTTACCATATTTGTTAGGTCAACTGTCCTTGAGCTGACTATCGAGGTCTTTAAAATTTGTTAATTAAACTGTTAAGTGTAAGCTGAGTTGCTACTTACAGTTTACGATTTAATATTTTATGTACATTTAAAGTAGTGACTTGGAAGTGAGAATATACAGGATAGTTTTTGTTTTTCGATCCTTCACACATAAGACAAGACCTTATAGGCATAAAATAAAGGGTCAGTCCTGAGAAAACTGTTCACATTAACTTTCAGTTATTTATGGACGGAGTAAGATACGGTTCTGGATTTTTATTTGAAGTTTTTGGAATGAACTGTTGCTTCTTTTCTAATGTTTGGCAAAATATACATACCAAAGATTTGATCAAGTTCCTCATGAACTTTGTCTTGAGCTTCTAAATTGCTACCAAGCAAATACAAAGACCAACTTATTCCAGCAGCTGTAGTATCATGGCCCTAACAAAATTTCAATAAAGAATTTTTAAATACTTAAATAATTTTAACATAATAACGTATTATAAAATAATATTTATTAATAAATAATATTTATTAATATATAAATATTAGTAAAAGTTTCATTTAAAATAACGAAGTTCCATTATATTGAGATTTTCTTAAATGGGAATATGGTGACAAATTGAATTATCGATAAATTGTCCCTCGAATAAATGTGAGCTTCCATTGGCCGATTTGTTTCTGCCATAATTAATCACGATTGGCCGTAATTAATTAGCACAGAATTTGAGATCGAATATTTGTTACAAACTACATTGTTAATGTTAAACGCTAATTTCTTTTGTAGATTTTTGGAACTATTATTAAAATAATGGAACAGGAAATGTTTCAAAAATGCATTTCCGAAGATCTGCATAACGATGGGAAATTAAGACTTTTGGAATACGTTGAATCAAAAAGCCATAATTTATAGGAAAGCCTCATCACAATTAATTTTTGTCTATATCAAATTTGGATTTTAAAAGTGAAAAAAGTAACTGATTTTTTTTCTTTATGAAATAGATAACTATAAGAAATGAAATACACACTTTTAAAAATGATTAAATAAATAAATTATTAGCAAGATAATAGACCATTACCACACTAAGCATTAATAATAAAAAATACTATGATCTGTTTCGATGAGCAACAAGAACTGGATTTCTCTTTTTGTCAATAGACAAAAAAAAAACGAACTAAAATTCAAGCGAAAAAGAACAGTGGATCTCTGTTCTTTTTCGTTTGCATATTTGTTCGTTATTTCTGATGACGACAGCCGGTTTTTGGGGCTCATCGAAACATGTCATAGAATTTTTGTATGTTTTTATTATTAATGCTTAGTGTGATAATGGCCTACATCCGTAATATTCCAATTGCACGTTAAATATGTTTTTCCAAATTACTTAAGTCGTGTAACAAAAATGTCTTATCATGTTTACATGAAATTTAAAAAAAATACAAACTACAAAAATGATTTCTGAAATTCTAAATCGAAGAAATAAAATAAATTTAATAAATAAACATGAGATTTATTTGGAAAATGAAATCTAAAGTTATCTGGATTACGGATATTTCAATATATTACTGAGAATAATTTTTCTGTTGCTTTATTTCATTAGATGAAAGAATGATTAATACTGTAATTTAATCGAAGCGGAGCGTTATATGACAGACCACTATTATCTATCCTGCAACTGAAGTGCCAAGAACACTAACTATAAGGGCTATTTCGCATTTGTAATTTCCTTGAGGAATATTGTTCGAAAAATCACCTTTGCTACTTATATACAGTCCAGTTCATGAAAGAAGAGCTTTTGATGACGTAATTTCCTTTATAGATTGATGTTTGCAGGACGTAAAAGCGCCATCTATTGCTGAAATCCATAACTGAATCTTACAAACATTACGAAAACATTCTGGTTTTTGTATTTTCTACAGTTACGAATGATAAATCTACAGTAACATAATAATAATTAAAATTGAAATTATTAACAACGTTTCACACTATTCCCCTTGCTTGGCTATGCAAAGTTTGTCCTTTCTTGGTCACGCTTATGCGATCACAAAACGACGCCATCTTGGACTGACTGCTTGGAGTTTAATTTGATGAAGTCATGACTGCTGAGGTTTGTTCCAGACAAAATCGATCGTTACCTAATGACCATATATGGAAAACCCTTCTTTTTTTGAAAACTACTATAGCATTCCTCAAGAGTAAAATTACTTCCTGAATTTCATTGGTTTTTTTTTTCATTTACTAATTAAATCTAGTAATTGAGGCTAACACTTACAAAAAAGTTGAAAATGTATGCTATTCTTCAGCCATAACCAATTACGTTTTCATTGCAACAATAACACTCCGCTTCACTTTGCCAGCGATCCCTTAACTGTAATACGGTTTTACTGGACATTTACAATGAGAAATGCATTTAAAACAAAATCCTAATTTCCTTTAACAGATCGATCTGTGATTCAAAACTTATAAGAAATTTATTTTATAGATTCCTATTCATTTCTATTATAAATTTATCCAGACATTATCTTATGTTAATATAAGAGATTTTTATTTTCTGAAAGTCCTTTTCTTAAAGTAATGTAAACCTTTACCTCAAACATGAAAGTGTCCACTTCTTCTCTGATGTCTTCATCAGTAAGTATTTTACCATTGTCTGACGCCGTAAGAAGTAAATCTAAGAAAGCTAAACGAGTCTTTTTACCAAAGACTTCTGAAGATTCTTCTGCTTTGGGAATTCCTTTTTCCAATAGTTGCTTTTTCTTTTCCTGAATAACCTAGAAAAAGGATATATGAATATATTATCAGAAAGCACCTCAGACATTGATAAAGAACACATAACTGTACAACTAAAAACGTAATTTATTTCTTAAGAATTCTAAGGAGCCATAAAATGGTAGCAATAGTTTGCAATATTTCAACTTTAGCAGGAATTTGGAAAGAAAACCAAGCTAAAAGTTAACTTAAGGTTATAGCATCACACCCACATTCCCAAATGATGGTAGACGATACAGGAGGTAAAGTGTAATAAGCCTGAAATATATCAAGGCTTATAGAATACTTTCTTAATAGTATTGAATTGATATTAAGTTTGTGTTGTACTAATTACTAAAATATTTTGGAAACATGTTGGTGTTAACAAATAGTTGTTTCTAGTGCATGCGAGATTGCGAAGGCGTCTAATGGTGATTATGTGGTTATCAAAGAATTTCACAGTGTTTTTCACTATGAACAACTTTTCTCAGCATTTTATATTAATAAGAAATTTATGTACTATTAAAAGTCCATCAAATTTCTTAATGAGAATATAGAATAGTTTCCACTTGTATTTGGATTTATGTGAAAGGAAAAGTAAAAAACTTAATATGATTTCGTATGGATTAACATTTTAATGGTAAAGTTGAATAAATGAAATACCATAATTCTGAATTAAAGTAGATCTGAATTCAAGTGACTGTTGCTGTATAATCTTATCTAAATTTAAAAAGAGATAAAATGCTAAGCTTGCCAACGGCTCGCAGGCGACCTGAAACTGTAGTATGTGTAATTCTTTTAATGTGTTAAAAAATTTTTTAATCTTTTGTATGTGTTGGCCTCATTATATTTTTTTAAATATTTTAATTACACTTCACGCATATTAAATTGCTTCATTAAATAAAACACTAAAATGGAAAAGAATAAGTGAAAAGAAACACTGAATTGCAACGTAGGATTGAAAAGTTCGGAATGAAAAGGAGATTAATGGAAGGAAATTTGCTTCACAGTGGGTATGTTATGTGGAAATGATGGAGTTTAAAAGTATTGGGAAAAATAGTGTGAAGAATTGTTAATTTTTCTGAGGCAATGGTGATCACTGAAATTAATAAATTATTAGACTGACCAAGATGAAACTACGTATATACAAAGAAATATCAAACTAAAAATGAGATAAAAGTATCAGAAACGATAATAAAATATGCGGTTAGTGTTCTTAGAAACAACATTATAGTACTGAAAGATACTATAATGTTGTATAATGTATGCAAAGGTCTCTTCATGAATAAATTATAGAAATTATAGAAATTGTGCGTTAACAATAGTCCCATTTCAGAGCTTACACCCATGGTTTTATAGAAAGTGTAAACTTTTCTGTAAAACAAAATATGCAAATTTCGTTTGCCCTTATATGAAAAATATGTCTTGTTTTTTCCTCTCTTTTTAATTATGTGATTGGTTTCCACCAATCGCAGAACAGGACATTTTTAACGGTCGGAGGTGAACGATGTACGACATCTTTAAATGATTAATCTGCAAACAAAAGCTGAAACAGCCTATAGATTTTTTTATTAGCTTAGGTTATGGAGCAAAAAAATGTTCATATCTTACCTTATTAGTAAAGTCGTGTAAAATCTGAATATTCTTATTGTGTATTTTTCCTTCAGCAGTTAATTCAAATATCCAGTCTGGCCAAAGCCATGGATGAAGTTGTCGTGATTGAATGATATCTCCAATTCTGAAAGAAATTAATATAATTATTTTCTATTATTAGGCCTACTACACTGGCACTCGTCAACAGCTAAAATATAAAAATGAAATCGCAACGTACGTTTCGGAATATCAAAACATAATTCCTTTTTCAAGCTAAAAAACCCCTACCTTATTTAAAAATCTATCATCCCTTATCAGGAGTCGTTAATTGAGTGAGAACCGGCCGTGGTCTTTTTATAGGATGCGATCGCCCTTCCCCTGGTGGGTGTTTCTGTATTTACTGTCGGAAGCAGCTGTCTGCTATAAAAGGTCGAAGCGCCGTAATCAAATCAACCTAAAGTCCATATTCCAGTATGTTTTTTGTGGATACATCTCGATTATAACTACCTATTGTGCGGATCATTCCGGATTCGTAGAACTCCCTCAGATATCTAGACTTCCTTACTCTTAAGATTTCCACTTTAGTGGTGTCGATGGAGTGCCCGGTGCGTTGACAGTGTAAGGCAGTGCCATATACGGGTTTCCCTTTTTTACCGCGTTCACGTGTTCATTAATGCGGACACCGAGCTCCCGTTTGGAATTGCCTACGTATATGCAGCTCTTTTTCCCATTTTTATCTGGATGACATTTTATCCCGTATATAGTGCCTTTTATCTTAAACCTGTCTTCATTGGATAAATGAGCTACTTTCCGATTCAGATAACTCCCAATGGTATTGGTGGGCTTGCAGGCTATCCCAATCCCCGCTGCGGCCAGGAATGGCTTAATGGCTTTAATCAACCTTTCGTCATGCTTTAGGGATACAAAACTACTAATGGTTTTTTTTATTATTATAATTATTTTCTTTTTAATTGATTGCATAGCAAAATATTAGTATTAAGTGTAAGTTATTTAGTAAAATAAAATCTACATTTTAATTATATAATTGTTGAGCAAGAAAATTAAAAGAAGTTTAATTGCAAAACTAATTTCGTTTGGATAATGTCTCTAACCTGTAGATAGCTTTCACGTAATCAGAGTCTTTATGTCCTTGGGCGTTGATATTGCGTCCCATTGCTGTATCTGAAAAAGTGGGTTGAAAATGTTTTTTTTTATTTAAATTTTATTTTAATTTACTGAGAAAAGAAAGATACAAAAATTAAGACTGAATTTAAATATAGAAACTAAAATGTTTTGAAAATATTGTAATTCTTAACTGGAAAAATAATTTTAATAAATAAATAAATGAAATATCAAACTGATGCCACATTTTGGGTCATTTTATATAAATGGAACAAAATATTTTAATTACTTTTTTTTTGCTGAAATAATTAATATCTCTAAAGTCTTTTTTCAAGTGATAGTCACGTGACAGTCAACTTATGTGTTTACTCTATCATATTTCTCTTCAAGTATTCAACTAATCTTACTGCTGATTGGTATGTTGCTTGCGATTTAATTTGTAGTCTGTTTTTCGCTGGAGAAAAAAACATCATTTTGTTTTTGTTTTGTTTTTGGACTCACCGTGATCTTCTCTGCATTTCATCCAGAGGAGGCTGTTATACAGGGTGTCCTGAAATAGTTGTCAAACTTGAAAGGTTCGATGCAACGTAGCAGAAATACGAAAAAAGTCAATGTGAACACAGGCGTGGAAATGTTTTTATTCAGATATTACAGAATGTTTGATACGTACATAGGTTATGACGTGGCTACTGTTAGATAAAGTGTTCGAAGAGGCCTCCACCAACATCAACACATGCCTCACACAGTCATCGTGAGAATTGCCGGACATGCTCAAACATGCCAGGAGTACTCCGAATCGTTGCACACCCATCCACAATACGGTCACGCTTTGGGAATCAGTGTAGTGTACACTATCGGTTTCAGACAGTCCAAGAGAAAAAAAGTCCAGACGATTTAGGCAATTCTCACAACGACCGCGTGAGGTATGTGTAGCTGCAGCCTATGTACATGTTTCTGCAACATCTGAATAAAGCATTTCCCCACTGAAGTTCATATGAACTTCTTTCATTATTTTGCTGTGTTGCATCCGGCCTTCAAGTTTGGCCAACCATTTCAGGACACCCTGTATATCTATTATAGCTTCAGGATAAAAGACAAATCATCGAGAATAAACAAAACAACATTGAAGACTTATCAAAGACTCTTTTTTTATAGTTCATTAATTTTTGGTCCTAACAAAGTCGATTATATTTTCTGATAATAAGTTACAACAGGCACATTAAAAGTACTTACATTTCTCTTTCAATCTCTCTTTTGGAAGCTTCAAGAAATCAAATAAAAATTCAAGCTTAAAATAATTCTGTAGCCTAATTGGTATATTCCGAATTCATAACAAAATATAAAGTTAAGATTAATGATTATGCTTTAACAGCTTGCTTCCTGAAGTTCAGCTGAATTATTATTTTACATTCTTTGTAAAGAACGATAGGATCACATTAATGTAGTTTTTATAAATAAAAGATGCGGAAGAAATTAAGGACGCAATGGAGTCACTGTCTGACTTTCATTTTTTTGTAATCATGACAACACTTCAGTGGTCAACGATCTATGATTGTTGGTTAGTAGGAAAAGAGTAGGTGGTAGTTCTCCCTAAGTAAAAAAGCTTAGTAGGACAATAACATTTAAAAACACTTTTTTTCATGAATGGTTAACAGTTTAGTCAAACGAATTGATAGAGCACACGGTAATCTTGATAAAAATCAGAAAGAAATTCGGGAGGAGAGTTTTTACAATTTCCTACTCATTCACAACAGTTTCTCTTGACTCATTTAATGCCAGTATTTCACTTACAAGTTAGTATTTCACTATGATTGCTAATGTGTTATTTCCATTAACATTTTTCATTTTTTCATTTTTTTCCATACTCTGTAGTTATTGTAAAATGCAAAAACTCAAAAAAACTTCAACATGTAATGGTGTAAGTGAAGAAAATGTTATATTTCTTCTCCTGGAAATATAATATTTAATTTGATTTAATATTTCATCCACTTCACAAATAATACTACTTAATCTTTCCGTCTCAATTTATTCAGTTATGTTTCTTACTGTCAAAAATTGTTTTCCGCTTCAATTATGGTCCATCAATCCATCCTTTTTGTTATTTTTCTTATTTACTTCGTGATCACTTTACAAATTTGATTTCTTGACCTTCAAAATTATGGAAAATGAAAAAATTTGCAGATAAAAAAATTGAATTTTTCGTAAGCTAATAGTCATTTTCTGAAGCTTAGTATTCCAAAGGTGAACAAACTGACTGCATCAAATTGTGGATTTAAAATAAAAAAGCAGATTTAATATAACTTATTATAATGGAGTGTATTTTCAGAGTAAAAGAAAATTTAAACAAAAAGCAAGTCTCTGTGATAGCCTTTTCAGCTTTCAGAGCATCCCAAATATTTTCCTGCAATTACAACTTCCTATTTGCCCTATTTGTCTCACTGACAGTGTTTTTAGATCCTGATTTTTTTTTACTTATTATATCAAATTACTTCAATGTGTTCCTATTTATACTTTAAATTTTCAAAGCAAGTCTACGTATGAGACCATAGAGCTGTAATAAAATGTATATGAATTCAATAAAGAAAGACATTGTAAAAAAAAAGTTATACATTAATAAATTTCATTTCCTTACTTACTCCTTATTTCTTTTCTTTATGCTACAAATAACCTCTTTATTGAAAAACGACTTCTCGAGATACTTGATATGTTACATATTTGTTAAATTCACGTCAGTTTTCTGTTTTGTTTCGGAATTTGTATCTAAAGCTTGATAAAGGAAAGGCGTAAAAGCTTTCCGAAAATTTGCATTATTAAATATATTTTTAAATATTTAAGAATGGAGAAGAGGTTAGAGTGAAGTGGGTAAGTGCATATCCAAATCTTCAAAGTTCACTTTTAAATGGCTCCTACTCTGTCCGAGTGATTTGTAAATTCAACAAATTTTTACCCGTGCACTCTCAGATCCTTTATAGATGTATGATACTCTTGCTTGCTGAGAAAATCACAGATTTATTTATCTGGTGTCGATAAATATTTCTTAAGCCCCGACAATTTTTTTTGCATTTACTAGCTTTGCATTTACTGTACGAGTGGGACAAGAGCGTATATTCCATTCTCGAACTTTAAAAATGGATTTTTTTTTTTTTAATGTTGTTATGACTCGCACTGAGTTGTACATGTCTAACAGAGGAGCAAGGGACATCAACTTAAAAACCCGGTTTCACAGGAAACAAGTGTTTTATTAATAAAGAACTCAGAAACTTAATGAAAGATATTAAAAAAAAAGTGTGTTAAGAGAAATATCAATGTCATTGCATATTGACATTTTTGAATGTGACGGGTAAAAAGTGTATTTCTTCAGTCGACTGAGATAGACATGAAGAATTTGATGTTTTGCATCATGCAAAAGTCCTCTCTTTCAGGATATATAAACGTAGTACCAGTGGCAGTATCTCTAGATTTTCTCACAAAGTTGATGTTGTGAGATCTCCATCGCAAATGAATGATTTTATTTCTCCGACATAGAGTTTAAATTTTTTTTCATGCTTATTTTATTCAAAATATCCAAATATCTACATCTCATTTCTTCATTTTCCAATTCTTTAACTTCATCTTCTCCTATTTCTTCTGTCAGTAATGGCTCTATGACAACGTCATCACTTGATCGTCACAAGTTCCACATCCTATGGGGCTTATATGCAAGGCCTAACTCTTCAATAGTCTTTCAGAAACGAAAAATACGCTTTTACAATAAACGGATCACAACTATTCTCTCTTGAATACTCGAAACTTCGAGGGTTTTTCCAAAGAGAGATTTTGCCTGTTTTTGAAATTTATGGATCAATCATTTGATGGTCGCCCGTCCTTGTTTTCCTGTTGTTTCCTTTTACACATTCCTCTATTAGATTTAAGCGAAAACTTCGCTTCTACTGATCCCATGACAATATTTCTCTAAACATTTGAGTCCTTCTATCCATTTCAATACTTCTTCTAAAGGTACTGCACTATCTCTACCAAATGAAGATTTACAACCTCGTCTACTTTTCAAGTGGTCAACGAGAGTTGACTTGGGAATCTTGAACTACCTCGCAGCCCCTTTTATCCCTCCTGTTTCACAAAATCCAAAGCCGCACGAAGATCTTCTTTCGAATACGCAGTAACACCGTTGTTTTTTCCTCACCTACCATATGTTCGTACCGTGAAGGTAAATAATCAACCGTGATCTGGATGAAATAATAATAAGGACTGTTTGAAGAGAGAGATAAATTAGGCTAATAGAAAACAATGGAAGGAAGTTTTCATGGGGGTCGCACTTAGCCCTCACCATAAAATTGAAGGGGCAAGTGGGACCCCGTATAAACAAAAGGTTGAGTACGTATTCAATTAAAACAAATAAAATATGCAAATATTGCGAATATTTTGAGTTTAAGTATTATTGAATAAAATCACGTAACTTCGAGTGACTTTCAAACGTCAGCATCAGCAGAGCAGAAATGATAACATAACCTTCAGTAACTCAATAGCTGAGCTGATAACAGAGCATGCGCTATTCCTTTATTTATTCATCCTCCACAGAAGTTTGTGGAATTCTATAACGATAATAACGACCACTAGGAATCCATCTACCACTGCCGATTGCCTATTTCATTATTTAATTCATAATATATTTAGGGGATGCAATTGCCCCACCTCAACCTATTTGTATTAATGAATTTCCTTTAAAAAAGAAAATATAACTAATAAGTTATTATAAATTACTTCAGTTTATTCATAAGTATCACTGCATGGATTTTGTAAACAATTAGTCAAAACTTTCGTAATATTTTTTCTTATTTATATTAAATACTAAATTTTATTTGGTTAGGTTTCCTCATAACTTGTTATAATCTTAAGTGATTGCAATAGAATATTTTATATTTTAGATATTTTATAATGCAATGTTGATGCTATCACCATCCATTGTTATTAAGTCAGTCCGCTATGATTCCATCATTCAAAGATCTTTCTAAGGATATTTCCCCCTATTTGTAATCCAAATTCTATTTATAACTGCTTTCATTTGTTGGACTAGATCTCTCCATTTCCTTAGGCAATTTTTGTGAAGTAAAATGAAAGGTTGTTGTCCCAATTCCTTCATGTTTTTCTTAATGTCTTCATCTCGTCTTCATTCAAAGAGTGATTCTGAAGACGTTTTTAGGAACCTATCTCCGCCTCTTCTAGGAATGAATAGAAGAGAGTCACTTTCGTAAAGAAAATGTTGCTCAAGCAATTTTTTTCAAATACTTTTATGAATCTATCTTTGCCTCTGTCATTCTCTTCTAGGAATGAACAGAACAGAGTCGAGGGTTCACTTTCGTAAAGAAAATGGTATTGCAAGTTTTCAAATCCTTTTTTGAATTAAAAAATCGCTTTTATCACCCTAAGCAATTTATTTATACTTTATGTAATTTTGATTCATCTTAAGCGACAATTACAATAATATCTAATATACTGAAGTTTTACTTTCCTGAATGAAAAATCAAATAACTAGAAATCAGATAACAATGTGACTTACAAGACATTCCATTAGTTTTCTTTCTCATATATTTGTCATAGCATATTGCTTTTGTAATTTCCTATATAATCAGAAATTTATCAGATTAGCCTTTTCCGGATTGTGGATATTACCTTGGATTCCTAGTTAGAGAATAATACAAAGCTATCCTTTAACAAACTTGTAATCTTCTTATCATTCATCCAGTGCTATTATCAAATTAATTGGTCATGTTACTTCCTATACCAAGTTATTTTCTCTCTTCCTTGTTTCATTAAGCTGCCGATTGGTTGCTATCATTTAGTTGTCATTCGACTGTTCTTCAGTCATTAGTGAGGGTTTCTAGACTCGTTTGCCCTTTTTGAATCTCACTGCTGTAGTTTCGTCAATAAAGCGTTCACTATTTTTGAATTAATTAAATGCTTGATTTGAACTGCAAAGTCCAGGTATTATAAAGCAATTCACTTTATAAAGCGGTGGTAATTGATGCAGCGAAGTGTAATCGTTTCCTAGATACATTACAGGAAGCAGCCCTGGAGTTTCTACGGAAACGATTATAGAAGAAGAAAAACAACAGTCAGAGATATCCTGGAATAACTTGATCATTAGTTTAAATTAATTAAAAACCTTTTAAACTTTGTTTCAATTTTAAGTTATTTGCAGTTAATATAAACAGAAAATTGATATTACAATGTAGTGATAAATATTGAAAAGCAAACTATTATAATTTGTGAATAATGAAATGTTTAAGCTATAAATGTTAATATCTTCAAAGTAATCCATGATAATCTGAAAATTTAATTTTAAAATATTTTTAAAGTGTGCGAAAATAACTAAAAAATATAATAAAAACAGCATACAAAAATTTTTTTAAGAGAGATTTATAAAAATATTTAAAAAATACTTAGGAGCCTTTCGAGTTCCTCCGCGGAACTCCTCTTCAACACCTCTGTGTTGAACATGAGTTCCGCGGAGGAACTCGAAAGGCTTCTAATTATTTTTTAAATGTTTTTATAAATCTCTTTTAAAGAAAAAATTGTAAACTGTTTTTTATTATATTTTTTAGTTAAAATTTAATTTTGGTAAATTTAAATATATCATACTTGAATTCCTATTCATTTACATATCATTGACTTTGGATGAATAAATTTGGCATCAGAATTTAAATAACAATTTCAAAGTTACATATCTGACAACTTCCACTTACAAGAAAGTAAATTTTATGTGGAATTAAAGCGACGGTTATTTTAAAAATTACATCTATTAACTTTTATAGAAAATGATATATATAAATAAGGCTCCACTATAATTCTTACCACATATGATATCCAAGGTACATAGGGTAATATAAGGGAAAATATCAAATGCCTCTTTTCCAGCTTCTTTTGCTAATTGATGAATAAGTATCTGACTCTGTTCATTGAAAACAGGAATGAAATCCTCCAAGATACGGAAATGAAAGGATGGAGTCAGCAGTTTCCTACGAGATCGCCATTTGTCTCCAGTACTTGAGAAAGAAATAAAATAATTATTAGGAATTTCTTTTAACAAAAGGATTTTATGGAGCTTGACTATTGTTGCAGTTAACGTTAAGAAATATTAGAGTACAAGTTCTAATCATTTGGTTAGAAATAAATAATCGGAATTTCTAAGATCTCAGATAAATCAAAAGATATATTTAATACAATCGCCCATTAATTGGAATAGGTCCTAGAATAATCAATCTGACATGAAAACACTAGTGATTCTACTGCCATCTTGCGGTCATTTTTAACATGAGACAGTTCGACTTGATTGTATAAAATGAATATTTAATTAATCTATTTTCAAATATAAAATATATCTGCAGCAGAAATTCATTTTGAGCAAAGATTTAAGGACTGCCATTTTTCAAAAAAGGTGATAAAAGTAATAAGATAATTAATGTCCAATAACAACTATCTTTAATTAGCAATTAACTTCTGAATTTGTTGTGAAAAAGTTTGTTTTTTTAATCAAGGTACATAGTTCTGTAGAACAATATTAACCTAATAACATATTAATTTCCAAAAAAAATAGTTTCTAAAGTAAAAGAAATGCAGAGATTGCTTTTATATAACTTTTGACTAAATTATTATTATTATTATTAATAATAACGTATTTTAACAATTTTCCTTGATAGAATTAAGCATAACCAATTAATTTATAAATTAAAACGTGTGCAAATAGAGAAATGGCAAATGACATTTCTTATCAATAGACAATATTATATGGATATAAACAATATTTTATTTATTATTTTAACTATAAAAAGTACATGCCTTAACTATCAATTCTACTTCGATTTAGCCTCTTTTATCAATGATTTTGTCGCCTCATTTTATGGAGATTCCAAAATTGTAGTGTTTGCAAATGGTATTTGCACCATACTGCAAGAATATAGCATTAATGTGAATTCCATACTAGCAGAAGTACTCTTAATCTACGCTGTTTTAGTACATCTGTGTGTATATCCTATTGATTTAGTGGCAGCTAAAGTCTTTTGCACGAATCCCAAAACAGTTGTGAAAGACAACCAGAAGAAATAATGGAAAGAAAGAAAGAAAACATCAACTTAGGTCCCAACTTTTTACAACGTACTCAAATTATAGGTTCATGTTACCAAATAAATAACAAAATATTACAAATTAATAACTAACTTTATAAATAAATTAACAGGACAAGCAGTACGAATCAAATCAATAAAAAAGATTCTTAACTTATTACTCGAAACCCAGAAGTTATAGCAATAATTTATAATATAAGAAAAAGTCTAATTTGCATACATTGCTATTTTAAAGCTTTGCCAAAAACATTTAGCAATTTTTACGAAACCTTTTGCCAAAATATCTTAGATATAACCTGTTGCAAGAGATTCGAATCTGACTCTTTTTTTTTTTTTTTTTTAAATCCCTTATTATTTTTCAAATTCCTTTAATTTAAAAATGTCTGCTTCATTTTTCTTCATTATGCTGGTATCTTTTAAATTATATATTTTTTAACCTCTTTGATTTGATTGAATCGTTGCCGAATGTAATGTTTTGGGTCTTCGAAGTTCAAGAATGACGAAATTTCCATTAAACACAGTCTGAATGAATTGGCAGTTCATCAAGAACCAATCAATGACTTATCGAATCATCTAGAATTGATTTCAGAACTTCACCGAATGACCTTGAAGGAAGAATGCAAGTTTATACATTTTCATCAAATAATTGTTGCATAAATAAAAGTAAGGCCACAGATTAGGCACTAGAATTTTAAGCTTAAAAACGTTTAAGCTAAAAAATTTTCGAAATTTAAAAAAAATAAAAAAACCACAAAATTTGATAGTTTTGATTTATGGTTTTTATTTTTTTAAAATTCAACTACAGTAGAGTCCCGATTATCTGAGTTAATGTGGACCAAGACTAACTCGGATAACCGAAAAACTCGTTTAAATTGAAAATTGTAAATAAAGTAAATCGTACGGGTCTAAATGTATATTTTAACAAATACAAAAGTTATACAGATACACCACATACAATTCATATTGTTACGATAATTAAAGAGCTCTTTTACTTAAAAAAGTCCTTAATTGTTTTTTGTTTTATGTTATTTTAGCGTTTTCTGCAGCAATGTTTCACCATTATTTTAAGGATAACAGAATTGCTGGTGTCGCTTATTCTTGTTTTTCTATATATTCAATAGCACTTTCGATAGCTTTTAGTCCATCTGTATGGGAGATTTTCATAAGTCGATTTTCATCGTCACTGTCTTCATCGTCGCTAGATTCATTTTCCTTATTGACAATCATTTCATCTGTAATGTCTTGTTGTTCCTCGGCGTTTATCCAGTCAACGTATATTCTCTTCGTTGATTGATGAGATCGAGTTCACAATTTTTTTCGGTAGTTTTAAAAATGGAAAATGTAGAACCAAAAAAAAATCGTAGAAATATTTGATAGCTCGGTTAAAGCGGAAACTCGTATAATCGGGGCTCGGATAATCGGGGTTTTACTGTATTAGGAAAGTAAAGGAAATTTTGAATTCAGGGAATAGATTATTACTTTATTTATTCATTTTAAATGAAAACATTCAAATTTTGAAATAAATTAAAGAAATTGTAGGAAATATACAATCGTATGGTGTTTTCGTGATATTTTTGGGTAAGAATCAATGATTTTGACCATAACATGAGGCCCATTACTGCATTTGGTACCTAATTTAATGTGGGGATCAGCTCATGAAAACTGGCTGATTTGATTAGTCTCACTTTCCAATTGAAATTTAGACTAAAAAAGGAAAAAAGTATCAATATTTCAAACTTTCAATTAACTTATCAGAAAAGATTTTTTTTAAAAAAATTCTTTTTTTTCTAGAAATTCCTTGTCTGTACATCACATTTCTCTTGTATTTTTAATGAATTGTTTTTATGTTGTTTTTTAAAAATCTGAGTAATACGTTAAAAAAATAATAACGAAAAATAATGATTTTAAATGACATTTCAGAATCAGTTATTTTAAATTATATAAAATTCAGTGTTAAATAGTCTGCTGTTTTATTTTGAATATATGTAAATATACACTTTACAACTTAGCTATAGATTCTTTCTTTAATTTAGAACTCCAAATCATTGAGGTATCCTTCAAATCCGAATTATAGTAAAATAAATATTATACCATATTTAATATAACTCGCCCACTCGTATATCTCGGACCCCTGATTTTACTTTATAAAAAAAAAAAAAAAAGAAATGATAAAGTTTCGCATATATCTCGCACACGAAAAACGTTTAAAACTTTAGTAGATAGTTTCAGATGTTTTGGTATTCGGTTGAATAGAATCGACATTTCGATACAACAATCGTTGGCTTGCCTTTGTTGATGACGCTATTTGGTTACATGACCTTGACAATGCACACGAGGAAACCACTGTCGAAACAGGAAGGAGAATAAGAGATTCTTAGTAAGTCATACTCATTTTCAGATTTGGTGATCGTATGATTCCGAAATGATAAAAGGACAAGCAATAATGACACTGTTTTAATTTAATTACAGAAGCTAAAGATTCCAATATATCGCATGATGATGGTGAGCGGCCGATCGCGTAAATAACGTTGATAATTAAAATTTAATTTACACACTTGTAAAGAAGGTCTGATCGAAACCAGATCGTGTCATAACAGTTTTAATGTGTTTTATGTTTATTTTTTAAAGAATTTGTGGGACTGGCCTTTTTTTAATTACTTCGTTAATTTTACACACGTTAAATTGTGAAAAAAAAAAGAAACTTGTAAATGTCCGGCTTGTCCGGTCGAAACCTGGTCGTGTCAAAAAAGTTTTAATGTGTTTTATGTTTTTTTTAAAGTATTTGTGTATATGGCCTTTTTTTAGCTACTTCGTTACTTGTACAGACGTTAAATTGTGAATTAAGATTTAAATGCATTCCTTTTGTAAATAATGTGAGCAGTTATAAATTATAATAAATATTGAGGATTTAAATACGAGAGGAGATCGAAAAGTAACGCACAATAATTTTTTTACGGATTATTATTTTGGTCCGGACGATCAAATTGTGGAAGTTGAATCTTGCGCTACAGAGAGCAATTGCTAGATCAAATGTCTCCCTGGCGGAGTGAGCGTGAACTACTGAGTAAAGATGGCGCGTTTGCTAACATCGTCGAAATGTGAAGTGCAGCGAGGTGTACTTCGTTTTTTGTGGGCAAAACGAAAACCCCCGAGTGAAATCCACAGAGAAATGTTGGAGGTGTATGGTGCTGATTGTCTGGACCGTGCCAACATCTCCAGATGGTGCAGGTTCTTCGAAGAGGGCCGAGTAAACCTTACTGATGAAATGCGTCCCGGCCGACCAGTGACCGCTGCAACGCCACCCAATGCCACAGACATTGAGGCGGCAATTCGAAACGATCGGCGCATTAATCTGCGGACATTGACACAACAATTCAACATTTCTTACGGCACAGTGTATGACATTGCATACGACAGATTGAGATTTCGCAAAGTCAGTGCGCGCTGGGTACCCAAAGATCTGTCAGATGTGCAGAAGGGCCAGAGAATGATATCATGCTTGGACCAATTGGAGCGTTACGCTGAAGAACGTCATGACTTTCTGGAAGTTGTAGTGACTGGCGATAAATCTTGGGCATATCAGTACACGCCCGAAACAAAGCAGGCGAGTATGGTATGGAAACATTCTAGGTCTCCGCCACCGAAGAAATTCAAAGCCCCCAATCAGCGAAAAAAGTTCTGGTGGTGGTGTTCTGGGACATGCATGGTATACTCTTGGCGGAGTTTCTTCCAACCGGGACCACTGTAAATGTCGCAACCTACGCTAGAACATTGAAAAAGTTGCATCGTGCCCTTTGAGACAAACGCCCTAACAGACACGCTGCAAATGTCAGATTCCTTCACAACAATTCTCGTTCCCATGTCCGCGGCTTCTGTTCATAAGAAAATTGAGAAATTTGGCTGGGAGGTGCTCCAACATCCCCCATAAAGTCCAGACCTCGCACCGTCTGACTTTTACCTCTTCGGGACACTGAAGAAATTCCTGGGAGGCCAACGCTTGGGTTCAAATGAAGAAGTGAAATCGGTCGTGAGCAGGTGGCTACGATCTCAGGAAACGGTGTTCTATGAATACTAAAGTTGGTGTCACGATGGGAGAAATGTGTCGCGAGACTTGGTTCATGTGTTGAAAAATAGATAACACCTGTAGTTTGTTTGTTAATTTTTTTTCTTACCTTTTAAATATTTTGCAAAAAAAAGTGTTGTGCGTTACTTTTCGATCTTCCTTCCTATAAATGTCAATTTAATTTTTACTTTGAAAGACTTTAGTTTCCGAAAATCCCCGCATACATCACGCACCACGATGTTAACTTTAATTTTAGGGTAAAAAAGTGCGAGTTATATTAAATTCGAAGAGCATTTATTTACAATAAAAATTTTATTTTATTTTATTTTATTTCATTTTATTTTACTTTATTTTATTTTATTTCATTTTATTTTATTTCATTTTATTTAATTTTATTTTATTTCATTTTACTTATTTTATTTTATTTCATTTCATTTTAGTTCATTTTATTTCATTTCATTTTATTTTATTTCATTTATTTTATTTTATTTTATTTTATTTCATTTTATTTTATTTTATTTTATTATTTTACTTTATTTTATTTCATTTCATTTCATTTCATTTTAATTCATTTTATTTTATTTCATTTTATTTCATTTTATTATATTTCATTTATTTTATTTTATTTTATTTCATTTCATTTCATTTCATTTTAATTCATTTTATTTTATTTCATTTATTTTTATTTTATTATATTTCATTTATTTTATTTTATTTTATTTCATTTTATTTCATTTTATTTTATTTCATTTATTTCATTTTATTTTATTTTATTTTATTATTTTACTTTATTTTATTTCATTTCATTTCATTTCATTTTAATTCATTTTATTTTATTTCATTTTATTTCATTTTATTATATTTCATTTTATTTTATTTTATTTTATTTTATTTTATTTTATTTTATTTCATTATTTTATTTTATTGTATTGTATCTTGTTTATTGAGCATAATATTTACAGACAGTGCCAAAAAGACAGAACTCCTTGAAATCAAAGATTACTGACTTTTTTCTTAGATTTTTTATAGTTAAGAAACCTAAAAGTTCAGTTAGTCTTCAACAATTTAATCAATTTTATTCTTTTCCTATTAAATGAAAGCAAAGGAACTCCCACAGACACCTGCCTGACTTAAAAGAAGAAAAATGAGCTTCTGGGAGAATAGTTATGAATTATTCATAGACGAGGGAACTCGTAATAAATAATAAAAACAATGACCGAACAGAGACCCTAATGCTATTTCTTTAGGTAGAAGTAAATATGTGCGAGAAGTATAAAAGAAAAGACCAAGTTTTCGAAAATTATGACTTTTTTCTTACAATTTTTGTTTTAATTGGTATAAATACGAGTTTGAAATATTATCGTTTTCATTGCTTATTAATATTAGAGAAGACACATAAAAAGCTAAATTACGATATTTACAATATTAGAAATGCTAACAACTTTACTAAACATATAGTAAATTATATGCTACTTAAATAATTAAACTCGAAGAAATGTACATTAGTTACGGATGTCAGTGTCTTAAGGAAGTGTGTAGGAACAACAGGTCATTTGGAACTCTCTTCAATCATTTCTTTTTTTTTTTGTATCATGCAATTCTATTCTGCTCAGGTACAATGGCAGAAGGAAATGGACAAAGGTAGAAGGATTTGGTAAACATCTTTTGTTCTATGTCTTCTACAGAGTCTTAGCTTGAAATTACTGTAGCATACTTTGATGGATAGCCATAGTTATACGATCATCAAATTTAGAACATCTTACTAGGTAGAATTTAAGTGATTTCTAATATATGACTTTAAACAAAAACTGTTATATCTAATTAAATGTAACTATATATAATTAAAATCTAGAATAATAATTTTTTTGTTTTTGGTTTGGTCATTTGTATTTTTTGTTTTGATTGCTTTTATTGATGCAGAAAGAATAACAGCAATACTATTAGAAAATTAATATAATTATTTTTATAAGAATACGAAAATAATTCATAATATTTAATCAAAATGATCAAATAAAGTCCATGATGATGATTTTTGCTTTAAGACCAATCACTTTTTTAAAGTTAAGAATACATTTGAAAGTTAAAAAAAAAATCAAGTAAAATTGATGGCTTATAATATTTTTTTATTTTATTTTTTAATCAGTGAATTCCTTTATTGAAGATTAATTAACATTATAATAGCTTAGTGCTGAAAATTCATCTCTATAAGAACTATAGAAAGAAACTAGAAAATGAACAAAAAATTTGACAATTGAGAAACGTTTGCAATAGAATAATCAATACCTACCTGAATACGAACTTAATTGTAGCATGAAAAAGTTTGCCAAGACATGTCTTAAACCTTTTTTTTTTTTTTTTTTTTTTAGGTAATAAAATTCAGGATATTCCTAAATTTAGTTCAAGGGATATTAATTAAACTTTAATGCTTTCTTAATTTTAATCAATCATGGATTTTTAATTCATGAAACCTCTTAAATGTCGTATTCATTAAAATACTATTTAAATCGAGAGGTTTCATGAGAAGACATGAAGAGGGGGAATATTTCACTGGAGAAAAGAATTTATTATAGGATACAAACGTTTCAATTAAAATTTTGGGTTTTACAAAGGATTAAGGCAAGCATTTTTTAATAAAATAATTTTTACTATTTTTAGTCTGTAATAATAGGAATTTAAAATTTTTATTACGTAACTTAATAAACAATTATATTAAAACGAAATTACCAAATAATTTTACCAAATAATGGAAATTTTTTTAAAATTTTATGGAAATTTTATTTTACCAAAAAAACCAACCAAAAATGGAAATTTTATTTCAAATAACGGAAATAATGGAAACAATAATTTGCTATTACTATTTTTTTTTCTTAATGACTTAAGAAATAATATTTTGACTTATTAGTTCTTCACGGCGAAATAAATGTGAATTCTTATTCAAATATTTTTAATAAAAGTTATGATTAGGATTCACATGAGGTGTAAAATGTGAAGAAAAAAACTTGAAAAAGGTGGCTAATAAATGTAATTTAAAATTTCTTCTTTTTTTTTTTTATTTGTGTTTTAATTTATACGTATTATGTGAAAGAAAATTCTGTTAATTTCGACGTAATGGCTAGTTTTAACGACCAAATTTAGCTACAGGCAATTTAGAATAGGCAATTACAAATCATCAATAATTTAGTTAGCACGTTAAAAAAACAAAACAACTTATAATTTTAAGCTTTATATTAAATGAGCTCTTCTAAAACGAAGGTTTTGTAAGTACTGTAAGTTAGTGTAATATTTAAATCATTAAAACTGTGCATAATTTCTTTGCTATTTTAAATGACAACTTTTTCGGATTTGTATTTTATTTTTTTAAAAATAAAATTTTCAATAATTTTTTTTGTTGGTTGGTTGTGTACGGAAGATTTGGGGCTGTAGGTGGTGACATACCCTGTATATCTGATTTGATGCCCTTTTGGGAGATGAAAGTACACATGAAGTACTTCAAAAAGTTTATTATAGGTCTCAGAGTCAATATCGAAATATTTCCCCAGATATCGAAATATTTGTCTTTAATTTCATTGTATTTCCTAATACGTAGCTTAAATGTTAGAAATGCGATAGCGCTGTTATTTGTCGACTTACTCACTTGTCAGTGATAACCTTCCCGCTTTTCTGTGGTCAAGATTCTTGGATCGAAACCGCTCTATGTTTTGTCTGGTTTTTTTTTCCCAATAAAAACACTGTATTGCAAAACGAGAAATGAGGCACAATATTGACCCTTCACAGATAATCACCGATTGTAATTGTTGGACAATTTGAATCAAGTACGAATAGTATTCAATGTTTTCAATATTTTTTGAAGTGACCGTCGATTCATATCCAGTTTTAAAGCCTTGACTTCGCTGTGGTGATTGCGTAATTTGGTCGAAAACACATTATGATTACCATTGGTGTCCACTGTTTTCAGACATCCATCATGACCCTTTGTGTAACACATTACCGGTGCTTCGGAACTTGGCTATAACGCCCAGTGTAACAGAATTACTGGGAGCTCGTCTATTGAAGCGTTCTGTCAACTGCTTACACACAAACCGTAAACTTGGATCATTTTATCTTTCTCTTCCCTATAGAGGAAATAATGCTTTACTAAAAAGACCTTTTCCTCAATGAACAATATTACTAATACTATCTATGGCCGCGCTGTTGGCGATGTCGCTAAGACACTGGCCTCTCACCTCTGAGTCCCGGGTTCGGTTCTCATGTGGGGTTCGCTGATGGTGGCGATCCACGCTGGGCAGGTTTTCCCGGGGTTCTCCCGTTTCCCCAGCATTTCTCACACCATCCTTTCTTAGTCTTTCTCTCCGTCTGTCCTTCTTTCCGTGGGATAGTACAAAAGATCATGACGTGCTCGGCAGTCATGCCACCCACTTTCAATTAATCTAATCTAATCTATAGCTGAGCAGCATATGTGGATTATAAAATATGTCAGCACCTGCCACATGACAAGTGGGGAAGTTCGCTTATATAATAACGTGGTCTACATTTTAAGTAATATGAATTAATTCCACAAAAGAGGAATTCCACAAGGCTCAAACTTAGGTCCTCTCTTATTTAATATTTATATAAACTCAATAAGCAAAAATATAAAAAAATTCAGAGGTTTTTCTATACGCTGATGACGTAATATTAATAACAACAGACAAAAACCAACTTCAAGCCCAAGATAATATACAAAAAGATCTAAAATAATATAAATAAGTGGTCATTTAAAAATAAAATGAAAGTAAATGGAGAAAAAACAAAATAATGATAATCAAAAACGAAAATAAATAACAATGTAATTTTGAATCTACATAAAATAGAATGTCAAAATATAGAACAGAATAACAATATCTTAACGAAAGATTATAACTGCAAAAGAATAGAAATTATCTCAACTTATAAATATTTAGGAATTAATATGGATAACAGATTCTGCTGGAATGAACAGTATGGTTATGTGATGAGGAAGCTGAGCTCATATGCTTTTCTCTTTTATCACATTAGGGATGCTATTCCGTTCAGACAAAAGCTCATAGTATACAAATCCCCTGTGGACTCAATCTTGGATTATGGGTTGGAATGTTGGATAAATATGAATAAACAACAAATAGTAAATATCAATAAGAAAACATTAAAAATATTTAATAATGTTTATAAAAATTATAAATATAAATCAAAAAATGAACAATTAAGAATAATAAAAAAAAATATTAAAAATAAATGAAAAATTTATATACAAAACAATAATTAAAAACTATTTTGAAGTGAAAAGAGAAATAAATTACCAACAAGGAGTATTAAACACTAGATGTAATTGGAATAAAATATTTAAAATAGGAAGGTTTAAAAATAATTATGGATATAGATTAGCTAATCTATATTACTAAAATCTTTTATTTCTCTGTCTGTCTGTGTGTCTGTCCGGCGCAGTTTTCTGTGAGAATGAAAAATAGAAAGAATTTTTTCAATGAAACATCCGCGACAGGAATCGAACCTATAACCTTCTGATCCGAAGTCAGACATCTTACCCATTAGGCCATGGGAACTACAACTCTCTTCACATTGCTTTTTTGACTTATCTGTCAAAACTGAACTGACTTTGACTGAAAAGTAACAATTGTAATTAAAAAGAAAGTCAAAAAAGAAAGAAGCAGTACGTCATTAGGTAGAATACTGAGAAATCAGTATTTGTAACTTAAAAACCACTGAAAAGTATCTATTGGAATTGGATAAACGAGATGAACGAGAGTGTCGATGACATCAATCGAATGATAAGTCTAAGAATACAAGGAGAGACTACAGAGCATACAATACAAGTGCGAATAAAATTGACACTTCTGATAATTCACCACACGAACATCTCTATATGCCCGAGTGTCTGAACGCATTGAATCTCAGCGGAATTCCTCAACATTGTTTGTCATTGAAGATTGGATCTCCAATAATATTGTTGCGAAACATCAATCCCAAGTTTGCATACTGCAATGGAACTCAACTTAAATGCTGTTCATTCGATAATGATCTCATAGAAACCGAAATTATAACAGAACTCACAAAGGAGATTTTGTTTTCATCCATAGGATGTCTATGGAACCATGCGGTAATCTACTTCCATTCACTTTCACAAGAAAACAATTTCCGATCAGACCTTCTTATGCGATATTTATCAATAAAGCTCAAGGACAAACTCTAAATAAAGTTGCCATATAATTGGAAAACGTTGTCTTAACTCACGTACAACTTTATGTCTTTGAGTCACAATTCAACAGAATTTGGTTATCTTCACTCTAAAGAATAGTCACAATCAATTTGTCGCGAAGAATTTCGTATACAAGCTATGATCTTCATTTA
Source organism: Thereuonema tuberculata (assembly GCA_023159025.1). Lineage (NCBI taxonomy): Eukaryota > Metazoa > Arthropoda > Chilopoda > Scutigeromorpha > Scutigeridae > Thereuonema > Thereuonema tuberculata. Next base: position 24,772,614 of record JAFIDM010000002.1, read on the forward strand.
TCATCTATATCAACTAACGTCCATCTGAAATCTCTTCTTCAAATATCTATATCGAACAATCTGATGGCCTAGCTAATAGATGTAGATAATTTTCACTATTTGTACTCAAAAACCACTGAAAAGTATCAATTGGAATTGGATAAAAAAGAGCAGAAATAAAAATAATCACTATTAAAAGAGCCTACTATATAGACACATTAAAAACATGGTAAAAACTGGCTAAAAATATAAATATTTGGCTACGTACGTTTCAGAATTCCTTTGTACGAATTCTATTTTCAAGCCTTTAAAACCCTAGGTATACCCCCCTAAAACTTGTTTGTCCCAACGGGACTCGTCAAAGAGACTGGGCAATGCGTTTCCTGTGTTTATATGAAGGTTTCCCCTAGTGGTATCCGCTGTAAGTAAACATTTAATTATGGTGCATACGGCGCTTTTTTTTTTTTTTTTTCCCCTCCCTCCTCATTTTTATCCTATCTGAAGTAAGTGTTTAATAATTAAATTCTGACTTTAAACCTTATTCTTCTATTTAAAATCCATATTCTATTATATTTTTATTAGATAAGTCTTGGTTGTAGCTTTTTTTAGTTCTAATCATAGCCGATTCATAGAATTCTCTTAGGTATCTTTCTTTCTTTTGTCCTAGGACCATCACATTACTAAGATCGAGGCGATGGCCCGTAATTTCGCAGTGATTAGCGGTCCCATAAGCTTTATTGTTTGTATTAACAGCCGTTATATGTTCATTTAGCCGTATTTTGAGTTCACGTTTGGAATTTCCTATGTATAAGCATTTTTTAGTATTTAATTTGTCAGTTTTACATTTTATTCCATAAATAGTGCCTTTTTTCTTTTCATTTATCTTATTTATAGATTCCTGGTCGGAAGTATTACCTTTTTTCCGTTTAAGGAATGCACCTATGGTGTTTTTAGGTTTGCACGCAATGCCTATGTTGACCGAAGCTAGGATAGGATTTATTCTCCTCATTAAATTTTTATCATACGTCATTGATACATAATTTTTTGGTTTATTGTTTTTAGATGCCAATATTTCTAATTCCGATGCATTATTATTATCTTTGTTTACTTTTAGCATCCTATTAAATCTATTGATTTGTTTCTCTAACCAACTCTGTGGGAAACTATTTTCCAAAAAAATTTTTTTTAATGAGATTTAATTCTTTCAATAGAACATTCTCATTGGAGCTTACCTTCCATGCTCTATCAACTGCCATGAAGATCGCGTTTTTTTTGTATTTTAACGGTATGGCACTATGGTAATTGGTCGTGATGAGAGCGTCTGTGTTTTTACGAAACACTGAAGTTTCATATATTGATTCTTTTTTTGAAATCAAAACATCTAAAAAGGGTATCGTTCCCCCATTATCAACTTCCATAGTATATTGTATATGATGGCTGACCCCATTGAAATCCTTTATTATTGTATCTAGATAGTTCTGATTGATAATTAGAAACGTATCATCCACATATCGACAAAAGAAATGTACATTATGGTACACATTATCAATACTCATGATTTTGTATTCAATAAAATTCATTACTACCTCAGCAATAGTGGCCGACGCTGCCAGACCCATAAACAATCCTGATGTTTGCAGAAAAAATTTATTATTGAATTCAAAAAACTGTATGTGAAACAATAAATCGATTAGTTGTATTAAACCCTTAATGTTTATTAGTGCTCCCTCTTTCGTTACTTGTGTATTACGTTCATGTATAAACATTATTGCTTGGTAAACCAGATTGGGGGTTAATGATGTATAAAGGTTGGCCACATCAAGTGAAATCATTCTCGTGTTATAAATGGTTTTGTTTTCTCTTAAATATTTTATCAGCGGGTTTCTATTATTGATCGAAAATTTAGATCGATATTCTAATCCTTTTTTAATTTGATTGTTTATTATTTTAGATATTATCATTATTGTACTGTTTCTACAATTGATAATGGGTCTCACCTTATATAAATCGCCTTCTTTTTCTTTATGAATTTTGGGTCTTCCATTAAATTTGGGGATTGTTTGGTTTTTATCCATCCATTCCTCTGCTACAGTTGTTTGGAGGAAGCCAATTTTACGTGCTTTGTTGACCCTATATCCTATTTCCTTGATTATTTCTGTTTTAGAATGTGCCATAGCACAAAATCCATTTTGATTTGAAATAAAATTCTCACACATATTAATGTAATCTTTATGGTTAAGCATAACCAGCGCACCCCCCTTATCCGCTTCCACATATAGGATATTCTCATTATTATTTTTAAGATTATGAAGCTCCTGGAGCTGGATTGGGTTTAGGGTATTTTCCGTTCTTTTTTTATATTTAAAGTTCCTTACTATTCTGCCTACATTTTTTCTTGTTTGAGATCTTTCATTGGAATTTTGAATAAACCTTATTTTGTCTTCCAAATTTGTAATGGATTCTACCACATTAATGGGTTCATTACCTAGATTGAAATTAATGCCTTTACTTAGAATATCATATTGAATAGGAGTTAATTTCAATTTACTATCATTAATAACTTTCCTATTTTGGTGCTCATTCCTATCAATGGTATATGTTTTGACTTTCATATTCCCTAACTTGCGACAATGTCTAAGAACAATGGCGTTATATGTTCTCCGGGCTGTTTCCGCTCCAATGGCTAATAGTCCATAGATATTCGTGCAAACCTAAAAACACCATAGGTGCATTCCTTAAACGGAAAAAAGGTAATACTTCCGACCAGGAATCTATAAATAAGATAAATGAAAAGAAAAAAGGCACTATTTATGGAATAAAATGTAAAACTGACAAATTAAATACTAAAAAATGCTTATACATAGGAAATTCCAAACGTGAACTCAAAATACGGCTAAATGAACATATAACGGCTGTTAATACAAACAATAAAGCTTATGGGACCGCTAATCACTGCGAAATTACGGGCCATCGCCTCGATCTTAGTAATGTGATGGTCCTAGGACAAAAGAAAGAAAGATACCTAAGAGAATTCTATGAATCGGCTATGATTAGAACTAAAAAAAGCTACAACCAAGACTTATCTAATAAAAATATAATAGAATATGGATTTTAAATAGAAGAATAAGGTTTAAAGTCAGAATTTAATTATTAAACACTTACTTCAGATAGGATAAAAATGAGGAGGGAGGGGAAAAAAAAAAAAAAAAAGCGCCGTATGCACCATAATTAAATGTTTACTTACAGCGGATACCACTAGGGGAAACCTTCATGTAAACACAGGAAACGCATTGCCCAGTCTCTTTGACGAGTCCCGTTGGGACAAACAAGTTTTAGGGGGGTATACCTAGGGTTTTAAAGGCTTGAAAATAGAATTCGTACAAAGGAATTCTGAAACGTACGTAGCCAAATATTTATATTTTTAGCCAGTTTTTACCATGTTTTTAATGTGTCTATATAGTAGGCTCTTTTAATATATAAAGAAAGACACGTAAAACTATTGTAATAAAAATAATCACTATTTCTATTAGGTAGAATACTGAAAAATCGATATTTGTTACTCAAAAACAATCACTATTTCTAACTCAAAAACCACTGTAAAGTATCAATGGAAATAAAAAAAAGAGACTCAAGAAAGAAAGAAGCACTATTTCTATTAAGTAGAATACTGAAAGCTTTGTAGCTCAAAAGCGACTGAAAATTGTATCTATATTACGAAAATCTTTTATTTCTCTGTCGGTCTGGTGCAATTATTGTAATTTACAAAAATAGAAATAATTTCTACAAGTTATCTACTGGAATCCAACATGCAATCTTCTGCTCCGAAGTTAGACGTCTTAGGCATTAGACTACAAGGATTACATTCTAATCTCTATAAAAAATAAAAATATATCACAGATATATGAGTCACACGCTGATTCTAAAAGTAGTCGTGAATTGAGAGAATATATACATCAAAAATTAAAATAAAAAAAAAACTTTAAAAAAATTTAGTTTTATTTTACTTGATGTAATTTGTGTGTGTGTTTTTTTTAATAAATAACAAATTGTTTTCCGTCACATACGCGAGGCTTCCGGAGCGAAGCGACGGGTAGCCGACTAGTTATGTAAAATATAAAATATTTAAACAAATAGATCCTAATAAAAAAAATAATGTAACTTTTAAGCAAATAAAACAAAATATAATTTCAGATGTGGTAGATGGAAAAAATGCTCAATTCCTATAACACAGGTATACCGCTTATAAGTATACCTAATAAGATTGATTAACATTAAAAAAAAAATAGCCATACTTTAATTCGTCAGAATCACAGGAATTGAAGTCAGTATCAGTCCTCTTGTAAAAGATGAACAGCTCAGAGAGTGATGGGAGTTATCTAATTCTGGATCGATTTAACAGAAGAAAATTGGGCAGCTAAATTTTAATGATTCACCAGCGATTTCGAGACCGATAGAAGTTGGTTCATATACAACTTAGAATAAAGGGAGATTTGAACAATTCTTAATTTTAACTTAAGCTTGGTGCACAGCTCCCTTGTGTTTAATACGGCGAGTCTTAGTCTCGAAGTGTACAGATGCACCAGGCAAGTTTTGTTATGTTTGTAGACTATTATTTGTTAAATCACAAAAATAGATCTCAGACGAAAACAATGAAAAAAGCTTTTTTTTTTTTTGTCGGCTGCCACTTCAATACTCAGGAAAAAAGTTGGGCATCTAATGCGAATTACGTGACTCTAGTCGATTGACCGAAAGGCCACGAAAAAAGTATGGTATTTGCTATTACTTCAGTGTGTTATTAACCTACTAATTATTTTGACGATTATTATTTCTGTCTTCCTATTACATAACGATATTCAAAGAAACAAAAGCATAAAATCAAAGAAACTATGACAGACAGACATAGAGAAGAGCTACAGGTACCAACACAGCTACTGAATATTGACATTTCTGACGATAAAGAAAATGCTGATGCGAAAATTGAAGAAAAAATAGATATTTCTGAAGAGATCTTTGGCTCTACATAGAGTCCTCGGATCTCTGCATATGCGCTAATGTTGAGCGTTTGATGAGCGATCAATGAATGGAACAGGACTTTCTGTGGAATCGTCGTAAACAACAATAAAATGTAGTTTTACTGTTGCTGTAGTCAACTTATTTTGCCTACTCAAGTTTCTGTGAAAGAAACCTATGAAAGCCTGGTGATGATCTTAAATGTGATCAAGTCGGAGGACTACAAATTACTTTCAAGTGAGGAGAATTGAAAGTAATTGTAATATTACAAGACAAAATAATAATATTCCTTGAATTTACAGGATAGTATATTGCGACAAAGTAGCATTTTGTTAAGAAGGATCACTGTACTTCATTTGAACCTGGAACAAGTAAAAAACATGTCTGCTGGTTTCTCTAAAACATTTCCCTAAAAGAAATGTTTATTATTTCCCTAAAAGAAATGTTTGTTATTTCTTTTAGCTGAGGACTTAGTAATCAGTTGTAGATTTACTCGATAACTTTGGTGCTTTACTTACATTTGGTTGAATCTCTCAAATCTGTTTTTCGGCTACATATGTTTTTCTTCGTTATGGATCCCATTATGTTTCGTTGCTTGGTAACCAAGTTCAATGAACGGAAAAAATTCCAGTACAAATCATTGGACGTTTTTACTGTATTAGAGATGTCTTCAAATGACTGCATTACTTAAGCTACTTACTTACTGCATTGCTTACAGTATTTATTTCTCTATAATTTTAATTTGGGAGAAATAAATAAACCATATCTTCTGTACATTGAGCTTCGAATAGAATTCGGACTTCAATTCAATATTTCTGTTTTGAGAGAAACAATATCATACTTTCATGTTGCTTGTTTTTTAGTAATATCGTGTTACACTTTATAACATCTGCCACTTTTACGAATAACGTATCATTTGTTAACTGTCTTTCCTTTAGGAACTAAAATGATATGTTCATTTCACTTGTAAACATTTCTATTTATTTTTCGTCTCACAATAGTTAATTGCAGGAAATATTTTGAGTAAGGTGTTTTTTTTTACTTCAAATATTCACATTGGCTAGTGTAATTGAAAAGCTATCGAAAAATACGAGTTCCTTACAGATGATATTGTCAAATAATTCTGCATTATCGTTGTGTTTTAGAGATAGAGTAGTATTCAAATCATGTACAATATGAATATTCATTTTTCTATCCTTCCAACAATCTCAACTTGTTCTTCCTTTAAAAAGAACAAAACAAAGTCTGGTTAGTTGCTGTAATGAATCGTAAAACTGAAGGGTTTTGTTTTGATAAGAACTGGATCAGGACAAGAAACCCATAACTTATCTATTCAAACAAAGCATTCGACTAAACAGGTTTTATGAAGAAGAATGCAAACATCAGCGAAGATCATGGTGCACCTTTAAAAAACACTATAAAAACAAAGAATGTGAATAATAATAATCACTATTACTACATTTATTGTGTTTCAATGAGCTATTTCTGAAAAATCTTACCATAAATCTGAAAAAGTTAAAAAAAATAACTAATTTCAAGACTGATCAGCTTATTAAGATGAATGTCAGTATGTAATAGCTTTTGAATTACTATACGGATCTTCTTGAATCTTATTCTGAATTTTTGTGAACCATTTCTCTTTTGAATTTAGGGCCGGAACATTGGCTTAATACAAAAAAAAAGAAAAGAAAAAGTTCTTTCGGTTAAGTTCAAAATGCCGGTGAGATGAAACCGTTGGATGACTAAATGACTACAGCATATCTAAAGCAGACAAATGTGTTCGGAAGTATAATTAATTAATAATGAAACAAAGTGATTGGTTTGTTAGGGGAGCAGCTAACAGTGCTTAAGTAAAAGATCTATTTGTGATTCAAAAGGGAAAAAAACTGCTTTTTTTTTTCCCAGTCGCATTTAATCATAAAATTAAATGAATTCAAAGAATGATATGTAATGCTGTTATAGTCGATAAATGACAGAATTGAGATTAACATGGCAGAACCAAAAACTCCATCTCTGGATTATAAAATGCTCAAACCAGTTAAATTTTAGCTTAATTTCAAATGGTAACAATAGTTTTAACTTTTAGTAAATACAGCCATTATTGTTAGAAGCTAAATATAACCATGACGTAGGCTTTTTACTTTTCGATTTGACTTTTGCTTCGTTTTACGATTCTAATAAATATATATATGTATATATACACTCATGGACAAAAAAATTAGCGCACCAAGAAGGAGTCGTCGAAATGAAACGAAAATTTACATACGTAATGACTACTTTGATATAAGTAAATGATTAGAAAATCAAAGAAAAAGGATAATTTATTTCAGAGAAAAAGGCAAAAGAACGGAGGAGTTAATACTCCGTTGGACCCCCTCTAGCGCGAATGCACGATGCGATACGATCGGGCATTGAGTCATACAAGTTCTGTATGATGTCTTGAGACATTTCGTTCCATATTTGCTGTAACCTTGCCTCTAGTTCGTTCAAACTCGTGGGATGCCCAACTCGTTGTCCGAAATGATCCCAGATATGCTCGATTGGAGACAAATCTGGGGATCGGACAGGCCAAGGAAGGGTAGTAACAGTGCGGAGACAGTCTTGTGACACCCTTGCCGTATGAGGCCGAGCATTGTCTTATTGAAAAATGGCTCCTGGGAGCCGTTGCATGAGTGGCAACACATGTGGTTGCAGGATTTCATGAACATACCGCTGGGCTGTCATGGTGCCACGGAACAATACTAGGGGTGACCGTGTATTGTAGGCAATGGCACCCCATACCATCACACCAGCTGTGGGAACGGTATGTCGCTGTATAGCAAAGGCAGGATTGAAGCGTTCACCACGGGCTCTCCACACACGAACACGATTGTCATCACTGCCGAGATTGAATCTGGATTCGTCGACGACCTGGTTCCATTCCGCTGCAGTCCAGTTTCCTCGTGCGCGGCAAAACTCCAAACGGAGGCGTCGATGGGTGGGCGTCAAGGGCAGCACACGTAATGGGCGCCGCGATACCAACTGTCCTTCAGCCAGGCGCTTTCGTATGGTTCGAGAAGACACAGCGGCCCCTAGTGAAGGTGCTACCTGTGCCTGGATGGCGGCCGATGAAGCAGTTGGCTGTACGCGTGCATTTCTGACTATGTGGCGGTCTTCTCGACGACTGGTCTGTCGAGGGCGTCCTGAGCCTGGTCTTCGTGTACTTGACATCTCTCGGGTTCACTGGTCCCAACACCTCCTCACAATACAATCAGAGCGGCCTAATTCACGAGCTACTCGCCTAGCTGATCACCCAGCTTCCATCATCCCGACGATTCTCCCTCTCTCAAACTGCGACAACTGCGTATACTGTCTTCGAACACGGCGTAATGGCATGTCTACCTCAGCTCTTCCTTTGTAAATGATTCAGCACACTCAAACAAGCTTTGGTTACCTGTTTTATACTCCACAGAGTACGATGTTCAATGCCCTCTACCGGCTATACGTAATGCGCAATCACGCTGCATTTCTAATCATTTGCATATCGCCCCGACATGTACCTTCACTGCAAGTTTCGTTACGATCCCGCAATTATTTCTTGGTGCGCTAATTTTTTTGTCTATATATATATATATATATATATATATATATATCTTAAGCAACTTTAAAGCTAATGCAGATTATATTAATTATTATTTATTTCATTTTTAATAATTTAATTTTAATTTTAATAGAGCCAGAACCATGCCTTATTAAAAAAAAAAAAAAGTCTTCCAATTAAGGGCTTTTGTCCCTAAGTAAAGATATCAATGTAATAAAAAATGAAATATAATTATGAAATGAGCTTAAATGTGAAATTTAATGTTTAAATAAGAAATAAATACTTGTTAAGTAAAATTCCCAGCACGAAGTGATGAATAAGCATTTTCTAACCAAGCTACGCAGAACATGACCATTAGATTCCAGAGATTAGTTTAATTAACATTAATATTCATAATATTACATAGTTTACATAATAGAATAAGTACTCTAATCTTTTTACAAAATTAAATAAAGAAACATGTATGTTTTTTACCAATTCGATAGCGACTATTCAAGTATTACGTAAGCATTCCAAGTGGGGAAAGGGTTGAAGCTTTGCTTATTTTTGCTGACAAGGGAGAGGGGTTATCAGAGCAATGCTTACCTAAGACAAACATTCTTTTTTCTCAGTATTTCATGTCTATTTCAGTGGTATTTTCTATTAATGATTTGGCAAATCTTACGTAAGCACAAGGAGGATGTGGAGGGGTCTAAAAGGATTAAAAATGTGCTTATGTAATACTTAAACACCCCTAAATAAAATTAAACATTGTATATTGTAATTTCATTTAATATACCTAACTTTTTAACACACATTCAATTTAATGAACTTCGGCAATAACGATGCAACTTTCCCCCAATAGTCCATTAAATTGAGAGGTCACTTGCATATAATTCTAATACATAATACTTACATTATTAAAAATGAAATAAATAATAACTAATAACTACTATAATCTGCAGTAACTTCAAAGTTGTATAAGAGCTGTTTTTAAATTTATTTTTTATATATAGACTATATTTATTAAAATCGTAAAACGAGGAAAAAAAAAGTTAAATCCAGTTTTTCAGAATTGCAATGAAAACAATATATTTACTTCACTATCACTATCTAAAGAAATATTGATGATTTTTTATTTTTGAGGGTTTTTGGGTTTTTTACTAAAGGTATTTGGGTTGGTATTTTCTTTCTTTAAATCAATATTCATATTAAACAAGGTAGGGATAGCGATTAGTAAACCAATCACAATTCTTCGCAACGACTTTTAAATTATTGCTTTAATTTCCTTATTATTACAAATGTGATTGCTGCGAATGCAAAAGGCGCAATTGTAGCGATTATTGTGATTATAGTGATTGTTGCTGAGCTGTAGGCCTACTATACATTTGATTGTTGCGAATGCAAAAGGCGCAATTGTTGCGATTATTGTGATTGTTGTGATTGTTGCTAAGCTATATTATAAATGTGATTGTTGCGAATGCAAAAGGCAACATGGTTGCGATTGTTGTGCTTTGCATTGTGGGATACTTGTCCACAGACGGACAAACGGGGATTATAAGGCTTCCTTTCAGAAGCCTAAAACTGTTCAATTTCAGTGAATATTTCGTTTGATTGGTTAAAAGCTTAAAAATAACTATCTAAACAGGGACTAGAAATAACGATGAGACTTTTAATTAAAGAATATTTCAAAATCTTCAAAAATAAATATATATTTTTTTAAAATATTTGATTTGAGATCGTTGTTACTGTAAGAAACTTGCTCTTAAAAAAACTATGATGGTCTAATCTCTAATGCATGTTATCATCAGTAAATGAAGATATCATTCTTTCCTTGTTTTTCTTAGGTTCACTATTATTAAGGTGGTTTCGTTTGTTTATTTCTTTTCATTCAATAGAATACAAATAGGCATTTAACTTTACAAAAAGAATTTCAGTATGTGAACTACAATCATTTAAAGCAACATACTCAGATCTAAGCGTGACCGTTCACGCATGGTGGGCTCTTGCATAACTGTGTCATGGAAGCTACATACTTAAAAAGTGCAATCATATCGCAAAACATATTCCATCTGTTTTCAAATATCTTTCAGAACTGATTTTCTTTAATAAGTGGTTAACTAAGGAATAGGTGGTTACCCCAATATAGATTCTTAGAAGATCTACAATATCTGTTCATAGTCAAAGACACAACTTGGGCAAAAAATAAATATTCAACAAAGAAACAAAAACCCAAAAAGTGGATATTGAAAATTGGTAGAGGTAAAAACACAAAATTATTTGAATTGATTATTCCCCCTTCCCGACTCTTCTATTCTTCTCCTTACTTTTCTCTAACATACACCTTTCGGAAAGAATTCTTCAGTTAATGAATTGAAAACAGGAATTTTCAGAATTTAATATTCAGAATTTCAGAATTAACTTTACAATGTTTAATTTAAGATGAAGAGAAATGATTGATATAGGCTAATATTATATGTATTATACTAAGGTAACAATGAAATTACATTAAAGAAATTATCTCATTTTAAAGTGTGAGATTTGTATTTTTTTTTTTATTTATATTTAAAAAAAATATTTTTTTTTTGTTCTTTCACATGATTCTTAAACGACTGGACGAAACTTATAAGGATACATTAAAACAGTGATATTCAATCTTTTATTTTTGTTTTTTTCGTTGACCATCAGATCTAATTTATATTTAACTTTGTATCTTCCAATATTGGTGCATAATTGAAAATATTCTATTTAACTATCCTTAAATAAAATTCTAGAGCATCTAAAATAAATTACATTATTTTACATTCAATATATCATAGTTTAATACATTTAATATTTTTTTAACAATTAAACAATAACTTTAAATTATAATTTTACAAATGCATATTACTTATTTCCTTATTAAAGTATAAAAATTATTAAAATAAAAATAGAATAATAAAGTAATAAAACAAAAATTTCTCTTGCCTCAACAGGTTATGTTTTTTAAAAAAAAAGTTTTCAGTATTCAAAGTAATTTAATTAAAAAATGAAAAATAAGAAAAAAAAAAAAGAAAACCATCCCAGTGCATTGAAAGATTTTTGTTTTTTCACGTATCCTATTAAATGTCTTCTCCTACCCCAGGTTGAATATCACCTCATTAGTGTGACGATATTGAGAAAGAATTTGCACAATCATTAAAAATATCATTAAAGACGCAAATATATAATAATATTTTTCAGATTAAAATCAACAAAATCTCAGAATACTAAGTAAAGATATTCCTCAGCATAAACAAGCAATACATCTTATTTATTTATTTTCAATTTATTGGCCAATTTATTGTTCCTCCACAGTAGAGAGACATCCAACAGGGCAATTTCAGAGAATAATGCTATTGAAATATTTCAATATATCTTATTAAAATTCCAATCACTCCTCTCTTTACGCTTGAAAAAAAAAAGGAATATTTCCAGTTTCACAAAATGGAACCAGTCTTAAGGTCGCGCTAAAGTCGAACTCAAAAATCGAGCGAGTAATCATTTGAATCTCAACTTTGACTATCTTGGATTATCTACTATGAATATCTATTATTCTGATAAAATAATATTAAAGATTAAGATAATCAAAATAAACAATATAAGCAAATTTGTTTTTATTTTGTAATATCAAGTGTTATTCAACAACTTCCATTAATATTCAATAACAAAACATATATAATTGCAATAGAGGAAATGTGTTATATCACGAATACTGCTCTTACCTTGTGAGAAGTCCAGTCCCTAACCAAGGCTCAACAAATGTGTAATCATGTGATTTATCCAAATGGCGGGTGCTACTAAGAATGGCCTGTTAAAATTTAAAAACATTTACAACAATACGGATTTAAATTTAACATAGCCTTAAAATTAACAGGATATGAAACAGTTATTAGTTATTATTTTCCAAACAAATATATTAATTTTACAATTTTTTAAAAAATAAAGTCTGCATTTGAATTCGTTATACAGTATGAAAACTACGAATAGTTCAGTTGTCTATTTCTACATTTTTCAAAATGATTTAGAAAAAAAAAATCAAGTTAAACTTTTACGGTAAATCAATACAATTTATTTATTAAATTTTTAATTTTTTTACTGTATAATTTATTTATTTATTATTTATTTAATTATAGTGGAGCTCCGATTACCCGCGAGTGCCGCGAAAACTTTTTTTAATTACGAACCTCAAAAAAAACCAATTTTAATCCAAGCCAACAACAGGGAAAATACATTTGGCCCTACAGTGCGAAAATTACTGACCAGGTTTATTGTTCATCGTGATCCTATAGGCCTTCTCGGAATTTGTGGATGCAAACGTAGAGCAAAGGTTTCTGCTTTACTGTACATATTTTAAAAGTTTTACATATTATATGATTATGTTTTTTTAACAATAAAACGTAGTTTTTAATGGTGAAGCATTTTTTTTTCGTGTTTACACCTCATTTTTAGTCTTTTTTCGGATTATCCGCGATTTTCGTTATCCGCGAAGCCTTGCCACCCAATTCCGCGGATAATCGGTGTTCTACTGTACTTATTTATTTATTTTTAGAGCTGGGATGTATCTTTCGTAATTCATTCTTAATTCATCTTAGGCATTTTCCTGAAATAATGATATTATACCAGTATATTATAAAAACGTTATTCTGTCTGTCATTCTGTCATAAGACTAAGTTTTTCCAATTTTGTGACCAAACTATAAGAGATAGATTGGTCATGCAAATAAAATGTAGATCTTTTTAAGACGAACAAAACGCTACAAAAATCTTTCAAAAATTTTTTTTTGGATTCCAAGATGTCGCCTTTTAAAGGGTCAAATTTTGACTTTTTCTCAATTTAAACGAAAAGTATAAAAGTTGGAAGAGGACATTATATTGAGAAAATGTTGATATTTGAAAGTTCTATCGAAAGTATATCAGTCATTCACAAAAGTTTCTGCGTTTACAAGATACATACAAAAATGTGTGTAGCGCGACACCAGGTGTGTGGCGCCAACCCGCAATACACCTGAGTTAAGCGGAGAAGGCCACAACGAGCTGGAAATCGTAAATTCTCCGATCTCAATGTTAATTTGCTAAATAAAGAAAGTTGTTCTTTTTTTAATGCTAAATATGCAAGGGTTCCGGAGGTAAGCGACGGTATCGGTCTAGTTCTTTAATAAATGATTAAAACATAAAACTGGGACTTTTCTTACCTCAACGTGTTTAGCCTCATATATGAAAACGTAGGGTTTATTTACAAGCCATGCTTTCAACAGACCACCTGGAAATTCCGCGCAATAGTCTTCCAGTGTTTTACAAAGTTCTGAAATGATATAAATAATGAAATTACATAATTATAGTCTATTTAATTTCACTCTTTTTCTATTTAATATAAGGATTTTTTTTTTTACAGGGGTTATAAAAAGAAAATCTGCAAGATATAAAATCACTGAACATACTGCAATGATTTTTAAGAACCAATAATTAAAAAAAAATCAATAGGAGAGGGAAGCTTACCAGATCACTCAGTCTGTGTGTGTGTGTGTCTGTCCGCGTGTCTTCCTAATAATTTTTGAACTTCTGAATGGTTTGTGTTAAAACTTTTGTACGCAATTCCAAGGGCAGGGAACATCATGTCATATAGTGAATAGTAAACTAGCTTAAAGTATCAGGCGTTGCCCGGGGAAGGGGTGGGGGTTGAGAGAAGAGTGGTGAAGGGGTGGGGAATCGTGGTTTTCTGGTAGCCTATATTTTAATATTTTTTTTTTGTTATCGGTAGGAAGGAATGGGTGAAGGAGGGGATCGTGGGTGTTCTGGTTCTCCCCTTCTCAACAACCTTATCACATCAAACCTTCCCTAATTGTTCCAATTGTTGCAGAACAATATTTCCGTAGTTCCATTGCGGCCACCAGGTGCATATGTGGCGCTGTTTAAGAGATTTTACCCCTTTTCACCCTCTTTGGGATGATTAACCGTGTTCTAAGATGGCTATATTTCCCCCAGGGTAGTAGGGAGTTTCTACGCAAAATTTTGTTCCGATCAGTCAAACGGTGTAAAATTGTATAGAGAACATAGAAACATACAAACTCTGACTTTTTTGTACAGTATATGTATAGACATAGATATAAAGGTTATCTCGTTTTAAATTTGCAGACGGCTTACAAAATGACGCAATGTATCCTTCCGCCAGAAGGAACACAAGATGTCAGTATCAATGTTTCGCTTTTAAAACGGAATTCAAGATTGTTGTGTTAAAACAATTTTAGGGGAAAAAAATGTATAAATTTCGTCCTAATTTTTTTAAAATATCTAGATTTTAAGAATAAAAATGAAGCTTTTATTTAAAATATCAAATTTAAACAGAAACTTAGAAATAAAATTACGGTTTTGTCATTAAGGCAGATTATTCTTTTTTTTTTATTAGTTCCTAATATTTCTGTTGTGTCGTTCATTATTTGTACAGATACATAACACACACACACATATTATAAATATATATTGGCAAAGAAATATTTATATAAAAAACTTTTGAATATACAGTATTACTTTAGAGCAGTGGTCGGCAACCTTTTGTTGTAAAAGGGCCAAATATGTTATGTGGGGATTACTGCGGGCCGCACTTGGGCCAAAAATTTTAACAACCAAAAAAAAAACAAAAAAACGGAAAATCTTAATTTAACAAGCAAAAAAAAAAAAAAAAAATTCCAACACGCCCCGCGGGCCGCGGGTTGCCGACTGCTGCTTTAGAGAAATCACATTACAATTATTTACAAAGACATATTATACACACACACACACACACACACACACACACACACACACAATATCTATTTATAAATTCATATATCATTCTTAGAATCCATCTAAATTTTTTTTAGTTCAGGATTTTGGAAATTTGGAGTATTTCTACAAACTTTAATCTAAAAGATTCATTCTCTATTACTTTTATGATCTATGATAAATGATTTTAATATTTGTATTCTATATTATATCAAAAAAGAATTTTGTCGATACCTATTATCATATTCAAAATTATTATTATATATATAAGGTCAACAGCAATCTATTAAATCCATTAGAAAAGAAAATATTTTTTTTTTCCCCTTGTATAATAGATATTAACCTTTTTAATTCCTTATATAATAGATAATCTTTTTTTTTTTGTTAACTTTAGTCTCCATTTCTGAAATGAATAGTTGATATTCATTGACAATCATACATTTTTTTTAAGTACACATGGGTAGGAATATGGAGTGAATGTTGATATTCAGTGAGTCATTATTTTATTGTTTTCATGAATGGGGTGAGTGGGGAAATGTGTTATTGGTATTTATTGAAAATGATAATTTTGTTTTTGTAAATTCACAGCATTTTGAAATTAACATCAGTAAATATGATAATTTTTTATTTTTGCAAGTTGTCATCAATGGGGATATGAAATAAAATTTGGATGTACTGTAGAGATGGAAGCTTTTTTTTTTTTTTTTGTAGTAAGTTGATTCAGTGAAATTGAAGTTCTGAAAAGAACTGTTGATGTACAACTATTAATGAACTATAGTAGAAATGCAAGCTTATTTTATTTTTTTAAGTTGACTCCTTCAGATTGTAGTTATGAATTGAACTGTTCATGTTCAGTGGACATTGAATTTTTCTTGAAATGTATGATTGTATTGTTAACATTTCATTATCAGTGCTTGTCAATTTCTATTACAAAGCTTTGGATTTCATCCTCTGTTATATTATCAATTTTCCAAAAATTTCTACTACTGTTTTATAGTTTGCTTTATGAAATTTTTCCACATCTTTGTTGACTTTGCTGTGGAAATATCTTAATGTTTTCTCGTATAATAGTTTATTGAAATGTGTGATTGTATTGTTTACATTTCATTATCAGTGATTGTTTAGTTTACGATTTAAAGTTCTGAAACGAATTGTTGACATTCAGTGTCAATCATATTTTTTTTTTTAAGTTCACATGAGTGGGGATATGAAATGAACTGTTGATATTCAGTAAAAAAGATTGTTTTTTTATTTTTGTAAGTTATATCAGTGAGGATATAAAATGAACATCAGTAAATATTCATTAGCATATACAATGGAACCTGGCTATTCGAACACAATTCGTTCCAGGAGGCTGTTCGAATTGCGATTTGTACGAATGTTGAATCAATTTTTCCTTAGGAAATTATGTAAATTGGATTAAACCTTTCCAGACCCCTAGATGATGCTTATTTAAACCTCTATAATAATACTTAATGCAAAATATCAAGCATATTGAGTGGCCAGGTCTGACGAGACCGAATTCTACTTTCAACAAGAAAGAACACGAGTTTAGTTTTTTTTTTTTTTTTCAGTTCAATTGTCGTTCTCACCTGCTTTCTGTTTTAGGCTTGGCTGAATAACTAATCTTTTTTGGACACTTGATTAAACTTATTTTCGATAAAAACATTTAATATTTAAAAACAACCAAGAATAGCAATGAAATAACAGAACGTTTTACATTCGCTAAAAATGCTTGGCGAACGAGTCAATCGCTTGGCGAACGAGTCATTTCCGAGTCGAATTTTATTCGAAAAAGTTAAAAGAATGCGGAGTTGTAAGAGTATAGAGAAGAACAAATAGCGGGGTTCCACTGTATTTGGTCTTTTCTCTCGTGGCAGATCCGTCAAAAATCCTGTATACGCAGAAAACTATCGTTAGCCATCTTGTTTGTTTTGATTTTACTGCCTTTTGATTGGCGGAGAATACAAATATTATTACAAATATTATTGCCCAACGAAAAGGCAGATTGTTTTGAATTCCTTTAGAAAAATGAAATTTCATATTTAGAACGTTTTATTTCGCATCTGACAATACTTTGCTAAGCCGGCAAGTTGGACCTATTTTCTTTGGCGGCAAAATACAAGCCTGTTTTCCCTGCAAGTTGAATGTGAGATGGACCGTAGTTAGCATTAAGATAGACAAATTGACGAGCTTCGATTATTTTTAATTAGAATAATTTTAGATTAGTAATGCATGTATTATTAATTAATATAATTAAGATAAATTTATTTAGATTAATTACTTTCTGGATTCATTAATTGTCAGTAAAATTTCAAGATTATAATTGGAAATATTATAACTTATTAGTACATAGTGAAGATCATGAAATTTAATGTCACTTCTGTTTATGTGTGAAAAATTAATTCTAATCTTAAGATCAGTCTATATTATCGAAAGTTTTACTAGTGGAGGTCACAGATCGTTAAATTCCTTCAAAGTAAAAAATCGGAGATATGAAATATAAGCTCTTAAATTTAGTTAATCGACGATACAAAAAAAAATACATTAAAACTACTTGCATTTGCTTACATCAAACGTTCTTCATTCCGCTTACTTCCACAACTTCAATAACATCAATACACTTACGACTGTCTCTTGATATTCTCCGGATCCTTTATATATACGTTCGTCTTCCTACGTGCATTTAGAAATAATCATCTCGAATCTTCCAATGAAACACGTACCATAATACTCTGCAATGATCCAATACATTTAGGACTTTTTAAGCATCCTAGTAACCATAGCAACTCCGAACACACGAGAATTCGATATATTTGACTATTTGTCAAATGTAACTGGATTTGAATCGTTGATACTATGGACATGTTTGTAACTTCTCCATAACAGAATCATCTTAGGTCACAGAGAACAATCTTTTTTCTGCCTTATTCTTTTCTGTAGACTAACATTTCCACTTGTCTGTCATCGAGACTAATAAAAATACATATACATCCTTTTTGTCTTAATAAACAAAACCAATGCATTCCCTTTTGTGACTTTCTTATTGTTGGGAGGCATTATATTTAAATCAATTAAATTCCGTTAAATTATTATTGGATAATAAAGACTTTCTATATCCAAAATCTGATAGAAACTCGTAACACAATTCAGTAAACAGTTGAGTTTGAGTTTTTCTATTACGAAAAGCGTTTATCGATAAAACAAATTATAATCAGTAAAGTTAACATAAGAAAATAATGGAATAATAGAAAGTTGTTCTTTGGTTACAGTATCAGAATAGTCGCTTTCGATTGGTTGTTCGTTTAGTGATACGTCATCGATGACGACACGTGATCTCTGGAAGAATAGAAAGACGAAGTTACTATTTTAAACTCTTATGATTTAGGTCAATGAAGTGAATTTCTACGGAAACATGTTTGTCACATTTCACATTAAAATAGATAAACATTATTTTTTTTGAAAGACAGTTAAACATTTTTTTTTTTTTTGGAAAAACAGTTAAACATTTTTTTGTTTGGAAAAACAGTTAAACATTTTTTTTTTGGAAAAACAGTTAAACATTTTTTTTTTGGAAAACAGTTAAACATTTTTTTTTTGGAAAACAGTTAAACATTTTTTTTTGGAAAAACAGTTAAACATTTTTTTTTTGGAAAACAGTTAAACATTTTTTTTTT
>JAFIDM010000002.1:24791717-24804189 GCA_023159025.1 Thereuonema tuberculata
TTTTTTTTTTTTTTTTGGAAAAACAAAATTGTTTGGGAAAAACAGTGAAACAATTTTTTTTTTTTTTTTTAGAAAAATCAGTTAAACATTTTTTTTTTTGGATTGGTTACAAATCACATCTAAATTTGGATGTGAAGGAAGAGTAGGCCCTGATAATTGAATATACCAAGTAATATAATCTTTAATGAGAGATTTTCCCACTCCGGATGAAATTAATTCTATATTTCGGCTCTGTTCCTTGAGTCTTCGTCAGGAAACACTTGAGAATTACATGAACTGTTACTGGCAACAAAATCGTCGCTCCAAATCATTGATGTTTTAAATAACGAATAAGTTCATTGAATTCTCAGTGTCTCCTGAGGAAGGCTCAAGGAGCCGAACCGAAATATCGAATTAATTTCATGTGGCGTAGAAAAATCCCCTCATCAAAGTTTGCATTATTTATATGTTCAATCCTGATAATATCTTATTAATGTACTTCAAAATTGCTCGAAAAATTAAAGAAAACATATACTTAATTGCAATGAAAGGGTTTGTACAACAACATTAGAATTAGCGTTGATTTCTGAAATCGACCAATTGCCGGGACACAATGAACTTTGGCCATAGAAAATTAAAAAAAAAAAAATATCTGAAACATATTGATTCGTAATCGTACACATGGAAGATCATTTTTAATTATTGAGATAATTAATTCGTTCTTCTCTTTGTAGACAATTTATCTACGCTATTTTTTTTTATTCAAGAGAGACAAGAGTTAACAGTTTATCTGATAAACTTAAATGTAACAACTTTTTTACTTTTTTTTTTTTTAAATAAATGATAATAAAAAAAACCCTGATAAACGATAGTTTTCATTAACGTAAAAATTTAGAAAATTAATTTAAAAAACTCTTTATCACATAAGTCACAGCAACTTTTTAGTAAACTTACATTACAAAAACTATTAGAATAACACATTTATGCACAAGCGAGCATATAATTACATAAGACTGAAATTTATTTAATTTGTTTTTCTTAAATTTGAATAGAAAATATTTGGTTTTTAAATATAATTTTCTTTCTTTTTTTTTATCATATGGCTATTAATTTCGTTTAAAGAGAAATAATTTTTCTCGTCTCCTTTTTTTCTATGTTTTCCTCCAAGATTAATTTTCACTTATTCTTTCGTGGTCTTCCTGTTATAAGTTGACATTCAGGAAAAACTAAGAAGATTTAAACCCAACAGCTGAAAAATTATGGACATGAACTTTTAACTATCTTCATTCCCAACTAATGTTTCGTGTTCTTCGGTAATTAGAGTTCTCAAATGAGATTGACAACAGCCATTTTAACCCCATAAATTTTGGCATTTCATTCGAAAATAAACTTTTTGGTTTTTTTATTGCTCAATTATTCTTCAAATTTTCTCAATAAACAATTTCATATTAATTGTATATGAAAACATTTTTATATTATTAATATTATTATTATTATTATTATCTCGAAAAAGTTTCAAACCATGGGTACATATATATTTACAGTGAAGTGACGGAAATTACTCTGTTACCCAAGTTTTCGATATACACTATAATAAAGAGTTCTATCCAATTTGTAGGTATTGAGATGTTTAGATGGTTTTTGAAATCGGACAAGCAGATGGTGTCTGATACAGCGATAATGGCTGAAGGTGTCTGAAATATTTGTAAAGTTTTTGATAGGATCTGAATTAATAGAAGAACCAATAGCAGAAATCCAAGCTTGATAACAAACATTAATTAACATTTAATAAACTAATTACTATTACATTATACAAGATTAGCGTCGCTGAGTTCTTAAAAAAATATGAGAAAGTTTTTTTTTTTTTTTGAAAAGCCTAAAAAATAATTGCGATTTTAAAATAACAATTTTTCATAGAATACATAGAATTCACGAAATTATTATGAATTTTCCACATAATTGTCATTATTTACGGCCAACTTAAATTATGCAGAAACTATAAATTGTCATAATTTTGTTAGAAATCTGAACGTTGATATTACTTTCAAAGAAATTAGACTACTGAAAATTATTTCATTTGTCACTAACTTTCAGTCTAGTTAAATGAAATATCAAACAAATTCCAATTGATTGGCCAACTTTCGAATAACTTATAGTACGAGCTAAACAAGGTGCAGTGTACTGTTCGTCTTTGTTTATGAGAACCTTCAGCGCTTTCGCGCATGTGTCAGGTCTCCTTCGATTTCATCCAAATAGGGGTGAGGAGAAATAAAGAGGGGATGTTTACTTTCTATCAGTGTTAGTTTACTAGTAGTTGCGTTCTATTTGCGCTTTTCGGGAAAGAATTAAGGAAAGAATAAATACTATTGCAAAAAATGCTCCTCCATTATTTTTTTTCTTAAAGAAAAAAAAACAGGTCTTAGGAACGTGCCCATCTCAGCGTATCACCCCTCTCTGAGTAGAATCGTCAGCGAGTGATAGGTCTGGCTTTTCAAAACGAACAGTAATTTAAATTCACTAGTAAATGATGTTCAATTTTTCTGTAATTAATAATAATATTATTAAGAAAGCTGTACAGAAAGATAAGACTGATCCAAGATCGAACTTAAGTCCAGAGCCGTGTAGATAGGACTTAACGAAGATTCGAGGCATCACTGCAATTCAAGTAACTGTTGTTTCACATCACGTGCAAACTTCGTGTCCATGCGTAACTGATCTCTAGGATTGCCATCATTACGAACCCCTGGAAGAAACCATTGAATTTCCAGGGTGCATTCCTCGGGAAATCACTAAGAAATGACTACAGACCTTAAGAGAAAGATGAAGAAGAGACAACACAGGAAAGGAAATTTTTTCACACATCCATGCCGACATCGGGATTCGAACCGAGGTTCAGACAGATCTGCTTCGTGGTAGGTCGGCATGTAGATCACTAGGCTATTCCAGAACGGTAATTGTAATTAGTGGAGCTGCATTAATCTCCAAATCTTTTCCATTCTAGCATTAGTGTGATGAAACTCTATTTTTCTTATTTATTTATTTAATTTTTTAACGATGACTGTCCTAGTGACCATGTTTTGTTTGTTTTTTATTTTAAAGTTTTAATCATTAATGTAAATGTAATGACTTTAGTGGAGTGATGCGAAACATAGCGTTACGATTCACTGCGAATCAAAACAACTCATTTCGATGATATTTGGCATTAATGAAAAAAGACATTAGACGCGAAGTGATTTCTCAAAAATGTAGTGTCAAAAAACAAAACAAAAAACAAACAAACAAACAAGAAAACCGGAGACTGCCTTTGTAATCTCCTCTGAAACCAAGGAGGAAGAGTCACAAATAGATTTAGATCTAAAAATAATTTACATACTTAAATATAATCAAAACTGAAAATAATTTCCTAGCGAAAGTAATCTTTGTATTCACTCTTCTCCTGAGCCCATTTGGCTACTGCTTTGCAATTGAGCAGGAAAATTGCTTTAAGGTTAATAAAATCATTAGATCGTGTTCTTGAAGAATAAATTAATGTAAAAATAAAGCTTAATGTGCAATGCAAGTATTAACAAAACAAAAAATTTTTGTAATGCACCTAAGTAAATAAGAATTCTCGCACCCCGAGCTACCATTTGCCGGGATGGTTTCATCTTCTTTGTCTCGCACTTTGAGCTACCATTATAGGTAAATCTGACTGAGGAAGCGTAATAAGGCTGAAACAGCTGTCTCAGATTCCCGAAATGGTAGCTCGGGGTGCGAGAATCCTTATTTACTTAGGTGCATTACAAAATTTTTTTGTTTTGAAGAATAAATTGAAAAAAATACAAGTTTGACTTCATTTTGACAAGAACGTAATGTCTTTTTTGTTAGGTTAAGTATTTCAAAAAAAATTAAAAAATCAAAGATTAAATTTTTCCTATGGGTGAATGGAAATAGAAATTCATCTATTTGGTTCATTCGCTAAACAGATGAATGCTACTCAAAAATAAATCAAATTTGTAATTTCGCAACGGCCTTCTCTTGGTTTAAAAGCTGTCAGAGTCTGGTATGTTTCTAGTAAAGCTATTAAAACTGGGGCGTAACTAATTACAGTTGTTTAATTATGAGGCTTTTAACACAAAAGTACCGTTGATATTCTATATTTGTAAATCTTTTTCCTGTTTTCTTCAGAAATGTTTAAAGAATTCATTTGCTTTTTCAACGGAAATTATGAATTATGAAAACTAATAAACACAACATAGTTCTTTTAAACCATTGATAATAACTGTAGTTTCTATAGAATCGTTAGTAAACTGGTTTCGTTTTGCTTCTGTTATATTCTGCATTCATTTCTTCCTTAGATTGCCTTTGGCTATCATAGCTTTTAAAAGTTAATCACCTGTTGATCTTCATTGCGCTGCTGGCAAAGGACGACCTTTTTCTTAAACTAATGAAAGAGCTTTCAATGTTTAGATTATTCTAGAATGTGATCTCCCAATACAAAATTACTCAAGGGAATCCAAGTCAAGGAGTACAAATTGGAAAAAAAACAAACAATTCTTCTGTGAATTGTTTTGTCGATTTTTTATTATTTTTTTATTATGGTAATTTAAGAAACTTAACATTTTTATATCATCTTTGTTGATGCCTTTGTTTTTGAATATTGGGAGAAAACACTGTATTTAAATAGTTGTAATGAGGATAACGAAAAAAGAAAAACCTTCATATTTTTTAAGTGTATAGTGTGTTTACGAATTTACTAAAAATAAATATTATTGTAAATCTGTATGTAAACTAAATCTTGGAGATTTTTAGCTTGTTTTTCAAAGATAGCAAAATTAGCTTTGCAAAATAAAATAACTGAATTGGAGAAAAATAACTGAATTGACTGAGCAATCAACGAACATTTCAATCAATATAAATACAAAAAAATAATGAAATTAATGTGTATTGAAATAATTACAAGTAGGCGTCTATATACAGCAGCGTGCGATTTGTAGGGGGGATCGGGGGGGGGGGGATTTTCCCTCCACTGGTTTGGACCATCCCAACCTCTGGATTAGATTAGATTGATTGAAAGTGGGTGGCATGACTGCCGAGCACGTCGGCCTGAAATATCTTTTGTACTATCCTACGGAAAGAAGGACAGACGGAGAGAAAGACTGAGAAAGGATGGTGTGAGAAATGCAGGGGAAACGAGAGAACCCCGGGAAAAACCTGCCCAGCCTGGATCGGCACCATCAACGAAACCCACATGAGAACCGAACCCGGGGCTCAGAGGTGAGAGGCCAGTGTCTTAGCGACATCGCCAACCGCACGGCCTAATCTCTGGATATGAATGATATATCTCTGCCAGAGATAATTATTTCGCACGCACTGGATATGTTAAATTTACATAAATATTTAATTGTTAAATAAGAATCTTAGTTTCGCTTAAACAAAATTAAAATTTGTATTTTTCTGGGATAGGAATTTGTCTGTTTTTATTTCTTCTGATCTTTATTGACGATCAAAGGAACAAGGTACAAATTACAACATTTTCAAATCTACTTTTTATCTCAATAAATGATCCTCAAATAGGGGAAGGTGTTGTACCTTTGACCGATTGTACCTTTGACCACCCTTGATTGTGATGTCATCTATGAGCATACTTTACAAGCTTTTCTGTTTAATGTGTAACATTCCCACTATTTGCGCCTTTAAACCTTCAGTAGCAGTTAGATCTTTGACTTGCAAAAAGTGAAATTTTTTTTTATAATTCCATCACCGAAAAGTATTTTGCAAGTGAATCTTTCTTTAATAACATTGTTTGTTTTCTTTTGATTGTTATTTTAACAAGAATGAGTAATACATCTATGCCTATAGATTCATTGTTAGGACTTTTAATATGACTGGATTAACCTAAAAATTGTAGCATGGCGTGAAACGTAAGTTCGACTGATGTTGTACCTTTGAACACTGCAGGGTGTTGTTCCTCTGACCAGGTCAATGATATAACATTACTTAATAATATGTAAATTTTTTACTTACAATCATTTTAGCGTTATGTAAAATGGAAATTTAAATATTTTTTGCCAAATTTTTATTTTTTTTCCAAATCTTATCCAAAGATAGTAAACAATCGATTGTTTGTCCACGACTTTGAGTCTGATGTTGAATATTCATCAGGGGAAAGTGTTTTCGATCTTTCAGATGAATGCCATGAGCTGGAGAAGGAATTAAACTTTGAAAAAGAAGATTTAGTTGAAGAAAGTTATGTCCTTGTCAAGCTGACAACAACAACAACAAAAAATAAGAAATACTTTATGGCCCAAATAAAGGAAGCAGCATGTGATTATTTTAAGTTAAATATTTGTAAAAACTACCGAAGATGGCAAAATTCATCCAAGAAAATAATCAGCTCTACGACGTGGAACTACAAGATATTGTGGTCAGGCTACCAAATCCAACCACAGCTGGTGGCACAGCCAGCTCGACTAAAAGAATGTCTTATCTTTTTGGAGTTGTATAATGTAGAGTAAACATTACATGTAGAAGTAGGCTACTTAAGCCATTAGAATTTATTTCATGTTTTATTATTCTACTTTGAATTGGATACATTTCTGAATAAAAATATTAATTAAATAACTTGTAACTAACTGTCAGTTTCTACTACCACCTGGTCAAAGGTACAATACCCTCCGGTCAAAGGTACAAGACGTAGTTGTACCTTTGACCAAAAGGTATAGTTTTTTTGTAAAATAAAAATAAAATACTTATACTCAAAATATAATATATAAAACATATGCAGTTGATGGCAAGATGCATAAAGATCACAGGTATCCATACAGGTAAGGATTTACTTGAGTACAAAAAAATAGAAAATTCATTTAGTGAAAACTGGTCAAAGGTACAACACCTTCCCCTATATTGCTTCTATGCAGAAAAGTTTCCTACAAAATGGATCAAGTCTAAACATCATATTCCCCTGGATAAACCAACGTCTCTTCAACTGATTTATATACGTCTCATATTTCATTTCATTTAGATTTCAGAACTTCCAGGACCAAAGAATGTTTATTTTAATAAGTAACTGAACCAATAAGTATATTCTAAGAAATCATGATTTAATAAATTAATAATCTGTTAGGCCTGTCCTTAAGTAACACGGAAGTTTCTGTATGTCTATAAGTCAGCACACAGGGCAGGCATGGTGTGCATTTTTAAAATTTTAATTCTGGTAGTGAACCCATTAGGCATCCACCCCTCTGGTAAAATTACAAATAGCACACTAATATACAGAAGCAGTGGCCTCAAAGTTCATTTCAAGGGTTAAAGCAAGATATATAAATCTTATCGCGTATTAATGTACGATATAGGGAACTTATTGTGATAGCATCTAGATAGAGCAAATAATTGAAAGCTAATGTTGATCACTTTGCTGAATTTGGACGAGGACCCATCATTTTGAAGAATAATAAATAATTTACAGTATTTAAGGAATGAATCTTTCCTGGAATTTCTACCCTTCTAGTTTTCTCGTTAACTAAAGGATAAGACCACTTTGAGTAACTTTTCATCCATTGTAGATATTTACATTCTCTAAATCTTGATAACTTTAGAAGATAAATACCTGCCACGTAATCAGATCCAGATTAAGGGGCGCTATACCAGCGCCACCCAGAACATTAGGCTTAATGGGGAGAGGGTGAAATTCAGTTGTGTTTAGAAATTAATATGAGTAAAATATTATCAAAACAAACTGAATATCAAGCAATTAACATCACTTAATGCAAATGTTCCCAAACTAAGCGGCATGACTTTTTTCTGGTGGTGGTATTTCAGGGCCCGCGATGAACAAATATCTTCGTCTGACCTTGCTCGTAATGAATGAGGATGTCCTATACTCACATTCAAAAATCACCAGGATTCTTTTGTTAAGGATATGGAGGTCAGTTTTTTTTTAAAAAACCTATACCGCTACTGGCCATGCGGGTCCTTGGGTGCGAGAGAGGTTTAGGCTCCCAGTGATTCTCGACCCACGGGATTAGTTGAGATGGGATGGTTAGCCCACGTTTAACCCCCGAGTAAGAAAGACGGTACCCGTTTGACAGAGGGCTGGGAGAACCCTAGGGTCCGCGTGGAGAAAAAAAATCCCCGATAACCTTCAGAAATTGAACCCTTCAGTCAAGCGAAGGTCAATATCAAAACAACCTTAAATAAATAGTTGGTAAATAGGTAATACGAACTATCATGAAAACTATCCAGCCATTTTGCATGTACAGAAAACATAAACGACAGAATTCTCAGATAGTTGAACAGTCATATTTCTTTTCGTCCTCTTGTTTGCACTTATTTCTAGGTCTACAATAATTTTGCTAGATGACATCTGTGTGCCTTTCGTAAAATAACATGCAGCACTAATTCTCATTTAATTAAGTTAGCAATTTGACTTCCTGTTGCCATTTTAAAATCTGAATAGGTTAAAATCTCCTCTTGAATGAGAAAAACTACAATTCCCAGTAGAAAGAAGATTAGTTCTGGTTCGGTGGTTAATATAGAGATTGAAGAGCCTGACTTGCAATTCTTGAACAAATAGAGAGATTAACCCTAACGACTCTATCAACAACTGATTTACGAGAGAAAACCTTGAATTGTCAGAATATAATTGGCGTTCCATCTTTCGAATATAACTTTGATTCATAAAAGTTGCATTAAAGGCAGTGCCAAAGTATAACTACGATCATTTAATAATAATTCCTAAGAAATTAGTGTTTGTTTATTGTCATAATGGTGTTTAACAAAGAATCATACCTTGCAGTTTAGAGTTCTTTTGGTTCATTTCTACCAAAATCGAATAGCCTATCTATAAATAAAATATCAGCTTCTTAAGCTAAAGGATTTTTGTTTTATGATTACTGTGCTTTAGCAAAAGCGTCATTCGTCCCTAACTTCTTACCTAATGGGCAGATTTGTATCAAAATCAATCATCCTTTCAGTAAACTAAACCTATCTTTACAATTTCAGAATCCTAGGATACGTAGGTTTTGAGTCACTTTGATTACAAATGGACGATTCCAATCGTATTGCCCGTATTTCGATGCGTAATATTTTGATATAAAGTATATTTGTTTTATTGGAATTGTATTCTATAAAGATTTGTAAATAATCTTTCGTTAAAGATGTATTAAAATCGTTAGATCAAATATAAAAATATAGTAGCTACTACAGCGAGATAAAAAGTTAAATAAAAAAAGCAATTGCGAAGGTAACATTTTATTTACGATATTAGAGGAATGACGAAATCATTTACTTAGTTATTTAATCATATAAAGCCTGTACAGTAAACTCCCGATTATCCGCGGAATTGGGTGGCGCGGCAACCACGGATAATCCGAAATAGGACGAAAAAGGACGAAAATCAACATAAAAATGCTTTTAACATGTTTTATTTACATTAAAATGGCAATACATACAGTTACAATACACACATTGTAAACAATTTTTTTATTTTAATTTATTTATTTATTTTTACTCCGAGCATTCTTTTTTATTACGAGAAGGTTTTCCCGTAATTTAGTGTAACCTAAGCTCCACCCACAAGGTCATTCTTTAAATTGTTTGTCTGTAATTATCTTAACTTACTTTGTTAGCCTCTTTTATTGTTTACTTTATTCTAGATTTAATTTTTTTTTTTAATTCCGTAATTTATAGCACAGTAAAAAAAAAAAAAAATGGAAACAGGAGAGGTCCGCGGATAATCGGGAGTTTACTGTATTTTGTTATTGAAAAATGTGTTTTCTCGAAATATATAGTTCGAGGTCACAATTAGATTTCCTTACCACATTGTAATATTTATAATATTTTACCCTACAGCTTTCGAAATAACAGGAAATGCTTTACAAAAAGTAGAAATACAAGTTATTGTTACTTCTTTAATGCTTCCGATAAATATTTTGAATGTTTTTTTTTTCTTTTGTTTTTGCATATTTTGTTTGATCTGAAAAATGATGTCATAAGAAATTAATTATGAGTTAATTAATCATAATGAAATTGGAACATTATAAGCGTGATGTTATATAAGTATTCAAGTGTGTAAATAACAAAACTCAATTTGATATTTGAATTCAGCGCAGCATAGGAAACCGACTGTAGTGCCTCTCTTAACAACTGCTTTTGTCCTATTTTCCTTTTTTTAATTTCTAAAACTTAATCATTTCTGAAATAGTTGTCAAATTATGTAAATTAATTAATTAATGTTATTCGAGTGCTGATTTAAGGCTTCCATTATTATCCAGACATTTTTGATAATTGAAAACTTTACATCTCTTAATTGTCATTAGTTGACTTAGTACGTAAAATAAAATATTAAATTTACTGTATTATATTACGGTAAAGAAATAGAGCATTTTTTTTCAGTACCTTCTACATTCACACACACTCACACACGAAACTCATTTATGTTAAATTAAACAAAGCTAAAAATGAATTCAGTAAACGTAAAATTTTAACATAATTAAATATTATAAAACATAATAAAGAAAAATATATCCTTTCGAAGATAAAACTTTTTTTTTTTCCTCCTGTATTTTTAAGATTTAAATGGACATGAACTGGAATCCCCACAAAAGACCCTCACGAGGCTTAGTTACCCCAAGGGTTTTTATCATGGTCTTATTCCACGATAAAAATTGGTATCCTTTTTACAAATGTCTGTGTGAATCTAAAAAAAAATGAAACCCAAAACACTGAAATTGCTGATTGTTAATAGCGCTTTATTATTTTACCTCCTACTACACAATATCCTTACTACCTGATTTCAATCCAAAATTTCATAATTTTTTTTTTTTGTTATTCCGCGTAAATATTTTGTGCATCATTTTATCTTTCATGCTTGTTTTTGTAGTGTACTTCAGTAAAAAAAACATCCTGAACAAATTTGGATGTTTCAATTTTTTTTTGTTTTAATTTTTTTTTTTTTCCCGTATTTCTTATTTTCTGAATTTTAGTTTTATATTGAGTAAAAGTTTGAGGGAAATTATTCATTGAATTAAATTTTAAATTCGTTTGTACTTCAGTAAAAAAAAATCCTGAACAAATTTGGATGCTTCAATTTTTTATAGAAAGACAGCAATAAAAGCTTATAAATGTATTATTACGCTTGAATGGCATATTAATGAAAACAGCAATAATAACTAATATTTTTGAACGGTACATTGTGAAACCGCACGGGCGAAATCGTGTGGAAATCGTGTTAATGTGCAAGGGACCACGATTTAAAAGACCACGATTTAAAACCGTGCGGGTTTTTCCCGTACGGGTGAAATCGTATAATGTGCAAGCGGCCTAAAACCCATCAGAAGTGGAAATCAACGCAAAGAAATTCCCAACCCATTGCCGGAGATAATAACTTGACTCGTCTTCCCCTCCAATGTCTAAGAGAGCAGAACTTGATAATTTGCTTTCCCACGGTTCTCGGTATAGCAAAAGAGAGAGAAAGTTTAGGGGAATTACTAAGAAGACATATTCTTCGAAGATGAGCTCCGATTTTCGAACGAACATCTTTATCTCGATTCAAATCGAAACCAACGAATCACCGAGGATTGCTTGAATTGATATAAAAATGGTTTTGAAAGTTCACTAAAAACTCGTTTTTCCGAATCGCGTTTATCCGAAAATCTGGTTTATCCGAAGCGATTTTTCGCGTATTTTAGAAATACATATAACATTTTGCCGTCGTTATAAACATATTTAATAGCGTACACAAGCGATTATGTAAATGTAACTCGATTAATAATATTAATATACATTTCGAGCAGCCAGTCAACGAGCTTCAAAGCTTAGACAACAAACTACGATTGATTACTTTAACAAGCAATAGAACTGTTTGAGTACACGTAGACCCTGAAATTTACAGTGCGATGCCGTATAGTAGTTTTATTGCGTCATATTCACTGTAATTCATTTAGTATTGTAGAATACATATTTAAAACAATATATTCCGGATTAGCCGAAACGGGCGCGGTCCCATCAAATTCGGATAAACGGGTTTTTAGTATAGTTGAAAAATACAGTTAACTCTCGATTTAACAGGCTATTTGGACGGAAAGGGTGTTCGTTATTACCAAATGTTCGCTAAATCGAAAGTGTTTTAAAAATTATGTATATTAACTGAAATTACAACATTTCATTGTTACAATGTTTAGTTTTATTTACAATTATGTACAATTTTCAACTATTAATCACAATTCTGTATTTAAAAGATACAAACGATTAAAATGTAAGCAAGTGAATAGAACGAACTGCATTAGGAGACTAATCTCCTGAGACTAACGATAGTGTACTACAGAGCTTGAGTAGAAAATGATGCTTCATTAAATCGCGATGGAACCCCTCATCAGGTAGGAGGTCCAGATTAAATCATATATTTTACTGCTATGAAAACATTACATTTCTTAATCTAAGCTTATTTTATAACTTATTTTTTTTACCTTGATATTGTTACCTAGGGACAAAAGCCCCTAAATTGGGAAACTTT
>JAFIDM010000002.1:24810824-24831243 GCA_023159025.1 Thereuonema tuberculata
GGGGGCGCCTGACGAAATCTTGCCCCGGGCGCCAACAAACCACGCGACGGCCCTGGCCTCCGCTATAAAACACAACCTTGTAGAAAACAAAATATATCATGGTACATATACAAACCTAACGCAATTCTAGAAAATAGCCACGTTAAACAAATATTGGAATAGATATAATAACGGATAGAACAATACCAAACAACAGACCTGACATTACACTCAGTCTCAAATCAAACAAAACAATATATCTGAAAGATATCCCTAACACTCCTAACATAGATAATATAGCATTCCAAAAAAAAGTCAAATGTATTTGCAACTCTCCGAAGAAATCAAAGAAACGTGGCATCAGAATAGAGTCAAAATAATACCTATTATTATTTCATCAACTGGAGTCAAACATTGCACAGAAGCACAGAAGAACTGAATCGAAACAAAAACATTTATCTAAAATTACAAAAGACAGACATCATTAATATGTGGTCCAATAAATCAACGCTTCCTTAACACATCTAATAATAAAATAATAGAGGTTTAGCTTGAGTTACTCCGCTATACATGGTAAAAACAGGTCATTTAATCCGAGAACAGACAGATACTACTAATAATACAAATACAGTAAAACCCCGTTATTACGCTCCCGCTTAGAGCACTATCCCGTTCTTTACGCTCCTTTCATATGGTCCCTGGAATTTTCTATGTAACTCTGAATACTTTTACCCTCTTACAACTCTTCAAATCCTGCTTATAGCGCTTTTTTTATATCGGAAATTTTGTATCGAAAAGAAATGTAACACTGTAAGATTCTTTTCTTTCCCTGGTAGGAGGGAATCTTTGAACTCTTTGAAGTGCGGGTCTGTGATACAGTAAGTTAGTGCAAAATGTCGAAGCGGAAATCCCTTTCTATAAGTGAAAAATTGCAAATTCTCCGTAAGTACGACGAGAATTGTACACTAAGTCAGAAGGATTTCGCAGAATCTCTAGGAATTCCCTCATCCAGTCTGAGAACAATAATAAAAAATAAGAACGGAATTACCAATGCAGCGAAGGGTGGTTGCAAACGTAAAAAAGTAAAGTGTGGAAAATATGAAGATGCCGAGGAAATTCTAATTGAATGGATTCATCAGTCCCGTGATGCATCAATGCCATTAAGTGGCCCAATCATCCAAGAAAAGGCGCGTGAAATGGCGGGCGGTGCACTAAATCTGCTCCGAAAATATAGTAGTGTTGCTCCTAGTGGTGTATCAATTGATGTTAATAGTTACTTGAACCGCATTGAAAATGCCATAATTCATAACAGTAGCACATACACACAGCAAACCACAATCAAAGATTTTTAATAGGAAATAAGCTCACATTTGCACTATATCTATTGCAGAATCAAGTATCTTTCCTGTAAAATGGTGTCTAAATGTTTCCCCATCTCACAAATCATTTCCCGTCTATAGCGCTATCCCGCATATTATGCTTGTAGGTCATGGTCCCTTGACGAGTGTAATAACGGGGTTTTACTGTAATAAATATTAATAGCTCCAGATCTTGTCTAAAGAATTAGATGATGTCAACGGAAGGGCGAGGGGGGAAAACAAAAGGACAGCAAATGAAAACCCCGCTAATTCAAATCTCAGTATTGATCTTTCGTATTAGAAAACAAGGAATTTATTAATAGGCCTACTACTAATAAATATTTCCACTGAATTATTAATAGTTACACAAATTTTGCTTTATCAACAAAATAATCTAAATTTTGATTTATTATTATTTTAATATAAATGCAATTTAATTTGTACCAGAAGCTTTACACTAAATAATGAAGTAAACCTAATTTAAGTAATTCGTCGCTTGTAACGACGTTTAAAACGAAGTCATTCCATCATTCATATCTCACGAATGGAAGTACCACAGAAATAATTCTCTTCACCGAATACAACATTAAATTTTTATTCAAAATATCTCTTATCAAAACTAAGTATATATATATATATATATATTCAATTATATATATTGAATTGATGCATTGTTTTATACAGAATAAAATATTTCTAATGAGATTGGAGAATTAGACCAATTTTACATCTAATCTATGTATGGTATTCAATAGATAATTTTTAACGATAGATTATTTACATAAATAAACAGATCACAAATTTCATCTTCTATTTAGGATATTTTGGCAGAAGTAAGTTTTTGTTTCACAAAAAACAAAAAACAAAAACAAAACAATAAAAGGCAACAAACAAAAAAAAAAAACAAACAAACAAAGAAACAAACTCCATACTCATTAATGTTATCATTTTTACTTTTATACTTGGGACAAAAAACAATAACAGAATCCGTAAATCCTCTTATTCTCCATTTAAAATCTATCTTTGAGGATATTTAATTCACAACTTTTCCTATGATTAATTTCATTATAAGCTAAATCGTAAAATTAAACTTTGAGCATTTTCCATTATTTTTGTTTTTCCTTTTTTTTTAAAAAAAGTAAATCTTTTTATTATTATTACTATAATTTTGAGTTACACTACAGGTTAATTAATGTTTCGATACTTTATTATTTATTATAATTTCTTTTTTATTTTTCTTGCACGACCTTTAATTTATACTGATAAACTAGTTATCTAAGGTGATCTTGTTTTAAGATTAAAAAATGCTACCTATAATTTCATCAACTGAACCTGATACATTTTTAAGGCTTCCGTAATTTTGTTATTTTTTCCAGGTAAAAAAATAAGATTTATTTAAAATTTTTAAGCTTTTTGTAAGATTTTTAAAAACTTAATGGAAGTCGATCATCGATTTT
Organism: Thereuonema tuberculata; assembly: GCA_023159025.1. Lineage (NCBI taxonomy): Eukaryota > Metazoa > Arthropoda > Chilopoda > Scutigeromorpha > Scutigeridae > Thereuonema > Thereuonema tuberculata. Next base: position 24,813,619 of record JAFIDM010000002.1, read on the forward strand.
AAATAGAAAGTTGAAATAGTGTTGTATATTCAGAACAGTTGTAAAACATTCTCAATAGAAGAACAATTGTCTTTGCGATAACTTTTTAAAACTTAAATTTAATGATTTAAAATTTTAACTTATAAGCTTTCTTGAAATTTCTTCGTTTTCGAGAAAAGCTAAAACGTGAAGGACTGATGAAATGTTTGAGGATAATGGGACTGAACTTACTTTCATGTTCTACGTAGAAGTCCAAAACGTTGCCGATGATGGGAAGTCCTGGTGGACCCGGAATTTTGCTGAGAAGAGTGTAGAGCCGAGACCGGCGGACGAACACCAAATAGAGCGCCGTCAAGAGAGCGACCAACGCCGGCCAAAACATCGCAGAGGAGGTGGTTGACTCCAGCGAGGCGGGCATTGAGGAGCGCATCGTAGAACGCCCTCCACAGCCAAGAAGAGAACCCGTTCAATTGCGTGGGAGATGACAGGAAGTAAGACGGAATTACGTCAATGTTGAATGACCTTCTACGAATTTGATAGGCTGCAGATACTGGTCAGGGCAGATGCTGTTGAATTGCGGCGATAATGAATTTAATTACCTCCTACCGCTACAGGCAAAAGAAAGAAAAAAGTCTGTCATGCAAAACGTGTTCTAAAAGTGAATACCAAGGAAGGACGAGACATATTAATATGAATTCAAAAAATAAAATAAAAAAAAAGCTCTCCTGTAACGATAATGAATTGCTGATCAATGGCTTTAAATGCAAAAGCCCATTAAAATAAATAAAGTGATTTTCCCAAACAGTTAATTAAAAAATTAAACCTATAACTTATTCACAAAGTTAAGAATTCATAAACATTCATATTCAAATAGTTACAGTCGATAAAAAACAATTTATAACGAATTATTTATTTCATTTAAAATTAGAGCTACTGCCTGGGTTATGAAAGCATTTTTGGAAAGTGAAAAAAAAAAATCCAAAAAAACAAAAACAAAAAACAAACAAACAAGCAAAAAAACCAAGTTACTTGCAATTAATGAAACAATGCAATCTAATTATCTATTTCATAAATTGATCTCCGTCTGTGATGAACTGTCAATGAAATAAGCCTTCTATAGATCTCCGGAGTTCTGCCCCTGCCCGCTCCAACTCCCATCCCAAAGGAACAGTTTTTTTTTTCAATGTTTTTTACCAATAACACTAGCAACCTTATTTTGGTGTGAATTCATTCTAATATAAAAGTAATGTAAGCTTTTCTGAGTTTAAAATTTAGAATATTCAGTTAAAGCAATTATTTTTAATTAATTTAAAAAGTAGACTTAGTTGATTTATCATAAATTCCAATTATATAATTAATGAAATAAAATTCCTCATTGTAAGAAGATTTTTTTTTTTATTATTAAGAAGTATTTTAATATGATTTTTTTTCCAGTCTGTTCATTCTGTGAACTAATAACAAGATTTTAATTTATTGCAAGATTATTGCGAGAATTTTTTTTTTTTTTCATACTAAAATATGATAAGAAACTGGACAAACGATTTTCATGTTTATTACATAAATTATTTAAAAGAGAAGAAAATTAATTAATGGTGTAGTTTAAAAAAAAAAGGTCAGACACATAATAATCAAAAAAATATAAAAATACATTAAAATCTTAATATCTCGACCAGGTTTCGATCGGACCTACCGATCTTTTTCAAGTAAAATTCCAACAAGATACAAGCTGCTTAGATAATTTAACCAATGACAAACCAATGGAAATATGTTGTCCCCAACGACCTCTGGTGTTAGAAACTGAAGGTCGGCAACTGACCAACTGACAGTGTAGACATGAACCATCATGTAGACGTAGTTACATTAGTTAAAGTTCTTGTTATAAGCAGTTTGTATCTAGTTGGGATTTCACTTGATAAAGATAGTCGAAATATTAAAGCTTTTAATGTGTTTTTATATTTTTTTATTTATTGTGTGTCCGGCCTTTTTTTAAAACTACACCATTAATTTCACACACGTTAAATTTCTACAATAAAATTAATTATTTATAGGCTAAATATTTATTTTTTAATCGAAACCTTTTTTTTTTATTTCGATTTCTTTTTACCAGAGCACTAAGTTATATAAATTTTAAACTAAGCCAATAAAAAACTAAAATAAAAAAAAATATGACACATTGGGTTACTAAATAACATAGAATTAATCACTTCAACACCTTAATTTACTAAATTATTTATTGAAACTAATATTACGTATTAAAACTAAATTTTATAAAGTCAATTATAAGAAGAAAATAAATTAAAATTCTTCATTAAACGCGAATGACGGCTTTTACACTCATTTGTTGAAACAGTGTTGTTATGTACTGAGCATTTACAATACGGGCTTGTATCTAAGCTTTTGTCAAATTGAAGAAGGGAAGAAGAACAGTGAGAAGACAGGGAAGAAGCATCAGGTCATTGCTTTAGGGAGAGGAGTGGGTAAAATGTGATTTCGTGGAGGTCACATTTCATGTTGCTCTTAGTGAAGGAGGGTAGAAAGGAGGGGCTATTTGGTTTAGTTCCCATAAAACAGAGTTTTTAATTTTTTTGAGTGGCCTAAAAAGCAAAACAAAACGGAAGGTCGTATCTTCACCCAAAAAAACGGTGTCACTACATTAATGAAGTGTTGATAGCATTTTTTTTATTTCCATTACAAAAAAAATCAAATATAAAAGAAAGGTAGTTTCTTACTTTACACTAACTCATTGTTTTTATTCATTATATGTTATATTTCATCCAGAGAATTCACTGGACTTCCTCAGGCTTTTTTTTGAAAATCAATATTTTTTAGATTCAAATTTTTAATAAAAAATTTTAAAAAAAATTACATTATTGAATTTAGATTATTAAAAAAGATTGTCACTACGTGATCGTGCCTTATTAGTTAAGCTGTTTTATCAGCGGGATGAAAATGCCAATGCTGCTCTTCGTGAATACCGGCGGTTTAAACAGTTACGTAGAGGACCGATGACCATGATAACTTACGAAAAATGGTTGAAAGATTTGAAAGAACAGGAACTCTTGGTGTGCAACCAGACCGAGGACGTAAACATATCAATCAGGAACAAGTTGAAGAAGTTTCAACTGCCGTTCAGGATCAGGCGATAGCTAATAAGCAGGGTATCAGCACGTTTAATATCACGACAAACAGATATCCCGTTGTCGACGGTGCAGAAGATATTGCGTAAGATCCTGAAATTTTGTCCGTATAAGATAACACCCATTCAAGAATTGCTCCCAGGGGACAGAAATACCCGATTAGAGTTTGCTTTGAGATTTTTGGATGACGAGTGGCCGTGGCGGATATTATGGAGCGATGAAGCTCACTTCCATGTGCACGGTGATATCAACACACACAACTGCCGTATTTGGGCTGATACAAATCCACACGTTGGTCAAGAGACCCCCTTACATTCGCCGAAAGTCACAGTTTGGTGTGGGTTCACTGCTTCTTTTATCATCAGCCTGTACTTTTATTAAGAAGTTGCTAGAAATGGACTAGTGACTTGTTCTGTCAATTCCGACAGGTATGCCGATATGCTCGAGAACTTTGTGATACCTCAACTGCAGCAAAGAAATTGTATCGATTCCACCATTTTCATGCAAGATGGTGCGCCACCGCACATCGGACGATGGGTGAAAGATGTCCTGCGTCAACATTTCACAGACGCTAGAATAATTAGTCGCGCATTTCCCATGAATTGGCCTCAGAGGTCCCCTGATCTGATCCTTGCGATTTCTGGTTGTGGGGCTATCTGAAAAGCATTGTGTATCAAGGACATGTTCCTGACATTCCTACCTTAAAAGATCAAATAACGTTACATGTCAGACGAATAAATGCCGATATGCTGCGAGCCAACGTCGAAAACCTCGTGTACTGCATGCAATTAGTGGAACATCAGGCTGATGGTCACCTTGAGCCAAATTTGTAGGTTGCTATAATAAGCGTTTTTCATTGGTATTTGGTGTGTTGTGATTTACTGTTTCCATTGGCAGTTATGTATTCTTTTTTCACACATTATGCGCTTGCAGCGCCAGAATTTCCCCTATCGGCGTTGTTTGGTACTAATTTTTTTTTCTTGACAAATCGAAACCGCATACTTTAATGCGTATGGTAGCCAAATTTTGTTCTATTTCGTCCACTACTTAACATGCTACAGAGCTCCGAACACCTCTTGTGGAATTTGAAAAATTAATACAAAAACCATATCACTGTTTTTGCGAAGATATGGAAAAATTATCTTGGCGTCGTCAGCGGCATAAACGGAAATTAAAGGAACTAAAATTTAGAAACAATTTAGAAAACAAAAACGCACTATTATAAGACTTCGCTCTTTTTTTTATTCATGTATTATCTATTAATCTTAAAATAATAAGTTAGTAATGCTATTTTTTTTACGTAAAAATCTATTTTAAGTATTTTTATTTAAAAAAATAAATAAATAAATAAATAAATAAATAAATAAATAAATAATGGATGACATTTAACAAATTAAACTTGCTGTAATTTAAGGATTTAATTTTGAATTGTCGTAAGATAACTTAAATGATTATTAATTAATAAATTCTATCTAGAAGAATTTAAATGATTAAATAAAATTATGATAAATCTTTAACTTTCTATTTTTTGTAAATTTGAAGTTTAAATTTATTTTGAAATTGTAAAATATTTTTATTTATAATTTTAATTGGAAAAATCATTATTTAGGAATTCTGTGAAAAGATAATTTAAATTATATGAAAAAAATCTTCAAATTTAGAATTAATTTCCAGATATCTTTTAAATTCTTGAAAAAAAAATATTTTTAAAATAAATTTAGAGTGACAATAATGGAAAATTTCTGAAATCTATTAATTTTAAAATTAAATAAAAATGTCGTATTAAATAATTTAATATATGGAATTTGACGATTAAAATATATTCTTATTTCTAAAAAAAAAATAACAAATTTAAAATTATCATTAGTTTTCTGCAATGAATGATATTTCTATAAATTTTGTTCTCTACTGTCCAATCACTATTAAAAATAAGTAAATTATCTAAACAGGGTGTTTCGAAATTCTTATTACAAACTCCCAGGGCTTGTAGAGGGAATTGAGCAGACAATGTTTGGAATAAGAAGCCATGTCCGGAAACGCACCCCGCCACAAGCAAACCAAAATCAAAAATAGTATTGATAAAACATAATAAGTATTCTTGCTTCCTCTGAGTCAAAGAGCGTTACTGACGTGAATACCAAAATACAAAAATGTTTCCAGCTTTCCTGCACGGAAAGGATGCTATATCCAATGTTATGTCATGTGAGGTCATGAAACAGATGTCATTTTTAGATAAATAAAATCATAAACTAAAATCTGCTTTTCTTCTTTACGACGATATTTCGAAAAAATTTCCTATTCTCTTCATCAGGTTTCATGGATAATGGAGAAGAACATATTTTTTTATGTTCTTCTCCATTTTCCGTGAAAACCTGATGATGAAAACAGGAAATGTTTTCGAAATATCATAGTGATTAAAAGAAGATTTTAGTTTGTTATGTTATTTTAGTTTGTTATGTTTGTTATGTTATGCTAACATTTGATAAAGATTGATGCAAGTATAAGTGTCATTTTTGTTTTGCAGTTCAGTTGTTTGTTCGGTATTGTATCCTGGTCCTCTACAGGAGCTGTTCGATGTGGCGACCACCAACTTCGTTGCAAATATTGTATCTGCGAAATGTGTTCTGGTACAGGAGCTCAACAATACGCAGTGAGTGTTGAATCTCTTGTGCCCGCGACCACAATTCCTGCAAGCAGATCTTCCTCTGACTCTACAGGGGTTTCGTACTTACGACTCATGTGATGTCGAGAGAGTTAAATCTGCGATCGTCGAGGCAAACAATTGGGCCTCCGCGACCTATCTAGCTTCCTCCAAATGATTGGTCGAGATGATATCGGACGGCAAGTGCAAATGGATTTTGTTTTGCTTATGGCGCGGTGCGTTTCCGGATGGGTTCTTATTCAAAACATAATCTGCTAGATCCCCTATACAAGCCCTTGGAGTTTGTGATGACTTTTCCTTGCTGCAATGGCCTGCTCAGTCCCCGGATCTCAGCCCGATTGAAAAATTTGTGGGATGAGCCGGAACGAGCTGTTCGTTCCAGGCCTACACCTCCATCAAATCTTCAGGAACTGCATGACACACTCATGTCTGCATGGTACACAACGTTTTCAGCATCATGTAGAATCCATGCCTCGACGAATTCAGACTGTTTTGAGGGCTAAAAGAGGCCAACACACTACTGCCCAACACACTTACATATATTATTTAGCTTAACATTATAAGCTAAAAAAAAACCCGGCAACTATTGATTAAGCTTTATCTTAATTCATATCAGTGTCTTGTATTTATATTTCTTTCTATCTTTTTTTTTTTTTAAAAAAAAAAAAAAAAAAACAAAAAAAAAAACGAAAAAAAAAACCCTATCATGTTTTTACTTTATTTCTGATCATATCTTTATTACAAGATAAGGATAGACACATTTTTTGTATTTTCTATATTGTATAAGAACTGCAGAACGATCTTGAGGATCCATGTTCCATTAGATAAAACAGTAATACTGAGTATTAATCCTTAATTCGAAATCCCAAATCCGAAATATTCCGGATTATGTGATTACTTATTTTCTGTTCTGTGTTCTTCATGTATATATTATAAAATGCCATTAGCTTTGTTTTTCTTTTTTGTGATATAATAAAGGAATGTTTCTGAAAATCTGAATTTTCCTCCCTTCTTTTGAAATCCACCATAACCTGAAAATCCAGAAAATACAAAATCAGAAACATTCTCTGTTCCAAGCATTTCAAATTAATCCTATTCAGCCTGGACATAACTTAAGTTCCATTATCTTCTTGTTGGAACTCCTTCTGTTGAGATACAAAGTAACTAATGTTCTTAAATATTTGTTTCAGATCCTACGAAGTTTTAAAATTTACTTAAAAAAATACTTTAAAGTTTGATTTCTTGAGGTTTTAGAACAGGTAAGTTGAGGTAACACATCGAGCCATGTCAGATGAGGCAATTGCATCTATATCCTACAATATTGATTTTGTATTTTAGTAACAAGCTATCGACAACAATTTACTCATTAACCTTTGACTTACATTTAACAAATCATAATAGAACTAACATTTTCGAATGTGCCATTCTCAATTAATGAACAACATTAAATAATATAGGAAAAATTAACGTGCTGTGAAAAATTTCTAACAAAACAAAATGAAAAACCAAGAGCAGCACCAGAATAAATAAATTGCCTTTCTGATTCGATTATCGGGAAAGAATCGGGAACGGCCGTTTCGTCCTACAGGGGACTCATCAGCTCGATCTCCGCCTTCCCCAATAAAAGACTCAGAAAGGCAAGAAACTTAATTTCCTTTTATTATTTGACTTTCTGTCCTATCTGATTTTAGGAAAAGCTCTTGGTTGTACAAAGTAAGCACAACATTTATTGTTGTTGTTTTTTGTTCTTCGTGGGTCACTGCCAGATGCGACGGTGGCGTTCATATAGGATCTTGCCTTTCTGAGTCGTTTATCGGGGAAGGCGGAGATCGGGCTGATGAGTACCCTGTAGGACGAAACGGCCGTTCCCGATTCCTTCCCGATAATCGAATCAGAAAAGCAATTTATTTATTCTGGTGCTGCTCTTGGGTTTTCATTTTGTTTTGTTATTAAATTATATTTTTACATAATTACTAAATAAAATTGAAAACATAGAAAACTGAAGATCCGGCGAAGATATCTGCTTATAGGTGAACATTAGATCATTCAATAATACGTACAATTATTTGAGTCATATAACAAAATATGTATCATCAACATAACGATTAAAAACTTCATTTTATCGTCTAAGTGATCGTCAATGAACTTGGGGAATATCAGAAACAGGATTAAATGCTAAAATGAATATTAAAAACTATTTTTATCTGGGAAATAGATTTGATACTCAAAAACTGATTATTATAGAATAACACGTGTATTATTTTTTTTATTTGATTACGATATGATTTTTTGTAAAGCGAATTTAATATGATCAACGAATCAGAAATAATTATTTGGTTAGAGTCAAACTCAGGCATGAACTTAATTAACCCATGTGTGTATCTATGACTTTGCGTATAATTCGGTTCTTTCTAATTTCTTAATATGTTAAATGTTTTGAGTTCCTTATGCCGGTAAGAAAACAATTTGCAATTCTATCTCTAAAAACATATAGTCAATAAGCTACAGGAATGACTCTATCTTTACGAAAATATCTTCTTGCCATAAATCATGAAATTGAAAATACTGCTACTTCAGCACTCTATATAGTATTTGCCTATAAGAACAGAAGCTGAAGTAGCTTTAATCAGCCTCGACATCTTTAGGCCATTATTAGATGTCTAACAATGACACGCAGATATGTTTTCTTTCCATTCTGTAAAGGATAATAATGACAAATCATTCATTCAATGATATATAGAGAAAAAAACAGAAATAAATAAATAAATAAATAAATAAATAAATAAATAAATAAATAGCATAAACAGAAATTCCGATGATAATTGTATGATGACTAACTAATTATTACATTTATTTGTACTTAGTATATAGTATTTGAGAAGTGTAACAATGATATTAAAATTATTTAATATTATTAATGAAAATGAATAAAAAGAAAGAAATCTAACATCATACTTCTGTCTGATATAATTGATCCACAGGAACTGAGATGGACTTCAAAATATACTAAACAATAATAATAAAAATAATTTGTTTATTAACATATTAGTATAGTGCAGTCCCTTTAGGGAAATGTCCCTATCAACGGATTCTGAAAATTAAATTTATAAGATTGTTACCTAAACTAAAAAAATAAATAATACTCGGATAATTATATACGGTATTTAAATAAAGTATTTTATTTATGAGTGATTTTTTCCGACTACGGGTGAGGGTGTCTCAATATTTCGGTTCGGTTTCTTGAGCCTTCGTCAGAAGACGTTGAGTGAAACATGAAATAGGGGCGCTGTTGTTTCGTCAATATTTGGAGAAGTTAAATTTCATGGTTTCCTTATGCGAGGCATTGTGATACAACGGAGGACAAGGGACAGTGAAGATATGAGCAGGACAAATCCTTAGGATATGTTTTTAATTCCGTGGGAGGGAATGGGGGCAGCTTACATTAAAAGTGAGAAGGAGAAACCAATTGGTTTGTTTGTTTAAAATCCAAAGACGTAGAAAATGAAGTAAGAGTAAACATCATCCGGGATAGCACAATTCCTCATAAAATATTACATTATTTAAAATCCAATTATCATGGACCACTCCTCCTTCAAATCCAAGTTATAGAAATAATACTAATAATTATTTTTTTTCGTATAAATTAAAATGTGCTTGTCTGCAATGTATAAATTACTATGTGTAAATTGTCTGCAATTTATAAATTACTATGTGTAAATTGTCTGCAATGTATAAATTACTGTGTAAATTGTCTGCAATGTATAAATTACTATGTGTAAATTGTCTGCAATGTATAAATTACTATGTGTAAATTGTCTGCAATGTATAAATTACTGTGTAAATTGTCTGCAATGTATAAATTACTGTGTAAATTGTCTGCAATGTATAAATTACTATGTGTAAATTGTCTGCAATGTATAAATTTGACACTTCATTAATAGTCAAAGAAGATATACTGTAATTACTGTATGTACAATTGAACAAAATGAAATTATAATGGAGGAGCAAAAAGGTTGTATATTGTCACAGCTGCCTATCATAAGATTGTCAGAATCAATTAATTATTGACTCAGTAGTTAAAATTGAGTATGTGTTTCATTGATTATATAAATAAAGTATAGGATTCCACACCACACTCTTTATGTATTAGATATTCTTATATATTATCTATATTTGATGTGTAACATTGATACAAATGTAATAAGGTTTTTACTTCAGGTCATGTAAAAAGAAGTAAAAAATTACGAACAATAATTATTTCAAGACTAATTATTAGATTAACGGAGTCGTTTCCATCAAGAAACAGGGACAACGTGCTTCTGTTTACGCACGCAGTTCAAGCGGCAGCCGTAGGATGGCAGGCAACCACTCGTATTCCACGCACCTCATCTGCATATCAAGGGTTTCCCAGGGACTCCCGGTCACATGACGTTTAAGCTAAATACTAAGCAATGCCTAAATATTTTTAATTTTTTAACTGTTCTCTTATGCTTGAAAATGTTGCATCAATTGAATCACGAAACGATCGCATTCATTTATTTGTAAATTTCATTAATTAAAGTTTAATTATAAATTGTGCATTGGCTTTATTTTTGATCATGAACTAATTATTATCTCCTTGTTTCATGGAGATTCACTAAGCCCATTTTGGTTCTGCTTCACAATCAATCCTCTTAGATAGATTCCTGAATTGAGTGGTTAAGGCTTCAGATTAGAACATTTATGGATCAAATCATCCATATAAAGTAGATGATGATTGGATTACGGTTTCCAATTTCCAATTTTTGTTTTATACTTCTACCTGTTTGATACTTCTATCTCAAGGGAAATTTCAATATTACATGTAAACGAGAAGATTTTCTTTTTTTAACCAAATTATATTTTACAATTTAACATTCATCCAGCAGCCTATGAACTGTGTAATAGCAAAAAATAAGTGATAAAAACTTCATAAATATGATGAAAAAAAAAACCAGTTTATTCTCACTGATATAGATACAATTGATTTTTATTTACAGTTCGAAATTTTTATTTTTTTCTCAATCACAAAAATCGAGAGATTATAAAAGGACGGTAATTGCTATTACTACAGAATGATTATCGTAATTTGAGAAATAATTTCGGAATTCTCAAAGAGTTTGTTACCAATAAAATATAATATAAAAATGTAATAAGAAATTCACTTTATGTTTGTCTTCTTATTATCTTTACCTTCATACCACAATGAGGACGTAACATAAGTTCTGCTATTAGTTTAATATTTTCTCTTGATGTCAATGATTTGATTTTAAACTTACGCAGAAAAGTAGATAAAATTATTTTTTCTTCCATCAACGCAAACTTCTGGCCTAAAGGACGACGATAAAAGAAAAGAAAAGAAAGAAAGAAAAGAAAGGTAAATTATAATTTTAGACTTTTCATTACATCATTCATTTCATTAACAAATCAATAAAGTTTTCACATAACAATAAAATAAATAAAAAAAGAAACAACCATCCCAAAATCTCAGATTGGGCCCACATTCAATATCATTGGGACATGATCCGGACCCGATCGTACAAATAGTATACAGCAATGTACATAATAAGGAAACAAGATTTATATTAGAGGCTTGTGTAATCAATAGCTTTAAATGTTTCAACAAGCAGAAAGGTATAGAGATTAGTCAAATAATCCTTGAAAAATTCAAAAATAATTGTAAAGACATTGCACGATTTCAATAATGTTTTTATTTTTATTATTTAACTATGTAATGATCCTAGATTGATTTCAATCATAATAACTATGTAAATGATATTTAACGTGAATGATTCTATATTGTTTCTAATTATGATTACAATGTTTGAGTATAATTACTATAAATGATTTTATATTGTTAATATTCAATTCATAAATACTTTGTTTTTTATATTTTTATGAAGAACATTCTTTGTATCAAGCCTGATGAAGCAGATAAAGTGTCATCTGCGAAATTTAGCTATGTTTTAGAAGAAGAAAAGATATTGTTGCTTTTATTTCTAAAAAAAGAAATAGTAATTTTACCAATTCCAGTCCTTCTTTATATCCGCATAGCAGCAATTACAAGATTTGATCGGAAGTTTGTATTGTCTCTGAATTAAGCATTTCAATGAAAATTTTGAATTAAGTTTTTAAATTTTTTTGTTTTTCAATTCATTTTGATTAAGTCGATATACGTTTGTGCATCTGTGATCACGATATCTCAAATATTTATAGATCATAGAGTAGAGTGACCAGATTTTGAAAATAAAAATACGTGATACTTGAATGCAGCGGAAAAAAACAACCAACACTTCATTAAAATTAACAGCAAATTAACAGAACGCATTGTCGATTAGGATAGTAATACTTATAATTTGAAGATTACTATTTTAGAAATTAGAAATTGCAAAGGTGTGTAAATGTTATGAAAAATAAAAATTATGACAATAAGCAAACACAGTATGCTGGAAACGTACTATTACTATATTTTAGTAAGACTACATGGGTGTTATCTACGTAGGTGCATATTTTGTTGAATATTGACTTTATTATTAATTTTTTTCTTTCAGGACTAAGTAATTGTGTGAGAATTTCAAAAGTAAAATGTTTTCTATTGGAAAGAATCTTTTAGAAATCATGTTCAAAGAAAACTACCCTGCCTAAATGAGAAGAAACTTCAGAAAACTTGGTAATGAAGCAGTATTACGCATATAATAAAAAAGGGATTGTTTTTAATTTTTTTTTCTTATATGTGCTTACAAAAGAAGCTAAAGGAAAATAACTGGTTTCTGATATCATTAGCTACAATAATAATGATAATTAAAATTGGAATTAAATGTAAGAGTCTACTGGAATCTGCAATTCTGAAAATAAATGACAGATTCATTATAGAAATTACTATATTTTGCTGATAATATTCTAGAAAAAGACTTGAGATAAGTTGTTAAAATATGATATGGAAGAGTTTATATCAAAACTTAAACGCCATTTTCAAAACTGCATTGAAGTAAAGCTTCTGCATAATGAGAGAAAAAAGTAAGGTAGGGATAGTGATTAGTAAACCAATCACAATGCTTCGCAACGGCTTCTGAGTCATCTTTACTTAAAAGTAGATTGCGCCTGAGTGGTCTAGAAAATGATCGCGCGAGTCTGTTTTCGACCCCATGCTATCTTACCCACCCCTATTTATATGGAATAATCGTCATTCTTAACTCAAACCTTGTTAATGCACTGAATTACTAATAATGATTTAAAAAAAAAAAATTGTTGGGAAACTGTGAAAAGATTTAAAATGGGGAATAAAAAATGAAGAATAAGAATTGCCCATGAAGGGATCGAACCCACGTTATTAGCACGACGCTCTAACTGACTGAGGTAACAGGCCACCTACAACATTTAACATTCAGGCCACCTACAACTGAGCTAACAGAAGCCATTGCGAAGCATTGTGGGATATGTGTCCACAGACAGACAACCGGGGACACAGACAGACAGACAACCGGGGATATAAGGCGTCTTTCAGAAGCCTAAAATGACAAAATTAATGGATTCAACGGATGGAATTTTAGATGAGACGAACTATTAATCATTAGTTTTCTTTAATCTTTTCGTTAATATGAGACTGACCTGACGGCTCCTAATTACAGATTATAAATATAAGAAGTATATATACACTTTGGTTTAATACTAAAATATTAAATGTTTTTGGTAACTGTTTACAATCACAAGTGATGAAGCCCTATATATTCAAAACGATCCTGGATATTTCACTTAATTGTACAATTTTTTTTAAATTTTGTAACTATGGTTTAAATAAATTGTTCCAGAACCAATGTACTGTTTTGTTTTACAAGTAAACTAGCAAAAACTATGATCACGTGATCTTCGATTCTGAGATAATTTTCTGACCACCCCGACCGAGACCGCTTTCTCGCAACCCGTGAGCGCGTCTCGGAGATTGTAAATCACGTAACTTCCGGTTGGCCCAAGTAGATAAAATGAAAATGTGAGCTTCTCGGAGACTGTCTCGGAGACCGTCTTGAAGACCCGGGATGTCTCGCGACGTCCGGTAGACCCACGTAGATAAAAATAAAAATATGATCATCCTCAATATTACACCTAACATTTGCCACCTTATTTTTATTTCTGTGTCTTATGGTTTCAGAGGAGATAGGGCCAGAAAAAAAATCAACTGTTCTGTTTTACATACATAGATAGATAGATATGAACATGAAAGAAATACGTTTCTTACCAATGCAGTTTCTTGGACCAGCCGAAAAAGGTACGTAAGCATAAGGATGTCTTCCAAGAGTGTTCTCAGGTAAAAATCTTTCTGGTATGAAAGCTTCTGGATCAGGAAATACCTTAGGATTGCGATGTAGTGCTAAAGGTACAACGGCAATTGTGGTGCCAGCAGGAAGTGTATACTCTCCTAAGTAAAAATAGTAGAATTTTCATTATTAACAGATTACATTTTTAATAACCTGTAAATTTTCGTTCAATAAAAAAACTGTTTAGTTTTGAAAAGGAAATTTAAATTTTTGTTTTAATTGCTTACCAACTTCGATTTTCTCTTTTAAGTATCTTCCTATGATGGGAATCGATGGAAATATACGAAGAGATTCCTGTGATATTAAAAAAAAAAGTCCTTAACGGAGGGTGTCTAGTTCAACTGCAAATTAATTACTTAAAAAAATTGCTTTTATTCTTTGTTTTAGACAAAACAAATAAGAACAAAAAGATTAATAAAAGGAAGACAAATAAAATACATCTAAATTAAGTACTTTAAAATCTACTTATCAATATGAAAAAAAATCATTTTATCGTATAAATAATAATCAGTTTCATGCAGATGAACTACAAAAATTCTAATTTATTATTTGGTAAGGGATCGGTAATTTACGTGAGTTTTTTTATTGCTCTTTTTCTATTTTTTTTTTTAGTTTTAAATTATCATAATTTTTTAGTAAATTTCAATGAACATTATCATAAGAGATAGATTTCGTCATAATTTCGAATGTATTTACAATAAAAAATTAGATTATTAATTTTAAATTTTAATTTTAATTTCATGCGAATATCTCATTTAGCGGATAATAATATTATTCACATTTATAAATCTAACTAGCAGCAAAGCCTGTCGGCTGACAGGCATAAAAAAATCTGAAAAATCCTTTTATTATCAACTATCAAATATAAAGTAAATGTAATCTAAATACTGTGCTAACTTGTGAACGAAGCTTCTACGGCAAAAATGGTTTTGAGTTTCGAAATCAGCGTAAACAACTGAGTAAGTATGCCAAATTTCATTAAAATCGGTGCAGTGGTAACAAAATTATTTGGTTTTGAACGTATGTTTTGTTAGAATTTCAGGTAAAATTTCATGGAACCAACATGGAATGACAAAATGAACTAATATTTCATCCAATTTGAGTACCCTTGATTCAATGGTAACATTGAGAACCTTGGCTCTATCTTAATAGCTTAATTATATCGAGTTACAGACAGACAGACAGACAGACCGACGAACTTGGCCAATTATATAAGTTGATATTGATATATGTAGAGCTGGTGTTCAAAAAACGTTGTCAATCAGCAGTTTCACGCTTTTTGGAGCTTATCATTCAAGAACACATCAGTCTTTGTCTTTACCTTTGTCAGATAGAATTTGCAAAGAAATTGGACCTCTAAAAGTTGAGAAATTGAAAGTAATTCACTAATATTATTTTATTAATCTTATTGGTAAATATTCGGGCTTTTTTCGTTCATTTGTTTTGTATGCATCGATGTGAAGTTGTTAAATGATTTTGTTTTTTTCTTTCGTAGTAAATCTTTAGTTTTTTGAAATTTTTAGAGATCCCATTCTGTTTATTTAAAATTTTTTTAAAAACTCAATTTTTTTTTAAGATTAGGATATTTAAGTTAAGAAATATTAATTAATTTGCCTGTTTTTTTTTTGTTTTTTGTTTTTTTTTAATCTTTGAATGTTAGGGTGAAAGTTTTTGCGTTACATGAAACCAAAAGTTGTGCTTTTTCTTGTTGGAAGCGCCCTCTATTGAGATAAAAATAAAATACTGAAAGCCTATTGTTGCGTTCCGTTATTGCATTTTTAAAACTTTTTTTTGATGTTGTAGGTGTTGTTGTAAAACTATTATATTTATCGATTAAAAAAAAAGCACGAAATATCTTTATCTGTAAAAATTGCCCTGATTCAAACGTAATTGTTAGTTGATATTACTACTGTAAAATTTAGTCCTTTTTATTTGGACGTTTTTTTTGGTTTGAATATAGGAGAATTGTGTGGTTAACTATTTTTTTTAGATATAATGACCCTTAAATCTTTATACAAATTTTTGTAGGATTCCATAAAGATTCTAATTTTTAATTTATTCATTATTGAAGTTTAAAAGTCATATTTTCATTCCAAAAGCATATGAAAATCATAGAACGTCTTCTACAATTTATTTTTTTCCTTTTTTGTTCTGATATGGAACTTTCTATTTCTTTTCCTACTTAGCAATTACTGCTGTATTTCTTTTATGTTCGAATAATGATAATAAAGCTAGCAATTACTGTTCATTATTCAAAGTGTTTGATTTATTTAATTTATTGTGTTATTTATTTCTATTGTATACATTAGGTTATAATTTAACACAATGAAGTAAAATTGTGTAGTGTGTGTTTAGGAATCTAATATTTTTTTATTTTTTTTTTACATTAAAGATTCTGTCACAGATTTCTGTTTACTATTGTTGACATCGACAACAAAGACATTATTTTTGTTAGGCTACCAAAAAATCAATATTGATAATTGAAATTCATTGTTATGGTGATATAACTTAAAAATTAAAAAATTTAAATGAAAATATAAATGAGAATTTAAATATAGTCTAACACATTTATTTTGCCGATCACGTTTGCGCGGGAATCACGGAAATTACGAGATTTGGCCATTATCCTCTTCAGCAGGTCTCAAGAAATGTAGTATTTTTAATGTCTTGTCACTAGGAAAATGCTACATAATGAATTTATTGTTTGTTAATTGACTGATTTCAAGTTATTAATACTATATTAAAATGTAGTAAAAGTCTCAAGCATTTCCCCGTATTATAATTCATTTAAATGTTTCAATATTTTGTGAGAAGACATGGATAGAGACTATTCTCGCGTAAATTACGTGAAATCACGAAAATACGGGATCGTCAACTTCCATGAGTTTGATAGTACATGCAATATTATTTGCATTGCCTTATTAGTATTATTTGTATTTATTTTAAGAAGCTTTTGACAATATTGATCAGAATTTACTACTACACAAATTAACGTACTAGGTCTAAGAGGCAGTATTTATCTATAAATATAAAAATGAATGTATCTTTGTTTCTTTCTTTGTTTCTTTCTTTCTTTCTTTGTCCTTTATAGACTCCTAGGCCCTTTGACCTATCTGGACCAAACTTTGCAGAATTACTCTTTAGGACACTGCGAAAAGATAGGCTACCTTAGAACCCGGACCCCCCCCCCCCCAAGGGGTTAAAAAGGGGTAAAACCCCTGAAAAACCCAATATCCACCTGGTGGTGAAAATAAGAACTACACAAATATTGTGTAAAGTGAAAAATTCACTCTCCTGTGAGGGGCAGGGCCACCACACTTGGGTGGGAGGAAGTCAACATAAAGGCTGAAGTGTCCCACCCCCTACCGACACCGGGACCTTATATTTAGGGCCCCTTCTCGGGGCCCCCAAGTCAATTGCAAAAAAGAGAAAAATTCGCTCTCCTATTTGGGGCAGGGACACCTCACTTGGGTGGGAGGAAGCCAACACAAAGGCTGAAGTGTCCCACCCCCTACCT
>JAFIDM010000002.1:24833833-24848592 GCA_023159025.1 Thereuonema tuberculata
GATTCATTGATAGATTTTAGGGTAATATTCTACGAAATCTCATTTTCGAAATTAAGGCAAATTACATTT
Organism: Thereuonema tuberculata; assembly: GCA_023159025.1. Classification (NCBI taxonomy): domain Eukaryota; kingdom Metazoa; phylum Arthropoda; class Chilopoda; order Scutigeromorpha; family Scutigeridae; genus Thereuonema; species Thereuonema tuberculata. The sequence continues at coordinate 24,833,903 of JAFIDM010000002.1, forward strand.
TTTTTCGAAGAAAACGATTCGTCAATACATACTAGGAATGAAACTGCTGGAAAAGTGTGGTTTTTGTTGTGTATTTTTTAATAAGATTAGAAAGTTGGGACTCTTTTGCGGAAGCAGCCCTTCAAAATAAGGAAAATGGAGGCCTCAGAACCATCGGAAAATCGTGGGTTATACCGAAAAGGAAAGTATGCGTTTTTCGGGTGTTTTTCCGAACATCCTGGAAACTATCATACCTCACTTTACCTAACCTACAGTTAATTGCACGGAAAATGTTTTCTCTTTTTTTATGTTTTATTTACAAACGAAAAATCGTTTTCTCCAGGTGTCTTTTTGCCGGTATGATAGCGACGCTACAACCTCTTGCCTTGAAAGTGTGTACATCCGCCGCCCGCGAAAGATTTCCAAGAAAATCTCTAATTTTCGTAAAAAGTACAATAAAAAGCCTCAGTTTTCTATCAACTTCATGCCAAGAATGTAAATGTATTTATGAATCGTTTCGTTCAAAAGGTGAGATTTAACCTATCGACTTCAGGACAATTGTCATAATTACCTCTATAAAAAGGTACAATACACTTTTGAGCCCTCTTTTTTTTTAAAATCAAAGGCACAAAAACATAAAAATTCCATGCAAATATCTGCGGACGAAATGGAGACTGACGTCAGAGTACTTCGGTGACGAGTGAAAAGCCTTGCGTAGCCTGAAACTAAGGTCGCAGCAGTGGCGTACCTAGGGGGGTGCGGTGGGTGCGGTCCGCACAGGGCGGCACATATTTTGGGGCGGCATTTTTTATATTTAGTTTCAGTTGACAGCACTCCAGATATTTCCCACAAAGATGAAACCAGTTTAATTATTAGATATGTAGTTATTGATGGCAGCAAAGTTAAAGTTGTAGAATCGTTTATTGACTTTGTAGAAACTAAAGGAAAAACTGCTGAGAAAATCACAAATATGATTTTAACGAAATTAGAAAATGATGGTTTAGGTATACAAAATTGCAGAGGACAGGCTTACGATAATGCTGCCGTCATGGCAGGAAAGCACAGCGGTGTTCAAACTCGCATTAAATTAATAAATCCAAATGCAGAATTTGTAGCATGTATAAATCATTCTTTAAACCTGGCATGTTTACACGCTGCTTCTACTGCTATCGATTCCATAACATTTTTTGGAACTATCGAGCAGTTGTTTTCATTTTTTTCTTCTTCCACTCGTCGATGGGATGTTTTACTTTCTGTCATTGATCAAGGTGTTAAACGCAGCGTAGAAACTCGCTGGAGCGCTAGAGCAGAAGCAGTAACTATAGTAAAATATAAAAAAAAAGCATTTTCTTTACATTTTAAGCGTCTTGGCAAAATTGACATCTGAAGAAGAAAATAGTAAAACGAGATCAGCTGCTGGAATATTTCTCAATTCAATGCAATCTTTTTCTTTTCTATGTTATCTCAATTTAATGGAACCCGTCCTTTTGGGAGTTAATGACGCGCAAAAATACCTGCAAATAAAAGGGTTAAATGTTGATCAATGCCATATAAAACTAAATTCTTTGCAAACCCATTTCATGGAACCCAAAGAGATGCGCTAATACAAAACGATGTTATAGCAGCCAAAACAATTTGTGAAGAGTTGGAGATATCGACTGAACCTCGAGTTAGAAGGAGAAAAAATATGTGGAAAATTCACGAGACATGGGGCTATCCTTAGAACAAGAAGTACGAAGAGAAATGTTTTTATCTACGGATAGAATTATAAAGAAAATAAAAGAATGCTTTGATCAGTTGCATGTCCTTGCAAGAAAATATTCGTATATAATACCATGTAACCTACTAAATGAAGAATTTGAATATCAAATAAATGACTTTATTGACATTGATAAAGAACAGTTCCATATTGAAAGAAAAAGATCCAGGTTTTTATGGCTGTACCTGCACTACAAGAAGAGGCAAAACGTTGGAAAAATGGGGGGGGGGGCCTCTTGATCTACTAAAATTTATTCAACAGTATAGATTGGAAAATTCTATACTCAACATAGTAATTTTGCTAAGAATTTTTTTAACAATTGTTACCAGTGTCGCTAGTTGTGAAAGGAGCTTCTCCAAGTTGAAGTTGATAAAATATTATCTTCGTTCCACAATGAGTGATTTAAGACTACAAAATCTTGCAATATTGTCCATAGAACAAGAAATTTCAAATTATATAAATTTTGAGAGCATTATTCACGAATTTTCTACTATGAAAGTTAGAAGAGTACATATATAAATATGTTTACATACACAGATGTGTACAATTTGTTTGTTTATCCAAAAGAAATGAATTTATTTATTTATAAATATAAAATAAAAATATTTAATGGTAATTTTTTTTGTAAAATAGGTATATGTTTTGTAATTTAAATATGGCATCCAACGGTAAAAAAGTTATCCACCTATAGTTTGTCTCAATTACAATTATTTATTTACATTTATTAATTTATAAAAACTACCATTTCATTGACTTAAAAAGGGCGGCAAATTGGAGACCGCCCCGGGCGGCAAAAGTTCTAGGTACGCCACTGGGTCGCAGCCCCTAAATTTACACCCTAAATTAGTGGTACAATAAGCATTTGAGTCGAAATGGAAAACGACGGCAGAGTACTTCCGGTAACGGGCACAAAGGTTTCCGAAACCTGGAACTACAGTCAGTTTCTTGTAAAGATTGAAGTGACGTCAGAGAACCGCGTAACACATTATTCTGCAGCAAAGAATATAGTTCCGGCGTTCTTGTTATCTCATCCTGAATTTATAAGATTATTGTTGATTTGAAAACATGAACTATTTTAAGAGACAGAAAATGTAACTGTTCAAATTATTAGATTTGTTTATTTTCAATCAAACATCAAGGGAACATGCGATTGGTTAATGTTGTTGAGGGTCTCATTTCAACATGGCAGCCTCCAGTGCATCGCACTGAACTCTGAATTCTGAAGTTTAATTTAAGAGTCTCCTTATAAATATTTCAAAAGTAATTTCAAAAAGAGGGTCAATTGACTTAAGCCCCGCGAACACCATGCAATTTTTCAGCAATTTAGTCGTCCGATTTTGACGTCACGAGCAGTTTTGAGCCCGTTTATAGATTATATCAGCTCGTGACGTCAAAATCGGACGACTAAATTGCTGAAAAATTGCATGGTGTTCGCGGGGCTTTACAGTAGTGCGAAACGAATAATTTTAACTGTTTACTCCAAGTTAAGTGAATTGGAACAGCACCTGATAGTTGATGAAGTCATTCAGAAAACTACATTTTTATCAGGAATATCGATGACGTCTGTTTATGCCATTAAGAAAGAATTTCAAAAGGAGGGAATTTTACATACAAGAAGAGGCCTCGGAAACCAAATACATCACGGTCGGCTTAAATTTCTGATTCATTTCTGTGCACTGCAATTAGAGGTAAAATACTTAAAATATTTTTTCAGAATGAAATACCAACAGTAGGAACTGTACTGAAAGAAATGTATTGACCACCATACACAGCACACGGTGATCTCGCTTCTCATCCCCTGAAGATGGACTCCACGACGGCGTCTGAAAGCTCGGACCACTCCAAAATTCTTACTAAATTGAAAACCCAAGAAGAAGTCGTTAATCTTCATCGCTTTCTCCCATTCGAAAACGGTAGACCTCACAATTTCATCAAAATCTTTAGGCCCATTTTCAAGATAAAATTAACAAGATTGTCTCGCTTGTATTAGATAACTGTGTTATACTTATGTTTGTTATATTTCAGCATAATTTCACTTAATTGCATATTATTTTTTTTTATTTTAAATTTCCGATTGCTACAACAACACTTTTTTAGCAACAACACAGCTAGAGTAAGACCATCATTTTCTAATGACTGGCATCTAAACAATTATCATTAAAACAGGATATTTTGGATTTTTTTTTCATTAAAAAGCGAAATTAATAGGCCTATGAACTGCACAGGAAATATAAAACGAAAATTATGTGATCATATTCATTAGAATTGACTGTAAAAGCCTTTTTGGTATTTATCCCAATTTTGAAATATTCTGTCCCTTTCATTCATAGCTCTTCGGAAATAGCAACCGGATATTCTTTATTAATGGCATTATCATTAATAGCACGAGTAGTAATAGATTTAATAATGGAACAAATATATTCACTTCAATTCAGGTAAATAACGCACAATGTTTTTCATTGGGTTTTTATTTGTCTTTCTTATTTCCTTAATACTCTTCTTCAACTTTCCTTTGGATTCCGGGAGTCTATTGATAAATTACCGCGTCCGACTGGATTTCCATCCTAGAAAATATCTTGTATTTCTACACAGAGCAGACTGGTAAGAAAACTGAAAGCTATCTATCTAGACACACTTTTTAGCAACAACGCACCTGGAACAAGATGTTGATAATAACCTTCATCTAAAATAATTATCATTCAAACAAGATATTTGGGATTTTTTTTTCATTAACAGCGAAATTAATAGGCCTACTTCATAGGTCACAATTAAGAAGAAGAATTAATCATCGCTTGTGTAATAACAATAATACGTGGGTAGATCCACGTCATCAAGTAAATATCCAAATATGCTTATAATTCCAAGGAAATACTATACATCTAAACTGCACAGGAAATATAAAACGAAAATTACGTGATCACATACATTAGAAGTGACTGTAAAATCTTTTTGGTTTTATTCCAACTCCCTATTTTGAAATATCCTGTTCCTTTGATTCATAGGTCTTCGGAAATAGCAACCGGATATTTTTTATTAGTGGCATTATTATTAGTAGTAATATTGGATTTAGTAAGGGAACAAAATTCAGTATATTCCCTTTTGTGGTGCAGTGATAATAGCATGGGTACTGGTATAAAGGAAAGGATATAGGCCGGCAACCGTGCCTATTACGAAAACTCCCAGATTTTCAGAAATCAACTCAGAAAACGAAGTACAGAAATTAAGATTTATTAAACTTTGGTCAGACCTCTTGTCACCTGTGGTTTGGAAACATGGACAATGACGGTTTCCGACAAAAACTATCTCAGATCTTTTGGACGTAAGATTATGAGAAAGATCTACGGACCAATAAAGGAAGAAAAAATATGGAGAATCAGAAACAATAATAAATTGAAAGAGTTGATGGAACATATGATTAAATTTATTAAATCACAAAGAATCCGATGGCTCGGTCATGTTGAACGTATGTCTAATAATGAGATGCCCAAACTTATCATGAAACGAAGATTTTCACAGCAGAAGAAGGAAAGGCAAATCCAGACTGCGATGAATGGAAGGGGTGGCACCAGATTTAAGGAAGAAGAGAGTTGAAAACAGGAGAAGAGAGTTGAAAACAGAACTAGTTGGAGGCGTGTTGTGGAGGAAGTCAAGGCCCACAAAGGGATGTAGTGCTTTTGATGATGATGATGATCTATACTTACCATATTCATAGTCATATTGCTGGAGTTATCGCTCCGAAGACTCATGTAACTTATAAAATTCGTACTTTTAATACTACTCAAGTGTTTTAGGGGTCGTCCATTAATTACGTGAGGTCAAAAGGGGGAGGGAGGGTCCGGTAAAATCTCACCAAATCTCACCAAGGGGGAGAGGGGGGGGGTCAACGAAAATCTCACGACAACGTTTTCATTCAGAGAATACACATATTATAATAGAATACAACATTTTGTAATATTGACTTTTTGAAATTTTTTGATTTTTTGACTTTTTGAAATCTCACGTGAAGGAGCACCTGATCTACGACATTTTACGGAAGCGGCAAGCGAATCGTGGCTTTGCGATCTTATCGCTGCGCTGTGCTCGCAGCAGTAATTAGTCCCACACAGATAGCACTGGAGTGGTGGGAGAAACTAAGTAAGACTTCGAGGAGAGCTCGTCACTGCCGTCGCTCCCAGCCATCCGTCTGCCGCCGCTTGGGGAAGAGAGAGTCGATGGCGAGAGAATGTTTCGGGATGATCGTCCCAGGGTTTCTCTTCTTGAAGAAAAAGAAATATGAAGAAAAAAGAAAAAAAAATGATGACACAGGCGGCAACCAAGTATCCGGATGCTACACCAAGTGAGCTCTGCGACCTCAGTTCGAGGGAGCTAGGGATCAAAAGAATTAAATGCCTATTTCACGTTACTAGAGATATCGCACTTGGCGTGATGTTCACTCATCTTCACTTTCATGAAGGGAAAGTTTGTTCCCTTCGGAGTTCAGCGTTACATTGTCCAATGGGGGAGAGGGGGTTCTGTTCCCAAGCGTCGCTTCTGGTCAGAAAGGTGTGTAGTTTTTATGCAAGCCTCAGATACTGCCGTTCCTTTCCTAACTGCCTACCAAGAGAGGGTCTCAGATGTAGTTTATGACGGAGGAAAGGAGAGTAGAGTTTTTAATAGTGAAAACAACAGGATTCACTGCCTGAGTGTCTTTCTACTAGATGGTTCATTAAAGCTCTGCTGGTCTCTGAGGTTATCAAATATTCTAGATAGAGTTTATTCGGCGCTAGATTAGTAGGGAACAATGAATCGAGTTGGACCGCGAATTCTTCAGACACTGGCAGTTTGGCAAAGAGAGAAATGGAGAAATGACTTCAAGAAGGACTTCACGGAACCCTAGTAGTTTCCACGGCATGTCTTTTCCCTTTACTCTTTCACCCATTCGTCCAATTACTGAACAGACTTATATTGTAAAGCTCACCTTCTCTTTTAAAAATATATTTTAATACATTTTCTTCAGCTCAGTCATCTATTGTTCTAATGGTGATTGATGCTCGGCAGGCATGCCACCCACTTTCAATTAATCAATCAATTAATCAATTAATATGACATTATCTTCTACATCTTCTTTGAATTACAGCAAATCTGCATATTCTTATTACATCCATATTGCATAACATTATTATTATAAATGATATTTTATTTGTGCCTAGTCTGAGTTCCAGTATAGACAATTTGAAAGTACTTTTTCCTTAGCAATTCAAGTCTTATTTGGTAGCAAAAAAAAAAAATTCTAAATAATCTCCGAGTAAATTGAAATTCGACTGAAAAAAACTCAAATCACTGTGACATTATTTGAACAACATATATATATTTTAAATAAGTTAATTTTAATTTTAAATTAGTTATATAGTTTATAGTTTATGTGTACTTATACAGTTATGCTATATAATTATAAGTTAAATAATTTTATTAGTTTTCATAATAGAATTAAGAAATTAAGGAAGTTTAAAACATCAATTTAAGCGTTCAAGATTTTGACGAAACTTTGTATGATAAAGTCAAAGCTTTATCAAAACATTTTGAAAAATCAACGTATTTCTTTTGTTTATGTTATTCACGAAATGGTAACTGCTGAAATGAAATAAAAACATAAAATAAACTAAAATTAACTAAAAGCATTAAAAATAAATATATAATTTATATTTTTTGTTTAAATTATTTAATTATTAATAAGGTAGTGGACCATTATCACACTAAGTATTAATAATAAAAGCATAGGCCTATAAAAATGTTAAATTATAGATTTATAAAATTGAAAATATTAATAAAATAAAAAAAATTATAAATTATGTAATAATTAAATAATTAGAATAAATATTTTTAACGTGCAGTTGTAATAATAATAAGGTAGTGAACCATTACCACACTAAGCATTAATAATAAAAACATAAAAAAATAACATATTTGGATGAGCCCCAAATAAAAAACAGTTCTCGTCATCAGAAATAAAACGAACTAAAATTTAAACGAAAAAGAAAGGAATAATCAGCGATAAGGTTATGTGACGCAGACCAATTGTGATGGTAAAGTTCATGTGGAGAGGGGATTGTATTAAGGCAAAAAGAATAAAAATAATAAATAAAAATAAAAGAACAAAAACAAAAGAAATTTTTATTTGTTATTTTTATTCTTTAAGTTAAAAAGTCTTGACTCTTGAAGATGACCTCGGACAATCGGAGAAACTAGTCAAGTTTAAGTATTTTCTTTAACTTCATTCAGTTAATTTTCAATTCAGTTATCAAGTTGGAATAGGGTGCGGTAGATTTAATATTTTATTTTTTTTTTTAACTTGTTCAGAACATGCTTGTGCTTTATTTTTAATTAAGCAATACGGAAGAATTTTTTTGCTATAATTGAAAGAGTTTATCAATTTATCAGAATTCCAGTATTTTTCAAAACTAAAATGCATTTTAGATTATGCCGTTAAGCAAACATAGTTTTAAATTTTATACAATAATTCCTTTCATACAAAAAACAAATTAAACTGATATTTTTTAATTAGGGCCATGCTGGCGTGGCCGTGCGGTCTCGGCGGCGGTCTGCCGTTGTGGCCAGTGCGCCAGTACCTGGGTTCGAATCCCGGCAGTGGCTTGGATGTTTCAATTTCCTTCCCTGTGTTGTAAGCCTCTTCTTCACTTTCTCTTCGGTCTGACGTCATTCCGTAATGGCGTCCTAGGGGCAGGCAACGGGAAACCACCCCCAGTATCTTTCCCTAGGTGTTTCTGGGAGATCCATGTGACCTCCATAGAACTGGACCTGTCTCCGGACAGAAAACTATGGATGGATGTTAATTAGGGAAGTTTCATGTTTACCCTCTTTTAATAGCCCTTGTTGGGCTTTGGATCGAATCTCATTAAAAATGTTTCTGTCAACTCCCCTACCCATCCGTTCAAAGAGTGGACTGTATCTCCAATCTTTCTGTCCTATTTTATTGGGTGAGTGCAAAAGTTCTACCCGTTTTGGGATATGAAAATTTGCAATGGAATTGCCCTCACACATGACATTGTAATGACGCAAATCGTCTGCCAATCAAACCTGTGGATGCCTCACATATATAAATGCATCGTGTCTCACAAAGTTAATCATCTCAAAAAAATATCAGAGGGTGTAACATGGAACATGAGAAGGAGCATATAAGACATTGTTTGTTATATGAGTTCGATAAAAAGAGTATGGCAGCCGCAGCATGTCGCAATTTTTGTCAAGTTTATGGGGAGGATGCAATAGACGAAAGCACATGTCGTCGATGGTTTCGTAAATTTAGGGAAGGAGACAGAAGCTGCCAAAATCAGGCTAGAAGTGGACGGTCATCACACGTTGGAGAGGCCGATATTGACCAAGCCATAAGGAACAGCCCGAACCCAACCGTGCAAGAATTAGCGGAGACCTTCAATGTACACCGGACAACGGTCGAGAGATGGCTGGTTAAGTTGGGTTTTACGAGAAAGTTGGATTGTTGGGTTCCACATAACCTGACAGCTAAGCAACGAATCGCCACCTGTGTTTTCTTGCTTTCCCGGTACAAAAATGACCATTCTTGACACGAATTGTGACAGGAGATGAGAAGTTTGTTATGTACCGTAATGTAAAGCGTCGTAGGACTGTGTGTCGCCCTTCTGAGCCGGTTGCATCGACTTCGAAAGCGAAACTTCATCCCAAGAAGGTGTTATTGAGTGTGTGGTGGGATGTGCAGGGAATAATTCACTGGGAGGTCCTGACACTCAACCAAACAATCAATGCTGCCTTCTACTGTCTACAGTTAGACAGGCTGCATCAAATTTGGCAGCAAAACGGCTAGGTCTCATCAATCGTCGCGGTGTTATCCTTCATCACGATAACGCCAAGCCACATGCTGCTGTCATCACTCGTCAAAAGTTACTGGGCTTTGGTTGGGAGGTTTTACCCCACCCTCCTAATTCTCCTGACTTGGCACCTATTTCGTGCGTTGAACAATTCCTTCAGTCAGAAAATCTCTTACGATCTTGATGCTGTGAAAACTGACATCCAAGATTTTTTTGACTCGAAATTGCCGGAATTTTACCGCCGTGGGATTCATCTCCTACCAGAAAGATGGCACGATGTCCTAGATAACAATGGGGATTATGCACAATAATAGGTACTGTTCATTTTGCGTTTATTTGCTCGTCTTTATGGGTAATAAAAACATGTAGAACTTTTGCACTCACCCAATATATTAACTGTATTGTATTTTTAAACCTTCTGGCTTTAAAATACACATACGATAAAATCCTAAATGCAAACAACAGTAACCAATAATTCTACTATTAATTTTACCATATCAATGGGATTGGTTCTCATTTTATTAGGGGCATTTTAAGCATTTTTAGTTTAGATATTGAACCTTTGTCTTTTTGTACTGAAATTCCTTTTGAGCCTGGCAATCAGCAGGTTAACGAATTAAAGCTTTGTAATTCACAGTATTTTTGTTTTGTTTTTGGTGCTTGGTTTTGTTAATACCGCTTCCTTTCGCGCCATTCTGAGCCTATCCTCGTTGGTCAATCTGACTGATGAGTACTAAAAAGGACAAAACAGTTTCAGATTCCCATCGTTGATGGCTAAAGAGAGAGAGCAAATTAATTGGTTGTTCATTTTTTAAAATTAGTTAAAGTGTTGAACTAAATAAGGCCATAAAAAAGACAATGTTTTTACAAGAATGATTAAGTTGCACTCACACAGTAAAAGGAAACTTATTTAATCAAAATAAGAACACAACCATGTCATTGTTGACTATCTTAAACCTAAGTACGAAACTTCTACTAAAGACTTTGCTTCTAAATAATTCACCAGCTTTGTCATTCCTTTATTCAGCGCTTCGTGATATGTCTCAATAGATCTGTTCTGGATACTTTCATCTGAAATTTTTTGTTTCTAGGAGAAGAAGCTTACATTTCCTAAATTACTGCGACTTAAGCTTGAAGTATAAGTGTCATACTTTGGCTTAAAATATAATATATCGTTAAAGTATAAAAAATAACAGTAAATTCAAACTTATTTAAAATTAAAAGAAAATCTCAAATTGAATTCCTTGGACTTTCACCTTCAATGTCAAAATCAAAATTTTATATGTAAAGTTCCCATATTTTTTTAGTAGATCTCTTCTCCTTAATCTTCTACTATTAAATATTTCTAACACCACACCAAAATTAAATGTAAAGACTACATTTAATAAGAAAAAGCAAATTTTCGAAAAGATTACACGTCTTTTCTTTTTCAAGCCTAAAATCAAAATTTCTTGTGTATGCTAGATTTTTAACAAGACAATTCTTTCAGATCCACACGTTATCTTCAGATTTCGTTAAATTTAAAGTGTAATTCTTCATGGAATTACACTTCTCCCTGATGGATTCACCGAAGATAGTCTTCAATATTAAACAATCGGGGATGAAGGAATTAAGTGGATAACTTTTAAAGAATTAGATCATAACTTTAGATCGAAAATGGCGTTCCCAAATGTCTAGTGCTAAAACAAATCTTCTACAAATATGTCTTCTGCTATTTCCTTATGTCTATGAATTCCAAAGTCCAGCATAGACCTTTGTTGCTACTTGACCCTCATATCATTGGACTTCAAGCATCCAATCTATATTACTAAAATCTATTATTTCTCTGTCTGTCTGTCTTTCTGTCTGTCTGTCCGGCGCAGTTTTCTGTGAGAATGGATAATAGAAATAATTTTTACAATGAAACATCCGCGACAGGAATCGAACCCGCAACCTTCTGATCCGAAGTCAGACATCTTATTCATTAGGCCATAGGGACTACAACTCTCTTCATATTGTTTTTTGACTTATCTGTCCTTCCCCTTCCCCCATCAATTAAGAATGTATTCAATCTTTTTTTTGAATCTCAAGATTGTTTATTTACTTCCCATCCGTCAGTTTATTTGTAATTCGAAACTGACAATTAGCACTATAATTGCCGAAACATTGCAATATTTTAAATATTCTTACTTAAGCAAATTCTATGTGATATTGAAAAATAAGTACACGGCAGATGTTGGAGTAAAGAAAACAGTCAAGAAAGAAAGAAGCACCCTTTTTTTTCAGGTGGAATACCGAAAAATATCACTATTTGCAACTCAAAAATCATCAATATTTGTAACTCAAACGCCATTGAAAAGTGACAACTACGATTAAAATGAGAGTCAAAAAAGAAAGAAGCAGTACTTCTATTAGATAGAATACTGAAAAATCACTATTTGTAACTCAGAAACCATCAATATTTGTAGATTAGATTAGATTAATTGAAAGTGGGTGGCATGACTGCCGAGCACGTCGACCTGGAAGATCTTTTGTACTATCCCACGGAAAGAAGGACAGACGGAGAGAAAGACTGAGAAAGGATGGTGTGAGAAATGCAGGGGAAATGGGAGAACCCCGGGAAAACCTGCCCAGCGCGGATCGCCACCATCAACGAAACCCACATGAGAACCGAACCCGGGACTCAGAGGTGAGAGGCCAGTGTCTTAGCGACATCACCAACCGCGCGGCCCTATCAATATTTGTAAGTCAAACGCCACTGAAAAGTGACAACTACAATTAAAATGAGAGTCAAAAAAGAAAGAAGCAGTACTTCCATTAAATACAATACTGAAAAATCACTATTTGTAACTCAGAAACCATCAATATTTGGAACACAAAATAAAATAGAATAAAAAGGAGACTCAAAAAAGAAAGTAGCAGTATTTCTGTTAGGTAGAATACTGAACACTATTGTAACTCAGAAACCTCTGAAAAGTATCATTTGGAATTAAAAAAAGAGTCAAGAAATAAAGAAGCAGTATTTCATTAGGTAGAATACTGAAAAATCACTATTTGTAACTCAAAAATACTATACTATTTCAAAAAAATAAAAAAAGAGTGTCAAGAAAGAAAGAAGCACTATTTCTATTAGGTAGAAAACTGAAAAATCACTATTTGTAACTCAAAAACCATCACTATTTCTAACTCGAAAACCACTGAAAAGTATCAATAGGAATATAAAAAAAAAGAGAGACAAGCAAGAAAGATGCACTATTTCTATTAGGTAGAATACTGCTCAGAAGTTAGACGTCTTAGCCAGTAGACCACGAGGCCTACATTCTAATCTCTATAAAAAATAAAAATATATCGTAGGTATATGATTTACACGCTGGTTCTAAAAGCAGTCGTAGATTGAGAGAATATAAACATCAAAAATTAAATTAAAAAAAAAAAAAACTTTTAAAAAATTTTAGTTTTAGTTTCCTTGATGTAATTTGTGTGTGTGTGTGTGTGTGAGTGTGGTTTTTTTTTTTAAATAAATAAAAAGTTATTTTCCGTTACATAAGCGAGGCTTCCGGAGCGAAGCGACGGGTCGCCGACTAGTTTAATTAAACATGAAAAGAGAATGGTCAACTCAAAACAGGAATCAGCAAATTAAATACATTAAACATAACCTGAATTAAACAAAATAAAATAGAATCTTACCCTTTAAAAATAAATATCTATTCCAATAAGATATAAGTCAATTTAACAAATCATTTCATATGATCTTATGAAAAGATTACATAATAATAATAATAATATTTATGATTCATAATTCGAACAATCATCAAACTTTAGGCCTTTGCCTTATATTAAAATTTAAAACTTCAATTTAAAAACGATAAACTCTAAAATATTCTACGTAAATAAATTAATCACTCAATCTATTATTTGGAATCAATAATAGAACTTTAAAATTACATCCAGTATTATAATCTAGAAATCAAAATAGGCAAACAATTCCTTTTGGAAAAACTAGAGCACCATTTTAAAATGGGAAGATTTCATACCACAGATGTGCTCCGGAAAATGAATTCATCTCAAATTTCAAATTCCTTAAAAATTCATCTTCCACTCAAGATACCTTACTCATCTCTCCTTCTATACTTCTTTCCTTTTATTTTTTTAATACCTGTGGTATTAAAATAAAAAAACAAAACATACTGAAGTAAAAGAAAGAGGAAAAGAAAAAAGCAAAAACAAGTGAATGTATTGATATTTTTGTGGTAAAGCATAAATTTAAGGGCGACCCATAATATTAAAATAATTTAAAATAATACTAAAGAAAGGAAGGTACATTAACGTAAGGAAAAAAAAAGTTAGTGAATAAATAAAAAAAAAACTTAGGAAAATAAGAAAAAAATACCAACATTGAGAAAAAAAAAAGATTAAAGAACCACCCCCTCGAAAAAAAAGTAGATATAGAAATTCGAACCGACAACCTCCAGTATATGAGTTCGAGACCTTAAGCTGTAGCTGACAACTGAAATGAGATGATTGCATTTCTAACATTTAATCTAATACAGCAATCTCATGAAAACAACGCCGGAAATCTCGAACATGGGGGGGGGGGGCCGTTGACCCCTGAAAATACTTCATTTCTACGTTGTTCTACGTTGTCGATCCGACCTTTCCTTCGGGAATTTTTAGGGAGGTACATTGATAACAATACCAAATATCTCATGTGGGGGCCTTGGCCCTGAAAATACCCAATTCCTACGGTGTTTAGGCCTCTGAACACGATGGTGAAATCCATTTGTCGATCCGACCAATGTGTTCGGGAGTTGTTAGGGATGGATAGATACCTATCACAATAGCTCCCAAAGAGGTCCCTAAAAAGCTCAAACTGTTCTTATATTTTTTTGTTATTATTATTATTATTAAAAGACTCGAACTAACACGCATCGTATTCCACTACTGTTAATCAGTTTATTAAATTCAAAACAAGAGTCCTCGAATTATAGATCAACAAAAGGTTCACATAATCATCAAAACAAAAATTTATATCTTAACTGTTTGTTTGATAGATAATAATCCCAGTGCATTCCTCATAACAAGATGTTAAGTAGCCCGCACACGAGGGAGCTTTTGGCCGAGTTGCATGTGCA
>JAFIDM010000002.1:24865572-24896764 GCA_023159025.1 Thereuonema tuberculata
AGTTAACTGAAGTTTGGTGTACTCCGCCATATATCTCCAATGTTCCCGAAGGCCCAACGTAACCGTTTATTGGGATTCTTTAACTCTTTTTTTTTTTTCTTAATATCAGTAGAATACATACACTTTAAAATAGCAATTACATTTTAAAAATATTAATTATATAAAATGAACATTTACAAGCTATAATTGTAATAGTAACCACAATGCAGTCAATAAATTGGATATCTCGTTAGAGCGATCGTGAAATAATTAAACTCCAATCAGCAGCAAATACAATGCAGAATTTATTTATTTTTTTTGTCTCTTAATTTCATAAAATTTTGGCGAAATTAGAATTAAGTGCACATTGATTTAGCAACGTAAATGTTTGAATTGTCTCAAATGCTTAAGCTGATTTTTTTTTAAAAAAACATGCAAATTAACTTTCTTTTATCAAATATTCTTTTGAGAAAAAAAGTTTACGAAAATAATTTTTTTTTTGTAGTATTGTTTTTCTATTTTACACTAGATATGTAAAAAAAAAATTGCAGTTAGTAAGTCAGAAATCAAAATATTGTTTTGTTATCCCAACTTCCCGATGTGAATAACACAAAAGTCTAAAAATATAGAATAATTAAAAAAAAAAACTTTTATTTTAGAACGTTTCCGTTTTGTTGTTTCAACATTTCCTTTTCGAAATAATAAGAATTCCATTCTTTCGATGTTATATTTATACCTATTTTTTGTATTTTTCTTTTTAAATTCGATTTCGAAATGTTTTTCAAATCATTGCAGATGCAATTATGAATGTCCACCCCCATTCGTATCCACATTCGTACTGTAAATCACTTCCAAGTACGAATACATATATAATGACAGACAATAACAACACATCACCTAAGAGATCCAAATAGGCTGAATGTGAATAGACATACAATCATAGATATTTCATAAAGATGTGAAAAAATATCGAAAAATATTATGGTAAAAAGATTTTCAGCAAGCATGAGAGAAAGAAAGAAATAGCTTAAAAGAAATAAAAATAAGAAAAAAGAAAAAGAAACATAAAAGTTCAAAATCCATAAAAGTATTAACAAGAAACTTGTTTCTTTGAGTAATAGGAAAACAAAAG
Source organism: Thereuonema tuberculata (assembly GCA_023159025.1). NCBI lineage: Eukaryota > Metazoa > Arthropoda > Chilopoda > Scutigeromorpha > Scutigeridae > Thereuonema > Thereuonema tuberculata. The sequence goes on from JAFIDM010000002.1 coordinate 24,866,684, forward strand.
GGATAGGCATCAGTACAGTTTGAGAAATTACTGTGGCAGTTTCCCGTGGCCTTATTCAGGGTTGTAGATAGTCAAAAAGGAAGCTAAACATCTCCAGTTTTCAGAGAGTGGAAATAAGTCCATTTACCAGTATGTGAACTTTTGCTTTTAAGTCACAGTTGAGTGACTTAGACTATGCTACTACAGTAAAGCATCAAGGAAACAAAATGTGCAGAAATTAAGCAATCCTTGTAAACCAAAATTATCTAGTTGGTACGAAATGAATGGAAATTCATTTGAAAACCTCAAAAATCTTTCTATTTTTTTGCTTATAAAAAAAAACCCGATTTGTTTTCACATGTGGATATGTTATAGTTTACTCTGAATTCAAATACGAAATTAGAATTTCTCCATCATTCATAGTTGTTTTAAATTCAATTTATATATTTTTATATATTTATAATTACAAATATAATATATAAGTATAATAAAATAAAATAAGTAATAAAATATAAATATAATATGAGGAGTAAACTTATGAGTCTAATAAATTAATAAATAAAGTTATATCTAATAAATCTACTCCCTGGGTTTCCACTCGGATGTCTTCCCAGAAAATCCAGGACAAGCATAAAGAAAGGTTTCCCCAGGAAATTTCAACGATGGAAAAGAGATCCTAAGCAAAACAATCCCGGAACATTGTAGGAACATTGAATGGAGAAATAGGGCAAAAAATCATCCACTGTTATTTCTTAGATAAGTTGAATACGTTTTATATTCGTATATAATTATTCAATATTCCCAAATTTCTAACTGTGTAAATTAAAACCTTGCCTACAGGAAAAAAAAAAAATATATTTAAAACGGACGTATACTAATGATTTTACTAAGCTTATTTGCTGGCCGCGCGGTTGGCGATGTCGCTAAGACACTGGCCTCTCACCTCTGAGTCCCGGGTTCGGTTCTCATGTGGGTTTCGTGATGGCAGACGATCCGAGCTGGGCAGGTTTTCTCGGAGTTCTCCCGTTTCCCCTGCGAGCCTACCACCATACTTTCTCGGTCTTTCTCTCATCTGTCCTCATTTCGGTGGGTTTAGCACAATAAATCTTTCAGGTCGCAGTGCTTGGCTTCCTGCCGCCCACATTCACCCCAAGTAATAACAATTATAAATAATAAGCTTATTTACTTATGCTGTTCTGTAGTGTTATTTAAGTGTTATAATATTTCAAGCGTTCTTGAGTGTTTTACAGTGCTGTTTTTCGTATCATATCATACAACTATATTGTCAAATAGTAAATAAAGAAAGAAAGCAAGAAATTAAAATGAACTACTAATTTTTTTATTTTATTTTTTTATTTTTTAGAATACGTTAATTTATATCTGGGTTTCTGCAGAAGATTCAAAGATGGTATATTCAAACTGTGGCTTTTTAATCGTCCATATGTTTTCCTTTATGAAGCTAAATATGTCGAGGTACTACCTTTAATTAATATTTATAAGTGATATTATATAAATATAAAATATATGAAAAATAGAAAAACGATGAATGCATATTGGTTTGCTTTCAAGGCTTGAGCCATCCTCGATGGGAATCTGGGACAGCTGTTTCTTCTGTATTAGGACTCATCAGGCAGCTTTACCCTCGATGATCAAGCTCAGAACAGGTGAAAACCTATGGATTTTTTTCCCGCTCTCGGAAGTGGGACCTCGTAGATAGATAAATCTATCTTATGCTATGACGGCATAACTGCTTTAGCCCGCGAAGCGCTGGCATAAACGGCAATTTTTTTCTATTGTTGTTTGCTTTTACTGGATCCCACTTCTGAGAGTGGGAGATCCATAGGCTTTCACGCGTTCTGAGCTTGATCATCGTGGGTAAATCTCGCTGATAAGTCCTAATAAGGACGAAACAGCTATCCCAGATTCGCATCGATGATGTCTCAAGGAATATGCATTTCCATCGTTCTTCAGTTTTTCATATTACATTTAATGTTGGTTAAACCTTCTTTAGCTACTTTTAAAACATAAAAAGTAGTGGGAAATCATGTTTGTAATTGACATGAAGGATTTTGTTTGTTTTAATAATACATTCAGCTTACATTACTGCATAAGCACCAAATTCAGAAGCATTCTAAACTTCTAAATTAAAATTGTACAATAAAAATATTACTAAACTGACTAACTTCTTAATAAAAATGATATCGAAATCCCTTTTCTTGATTCAATAAATTTAAAAAGTATTGACACTCCAATTCTTTTAGTCTATTCTTAGTAGCGCTCATGAGTTGGATAAATCAATTGATTACAAATTAGTTCATCCTTGGCTGGGAACTGGACTTCTTACAAGGTAAGTTCAAGATCATTCTTAAAAGAGAAACATAGAAACTTTTATTTCTTAGTTATATCAACTTTATAGACAATATATTTCACTCAATGAAGCAAGTCCGATACAGTTATAATTTTTAGCGGTCCCATGTTACAGTTAACATAGGGAACCGCTCTTGCTTTTGTGTTGTCTGTCTGTCACACTGTAGCGGCCAAACAGTTAGAGATATTAGAATGAAACCTTCACAATTGTGTTCAGCATCAAAAAGTAGGTGACATCGTAAAAACAAAATCAGACCTGTAGGACCACTGACCCCCCAATTTAACGTTTTCCATAGCAGTGTTAGTAATAATGACAACAATTAACACAGTAATAATACTGATGCTTCCTACATAACAATACTAACAATTGCCAACAGGATGTCATTGTTAATATTTACAAACGTATTGTTTCATAAATTCTTTCACATATCCAAATGATGCACTAAGCATTGTATTAGCGGCTCCAAGGTTTCAGCTTGCCTGTAAAACATAAAGGAACGGTCTTGTATTTATTTGCTCTTGCTTTTAATTATTTTGATTATATTGTGCATATTATGGGACCGCTTTGCTTTTGACACTGTCTAAAAGATTAATTACCTTGTTTTCTCTTGAAATTACAGCTGTTGACTTTTACATTCTTGTCTCCTATTAATGAAATTGTGAATTTTTATGATTCACTGAGAGATCTATTTAGCAAAATGATTCTGCCGTTTGGTATTTTGACTTTTATGATTTTATCAGAAGTTATATCATAAACATTCATTTAAACGTCACTCAATTATTATAAAGAACGATTTAAAACTTTAATATTAAAAAATATATATGTAGAAAAAAAATCGAGTATTTTTTTAAAAGTATTGTTAATTTAACAATAATGGGTGAGACCAAATTATTTACAAGTGACATCCTGGAACAGCTGTTTCACGCTCGTTGACGATCATCAGCCAGGAGAAGTCCGATGTATTGTTAATTCCTTTTATTCTCAAACTATTGTTTTTTAAAAAATCCCTAATGTTTGTTAGCTTCTAAGATGACCCCAACGCTTGACAAGAGGAAGAATGTTGGTATTATGACACATGACTACTGCAGGTCTATGACTAGCTTACCTTCCATAGCCCTTCAAATTTATTAACAGAACTAATTCTTTATTTTTCTGGAAGAATTTGCAAAAGTTATTATGTTAATAAATGTCTTATGAACGTTTTATAGATTTTGCAGTATCTAATTCATTTTAGCAAACCCATATTTAAAAGAAATTTTGAATGGTTTCAGTTCAGGACATACTACAAGAAACGTTCTTCAAGAAATCGTAGTTTTCAGTTTATAAAAGATTATTAAGGAACAGTATTCAGTTTAACATCAAGCTTAAAATAGTACTTTGTTCATTTATCCAAAAGTTTCTGTTATCGAATTTGTAAACAATGAACAAATCATTATCAAAATTAACTTCGGAACTTTCTAGAGGTTTCAAAAAAAATTACAATCTAAAATAAATAGGATAAAAAAATTGCAAGAGAGAATTTAAACTTCAAAAAATATATATACCGTATATGCTCCAATAGAGGCCCCGGCGTTTATTTGCAAAACTAGCCTCGGCTCCCGGCGCTTAATAGAGACCGGCTGCTATTCGAGGCCGGCAATTATTAACAAAAACTTTCAGAACGCAATATTTTTACACATAAATACCGGCTAATATTACAAACAGCTACTTTATTTGAATTTCACATGCCACATAAGAATGTTAAAGATAAATGGCAATGTCTTTCTGTACCTTTCGTTGCTATTCGTCTTCCGAATCCGCAATGACGGGTGGCCGCCTCACCGGAAGTTTCTTTCGCGTATTCCACCGCGCGAATCTTAAAGACAATGTCAAATGACCGTTACGGCGGAACTTTGTAAGGCAATGTACCGTAAGGTATTACGCATGACTATAAAGATACGGACGCTTATACTAGTACCGGTAGGAAAATATCAAAGACCCGGCTACTGTAAAGAGTCTCGGGCTACTATTAGAGACCGGCTACTATTTGGCTGTGTCCCCTCTGTAGCCCGGCGCTTACTAGAGACCGGCGACAATAAGAGCCACGGCGATTATTGGAGCATATACGGTACTTAACTATTTGCAGATTTTGTTTTTAGTCCCTGCTTTTTCCTATTTTTCGCTCATTCTTTTTTTTTTGTGTGTGTGTGTGTGGTTAACCTTTATCAATTCTGTTGACAACTTTTAACTTAGTCTCCAACAATACTTTATCTATTACATTTTTACATTATTTATTATCTTTAGTTTTTATAAAAAATAAAAAGGAGCAATAAAAGACTAAAATATACAATTTCTCAATAAATTTTCTATAATAACATACAAAGATTTCCTATTCATTTTTTTTAATTATCAAAGTAGCTCTTAAAGCTTTAGAAAATATCTCATATGTCAGTTAGGAGATTTTTTTTGTAATTTATTCTTAATGTTAATGATATGCATAATTCTAGCACTGGTGAGAAATGGCGACGCCGGAGGAAACTGCTCACACCTGCTTTTCATTTCAACATATTGAGAGATTTCATTCCTATTTTCAATGAACAAAGTCAGATACTTCTTCAGCATTTAGAAAAAGAAGTTGACAAGGAATCATTTAACATAATGCCATACATTACACTTTGTACCCTGGATATTATTTGTGGTAAGTGAGAAAAGTCAATGGGATTTCAAAGCCAAGCTTTTGAAAAAGCTTTCTTTCTGAAATGGGAAATAAAAATTGGTTTTTCTTCTCAAAATTTATTATAGCAATTTCTCTAACATATTTCAATTCTTTTACATGCAAGAAATTTATTTTTCCCGGTGCCAACGCATGGACTAAGCTTTTTAACAAAGTTTTCTCTTTACTGTATTTACTTCTAATTTTCACCATTTCTGTCCTTTATTTCAGTTTCGAAAAATCTCTCATTTCTTAATTGATATTTAATTGAACATCTTGAATGAAACTAGTTAGCTATAAATTTTTAAAAATAGCCTTGTACGAATGAATCATATGATGCGTAGGATGGACAAATTTGGTATTAAGTGTGTGTACATTTATTACACATAAATATATTATACTATTGTATACTAGAATACAATATAAAACAATAGGCCAACTATTGTATACTTTTGGGCTGACCAATAAGTTCGTTTGGTTTTTAAGTAAAAATAAAAGACACATTTTTCATTATCACCAATAATTTTACTGAACAAAGTCTTCAACGGTTTGTTCCACTACCTTCTGCCATCTTTCAGGCAACTTCATGATTCCATCTTCCCAAAACGTTTTATCTATTATCTAATTTTTCCAGGTGCCTTTGGTGCCTTCCAGGGAATTGAATTTTTTTCAATAAGAGAATTTTTTAAAGACCGAAATGACTGGAAATCCGAAGGTGCAATGTCAGGTGAATATGGCGGATGAATCAGAACTCCCCAGCCAAGCTGTAATGGCTTTTGCGTGGTCATCAAAGAAACATGCGGTCTTGCATATTGTATTCCATCTTCAATATTGACTTGGCGACACAAATTTCACCAATTTTGATAGAGCTTTTGTTTTAAATGCACGCTGATATGACAGCTGTCACAATACAAACTAAGAAAATGGTATCGAATGAAGTTAAAGACACCTAAGCGCTATTAGACTTAAAAAAAAACGAACGAACTTTTTGGCCAACCCAATCTTTACAAACTATAGCATAATATTGTATTTGCGTAGTGTAGTAATATATATATATATAAATATAATATTATATTTATAGTTTAAAAATAATTTTATTAAAAAATTAAATTAATCTAGTTCTACGGATAGTTGTCCCTTTATACCATTGTAAAACTACAATTACAGGTTACAAATTTGTTTAAAACTTCATTGCATTTTAGACGATATTTCTTGAAGTTATAGACTGTTTTCTTAAGGTCATCAACTTAAAAGCAATATTTAGAGGATTCCAAACAGATATACTAATGATGCAGTTCATAATACTTGGTTAAAAGTATTACTATTTAATCTGTTATATCCAAGAAACCACTAGACTAATAATAATTAGTAATTATCCCTAATAACACGTCATTAACATTGAAAATACTGGACGAGAATCTTGAATTTCTGAGATTCAACCATCTTTGACTTCTGTTCAAATCAGTTTCCTTCGAAGAAATGAGTTTATGGCCTTTTGCTCTTTGCAAAAGGATACAGAAATACAAAACAGATTTCGAGTCTTAGTTTTAGTTAAGATTCGGAAGAGATTACAAATACATTATTTGACAACTGAATATCTTAACTGATAGTCCCAGAGTCATGCAACCACCTCTTCTCGTAGCATTTTACTCGCCAATTCCTTACATAAAAACTGATAGACACATAAATCAGAATGTCCAGTGTTAAAAAGCTTCATGCTGCGATTGGAAGATGCCGCCTTACAGGCTGCATTGGTAATGATTTACCAAGCCTATCTAACTGTCCCTGTTAATATATCAAAAATAAATAAATAACATAAATAAAAAGGCAAATGAAATTAAAAATTAAATTGAATTTAGAAACGTTCAAAGTTCAATATGTTTCGATATTCTTCAATGATTACATTTGGTATTCCAAATTATTTAACACTTATTCAAGTTTGTAAAACCTAAACAAAAGTTAACATATACATAAATCAGATAATTACCTAAAAATAATATCTTTATGAAAAATTTTAAAAAAAGCATGTAAACCAGATCAGTTTCATGCTGGTATCAAGCCATCATTTTCAGCAGTTGTGCTTCGTCTTTCCCTGAATGTAAATAATATAGTTTCACAGTTTAAATTGATAAGGTATATGGCCCAAATAACGCCCAGGTTCCTAATACCGCCCAGTGCGATGTAGGACGGGATAGTGATGCTATCACACGGGAACCGATGGAAACAATTTGCCATTCCTTCCATTAGCACGCTGTGTTCGTTTGGTGGTGTTAGTTCAACCCGTTTATTTTTTGTGAATTCTTGAAGTTTTTTCATTCTGGTAAGTTATGAAACTACTGTTTCTTTAAGTACTGCAGCTTATGAATTATTAATGCCATCATAACCATCTAATATCGTGAAATAGTGAAAGAAATAACCTAACAGTTGATATTTCTGTAATTTGTTAGAGGTAGCCGGTTTGTCTGTAGCGTCCGCCATTATAGCAAGCTAGAGAGTGCCCAATATCGCCCAACTCGTTGTTCCATATATCGCCCACTGTGTGATATTTGGAACTTATATTTATACATTTTATTTTGGTTTATTACAGATGTCTCAACGTAAGACATGGCTCAGAGTCAAGATGAAGGAAGCTGTCACAGCTGTAAAAAATAAAGTAATGGGCCTTCTGAAAGCTTCCAAAACATTTAATGTCCCACTCTTGAGAGTGGGTCACCATTCACAACTGCTCTAATGAATTCTCTCAGCAAAAGGAAATTAAGTCCTAAGGGGCTGAACTTAGAAGATCCAAAGAAAAAGAAGCTCGCAACACCTAAAAAGAATTGCGAAAAGATTAAGAAAAAACAAAAAAAATGCAAAGAAGTGCAAATAAACAAAGTATTTAATGGTGTGGGCGATATTTGGAATACTTTCACAAAATTCAAAATATATCTCTTGACAGAACAAAAATTGAGGAAAAATAAAAAATAAGAGTTATATCTATAAGTGGTTCAAGAACATGTAAGTGAAGGTTAATGTGATATATTGTAATTGTTTGACGCCACTGAGAAGATAAATGACAAGAATATGTGCAGGTTTTCTTAGATGGGCGATATTTGGGCCATATACCTTATCTGTTCCTCAGACATGTAGATAGGTAGACAGGTGTATCCTACAGGTGCCCACAATGGCCCGTAGGGGCGCTGGAGGTAATGTTCCCAATGTTTCATTCACTGGAGACTGAGATGAGGTGATAGCTCATCGCTCACCCGCCTGTACTTCCGGGAAAGAAACTTTTTTACAAGGGCTGAGTAGACCCTAGGACCCGTTTGGAGGAGAATTTAGCGTAGAAAAATCCCCGAATCCGCTGTGGTCGGGGATTGAATCAACCTCCTCCAGCCTGCAGTCAAGGGTCTTACTACTTGGTTAACATGTAGTATTTAAAATATATATATAAACATATATAAAGGTGATACTTATAAAATTCTTAGCAGGAAAGAAAATAAATGAAATTAATCTTGATAAAATTTAAAATTTAAATTTATTATTCATTTATCATTTATTATTCTTTTATTTTTCGTTCCAATTTGTACTGTTTGTTAAATTATCATTCCGTAATCATAAGATTCAAATTGGGGAACTAAGTATCCAATCTTTTTCTCCCCGTCAATCTACGCTCGGATTGACTGTGACCTTCATTAGAATAGAGATGCCCTGAAAAAGTAGGTTTCTCGCTTCACTGCTATGTCTCTGTTAGGTTAGCAACATATAAGGGGCATTCAAAAAGAAACGAGCTGGAGGCCTAGGAACAGAAACCAGTACTGGTATATCAGAAGTATTGACCCTGGCTGTTAAGGCACTTGTCCCCCTGCAACACAAGGCGGTGAATGGCTGTCTCATAAAATTCCCGGGGCTGCATTGTGAATCAGTTCCGCAAGTACTGCATGACATCGTCGTCCGAGGTGAAGGTTTGCCCCTCAGAGCCTTTTGTAGGGGACCAAAAAAATGGCGTAATCGCAGGGAGAGAGGTCTGGACTGTATGGAGGGTGATCGAGAACCTCCCACTTGAATTTCTGCACGAGTGCCGTGATATGGGGCCTTGCATTTTCGTGGAGCAGAATGACCTCACAGGCAAGCTCACCTGTTATGTCATTCTGCTCCACAGGCAAGCTCACCTGTGGGGCAAACGATTCATTTCGGACGGCGATGTCATGCAGTATTTGCGGAACTGATTCACAATGCAGCCCCGGGAATTTTACGAGACAGCCATTCACCGCCTTGTGTTGCAGAGGGACAAGTGCCTTAACAGCCAGGGCCAATACTTCTGGCATAACGGTACTGGTTTCTGTTCCTAGGCCTCCAGCTCGTTTCTTTTTGAATGCCCCTTATAGGCTTATACATTCAAGTAAAAACAAGGAAATACAGCATCCTTCAAAATAAACTAAAACAAAACAAATGTAGAAATTAATGGATGGGAAGATTAATAATTTCAGGATATAATTAAATAATACCTGTAATTTTATATTAATTAAGTAATTTCAGTAGATGAAATACATATACCTTTCTGTGGACTATTTATAGAATCAAATTAAATTGTTTTATTTTATAGATTATATTTTGATAATAAACTAAACCAAAAAAATTATCAGTTTTTAATATACATCACAACAAACTTCTTCAAATAATTTATTAAAATAATAAATAATATACATTGCAAATTTTCGGAAAATTCCCTTATTCCTTTTTCAAGCTGTTGATAAATAAAGACTTTAATATAGTTTTATAATATATTTTGTAGAAAATATACAGATGCTGCTTTATTAAATCGTGTCTAATATAAAAAAATCTTCATTGAAGTCGCACCATCCCTAATGAATTATTGAATTTTTTATTATTTCACATGTTATTATTTGTTGAAAGTTTGTCACTTTTTAAGTAGTACAAGTAATAGAAAAAGATATTATTTGTAATGTATTCATAACAGCAATGAAATAAATATAATATATTTTGAAAAATACTAAAGCTACGTAAGATATAGTTGCTTACGTTTTATTTTTATGTACATTAAATTAAATTTACTTGAATAGTTTATCAAATTGCATAAATATTATTTAAATTTAAACAAATGTGCTCTTATTAAATATACGATTTATTTGGCAAATATTTGATTCTTTGCAAAGCTTTTAATTACATGAAATTAGATTCAATTAAAAATACAGGTTTTGTTTTGTTTTTGTTTTTGTTTTTTTCCAGTTCTAATTTCTACATTTTTTATGTTAAAAATTAAATATTAACGTTTATTTAACAATTTTTTTTTGGCTTTACACAGCAACTGCCATGGGTCGAAATATTAATGCCCAAGGAAATAAAGATTCTGAATATGTGAAAGCTCTGTACAGGTATGTATTTCAAAATAAAAATAGAAATTTCAGATTGAAAGTAATTATTTTGTGTTATTTTTAATTTATTTGTAGCAAAGCGAACATGGTTTTTGTCATCCATTCAAATCGAACATTGAATGAAACTGACAAAAAAGTCCAAGTACGGAGTTATTTAAATTATTTAAGTTATTTAAATTTCTCCCTGCCTTTTTTTTGCAAGGTTTATAACTAATGCCTCCTTCGTGATAAAACCAAGAATTATTCATAAACACATAATATTGAAGTCATAGACACATTTAGAATGTGATATTGCTTCAATAACTCTGTTAATATTTCAGACAGCGATTAAAATGCATCTAAATCTGTCAGGAAATTTTCGAATCCAGACAAACACTCTCAGGAGATTATCAGACAAACAGACAGTACGTCATTTTAAAAGTTTTACGATTAAATTAGATTTTCACCTTTCCTAGGCAGCTACAAAGGCAACTTTTTGAAATGTAAATTTCAGGTCATGTTGGCTATGTATCGTGTGTTCTGCTACTATAAAACGTAATAATTCACTATCGCATCAAAATGTTTCGCTTAGGAACTCTGCTTGATCTAATAGATCTCCACAACAATTGATAGAAGAAATATAACATGTAGGGATGACGGTGAGTGTCTCCAAACTAGCATAATGAGAAGATGAAATAAGACATCTTCTTTGTATTCAATAAATGAAAAGATTAATCAAAGTATTAAATATCTAAATTTTCAGTTATTAATTAAAATATCATTGCATCTAGATAAGTAATAGCACTTAGAGACAGATATACGTGCACATGTAGGTGCAGATATTTCTTTTAATGTTATCATTCCTGCCCGTTCTGAATGTTATCGTAGATGCCTTTGAAAATGACATCAGGAAAGGTTTTAAAATTTATTTTTACAAGGTTAAAAAATGTTAAAAATTAAGAAACTGGACTAAAACGTCAAATGTTCCAGATAAGTAGATAACGTAAAAAATAACCAAACAGATATAACGCCTTTCTTTGACCTATCATTTATCTATTTTCCTCTACCTTCTACCAATGTTTTTTCATTTTTTCCCCTTTACCTTCTTTTTCTCTTATTTCTTTAAGATAAATAATTTTTTGTTTTTTATCCACGGTTATGTTAGAATATTAGGTAGAAAAGTAATATACGATTAGAAGTAAATAAATAATTAAATATTCTCACTTTTTAAATCCTTAAATATATCCTTCAGTTTTTTTTCATTAGCCGTATATTAATGTATTAAAAACAAAAAATTAATGTAAAATAAAATAAAAATAAATCAAAAACAAATAAATAAAATAAATAAATAAATAAAAATAAAAATAAATAGAAATAAAATAAGACAGATGTAAAGACACAAATTTTTTTTTTTTTTATTGTTTTTTTTTTTAATTTTTTAATCGGTGACCAAGCGGGTAGGAGCGCTTGACTGCGGGTTGCAGGTGGCGAGTTCGGTTCCCGGCCTCGGCGGTTCCGACCTAAAACCCATCATTTTGGGTAAAGGGTCGTTAATTCTGACTAAGGCCTCGGCGGAGGGCGGGAATTTTTCCACGCTTTTTTCTCCTCTAAACGAGTCCTAGGGCCTACCCAGCCCTCAGTAGAATGGGTACCTGGTTTCTTTCCCGGGAGTTATAGGCGGGAGGGCGTCGGGCTGATCCCCCGGCCCCAACTTCGTCCCGTAGGTCCATCGCGCTGGGAGCCTTACCCAAACAAAAATACATTACAAATAAAGGAAATATCTATGAGTATCAATGGAATATGAAATTTATTATCAAATTATTAAAAAAGATAAAAATAAAAACTACCAAATGAGGAAAGATTTTAGAAAATAAGAACGTCAATCCTGGATTTATTAAGATTTCATGTAAGATTGAAAAATTGTTGATTTGAGTTAATTAAATTACCAAAATCAGAAGCAAAATAATAAATAAATAGACCAAAATAAAATACCCAAGACTAATGCACAGTATTTTTATTACTTCAAATTCTTTATTGCATTTATTTAGCTTGTTTATAATTTATAAATACATAAATAAAAACAGGCAACCCGTGTGAAGCACTTTTTCCGTGCTTCAATAACTGTAGACATGATCAGAATTGAATATATTTTTAAATACTGCAATTAAAACTTCTACGAAAGAAGAGTCGTTCTTTTTTAATATCACTTATTTTTATTTTATTCCTTCTGAATGTTTAGTAGCCATTTATTTTTTTTATAATGGAGATAAAGTTAATTACATTCGATAAATAATTAATACTATAAATTGAGATTGTGATTGTCGATTTCTGTAAGTTGTGATATTATTGTGTGCATTATCTTGACTACAGTTCCTAAATTCTTTAGCAAGACCTTCAAAAGCTGTTGATTTACAATATTTGTTTATAAGTTTAGTAATTTCAATGTTTTTATTAACATTATTATTTTTGTGAATTACAGAATGATGTATTTCCAATTAATGCTGTTATAATTTTTATTAAGTTAAAGTTTTTTTTATTAATTATGAGTTTAACGTGTGCTAAATATTAAATGAGTAAAACATTAACACAATAATGTATGTTAAAAAATATATATATTATTAAAAAAGAAAAAAAGAATGCATTACATAAATGGGCTTGAGAGCCGGATGTATAATAATTGCGTTTGATCGTATTTATAAAATTTTTAACCAATTTTTTTTTTCCTTTTGTATTGAAATTCTAAAGTTTTATTATTCATTGTATTTTTGATTTTCTATACATTATCGTTTTCCTTAATACGCATATACATATATATCTTTGGTCATCCATGATTGCTAAAGAGATATTTTTCTGTTTTCATTTTTGCCAAGGTTATTTTGAATATTATCTGAACTATAATTGCATGCATAACTGGCTGAAATAGTAGATTTACATATAATCTTATTAAATTTTTTGATTAATTATTAGGGTTGTTTGTTGAGTTTGATTTAATCTGATTTAAAAACATTGTTATTTTAAAAAGATGTTCATCAAGTTTACTGTTTTCCTTTTTCTTTTTACAACAATGTGTTGTTTAAATTCGATGACTGATTTTCATTATATACCGGGTGATCAAGAAATAACAGGAGGCGTTCGGAGCCATGTAGCGTATTATGTACTGGACGAAATAGAACATAATTTGGCCACCATACACATTAAAGCATGCCGTTTCGATTTGTCAAGAAAAAAAAAATTAATACCAAACAACGCCGATAGGGGAAATTCTGGCGCTGAGGTCGAAAAATGCATCATGAAAGTTGCATATACGGATAATTTGTGACACGATATCGAGGATGAAACGAGGGGTTGCGGGAATTCTAGTCATTCTGCAAGAAGTCGCCCGTCGATGGCGTTGTCACTATGTGATCGTGCCTTATTAGTCAAGCTGTTTTTATCAGCGGGATGAAAATGCCAATGCTGCTCTTCGTGAATACCGGCGGTTAAAACAGTTACTTAGAGGACCGATGACCATAACTAACTTATTACTAATAAGTTATGACCATAACTAACTTACGAAGAATGGTTGAAAAATTTGAAAGAACAGGAACTCTTGGTGTGCAACCAGGCCGAGGACGTAAACGTATCAAGCAGGAACAAGTTGAAGAAGTTGCAACTGCCGTTCAGGATCAGGCGATAGCTAAAAAGCAGGGTACCAGCAGTGCACGTTTAATATCACGACAAACGGATATCCCGTTGTCGACGGTGCAGAAGATATTGCGAAAGATCCTGAAATTTTATCCGTATAAGATAACACCCATTCAAGAATTGCTCCCAGGGGACAGAAATGCCCGATAGAGTTTGCTTTGAGATTTTTGGCTCGATTGGAAGTGGTGACGAGTGGCCTTGGCGGATATTATGGGGCAATGAAGCTCACTTCCATGTGCACGGTGATATCAACACACCCAACTGCCGTATTTGGGCTGATACAAATCCACACGATGGTCAAGAGATCCCCTTACATTCGCCGAAAGTCACAGTTTGTTGTAGGTCCACTGCTTCTTTTATCATCGGCCCGCACTTTTTTGAAGTTGGTAGAAATGGACTACTGACTTGTTCTGCCAATTCCGACAGGTAGGCCGCTATGCTCGAGAACTTTCTGATACCTCAACAGCAGCAAAGAAATTATATCGATTCTACCATTTTCATGTACGATGGTGCGCCACCGCACATCGGACGTCGGGTGAAGGAACCTGCATCAACATTTCACAGACGCCAGAGTAATTAGTCGCGCATTTCCCATGAATTGGCCTCCGAGGTCCCCTGATCTGAATCTTTGCGATTTCTGGTTGTGGGGCTACCTGAAAAGCATTGCGTATCAAGTTCATGTTCCTGACATTCCTACCTTAAAAGATCAAGTAACGTTACATGTCAGACGAATAAATGCCGATATGCTGCGAGCCACCGTCGAAAACCTCTTGTACCGCATGCAATTAGTGGAACATCAGGCTGGTGGTCACCTTGATCCAAATTTATAGGTTGCAATAATAAACGTTTTTCATTGGTTTTGGGTGTGTTGTTATTTACTGTTTCCATTGCCAGTTATGTATTCTTTTTTCACGCATTATGCGCTTGCAGCGCCAGAACTTCCCCTATCGGCGTTGTTTGGTATTAATTTTTTTTTCTTGACAAATCGAAACCGCATACTTTAATGTGTATGGTGGCCAAATTTTGTTCTATTTCGTCTAGTACATAACACGCTACAGGGCTCCGAACACCTCCTGTTATTTCTTGATCACCCGGTTATTTCTTGATCAAAAATAGTAGAAGAATGGCCTGAAATATCACTATGTATTATATATATACTATGTATAATATTGGCAACTAAAGTTTTGAGTCATCTTTGAAAGAAATGGTCAGTAGGCGTAAAGACTGAGGTCTTGGCTTCTCTTGTAGATTTATATAACGTTTTTGTTTTTCCTTTCAGAATAGTAAGCTTCGAAGTAATATCAGATTAAATTTTGTTGTTTTGATTCAATATATCTATAATCATGTCACCATTAATTATTCTTGTATTTTTGGTTGTATTTTTAGTTAACATAAATAAATAAATGAAATATGAACAAACGAAGGCATTTTTATTTTCAAAAATCTGTATTTGGTATTTTTTTCCTCAATAATTTGATAATAAATTTCAAATTCCATTGATTCTCATAGATATTTTCTTTATTTGTAATTTATTTTGTTTGTCTGCTGTAAATTCAAACTTCAGAAGTAAATGAAATTTTTATCATGACGAAATATTAAATAAGTTTTGAAAAAAAATTATGAATTCCGTAAGGAAAAAAATTCGTAATTAACGTGACTTATTCACATCATAAAAGTAGCAGTTAAAATTGTAAAACAATTGAATATTTTTTAGTACGGGAAATAAAATTTGATAAAAACATTATTTCCCTTTACACCCTTTCAATGAAATGGTAAAATTACTTGAGCAGTTTTAGGAATTAAAATAAATAAAAGTTAAATAAGCAACGATGAAATAATTACATTTGAAGTCTAATGTTGATAAAAATAATTCGAAATATATTCTAGAAATAAAATGTACATTTCATTCTGAACGATCGAATAACTTTCATACAATATAGACTTTGATCTGAGAAAATTAGATTTATTTTTTAAAATACTTATTGTGCTCCCAGTGAATGATGGCCGCCCTGTTTTTGTGAGATCTGCGCATGTATCATCGATTACTCTGGTCAGGCACTTCCGTATGAGTTTATCACTGGACATCGCCATTACGGTAAAGGCTCGTTACTTTGCAAAAGAGCATTGTATTTATAAATAATATATATTTATTTATTTATATAAATACTTATTGTTAGCAACTGGTATTGAAATAACGGTAAATAGTCGAGAGAAGTTTTAATTTGGCGTTATCAACATGTCTTTCTCAGTGAAAACAGACGACGGGCGTCCATTGTGACAGGAAAACATAATTGATCAGCTACCGGAAGGGCTGCGCAGTTCAAACTTCCGCCGGTCATCTTTCATTTTGAGGACAATAGAATACTGCGTTAACTGATTTACTTACTTTTAACTATAACATTAAACAGTTCTAATGCCTTCTTCTGGAATTCTCTTCCTATCTTGGGATCTGTTTTCTCAAATAAGAAATAGTTACTTTATCTTTTTGTGTTCATTTACGTTTAAAAGGTAGATAGAATAATTCCTCACATCTGTAGCTGATTCTCTTGCTTCTGTAAATTATATCATATTTAACCCTTTTAAAGCATGAGAAATGTCCTACATTCATTCTCAAATATTATATGCTTAGTTACTTTACTAGGAGATCCAAACGAGTGTATTTATTCAAACTTTGAATTAAAGAACGATATCTTCTCCTTTATTCCTTGTTGTAAATGGTTAATACATTGGAGAAAACTATTTCTTCCCTTTTGTGTTGAACTTGACTTAATTTGCATTTCTTCCAAGTAACAATTTTTCAGTTTATTTACTAAAATTAACAATTTTCCTCTTTTTGTTTATTGTTACAAAACAAAAACTATGTTACAACTTCTTGCTTTGAACAATGCTTCATCGTTTGTTTCCTATCTCGTTTTTGCAAATTTACTTTAGGCACAAATGACAATTGCTCTTTCCACATTTATTTCATCACATATCTGTATTTGGGAAGAATATTTTTTTTCTCTCAGGTAACTCGCTTATTTATATTAAATATCCACAAAAATCTTTTGCGCGAAGCCACATATTCACACAGACAGCTTTGCGGAAATGCGGAGGGAGTAAGTTAACAGAAGAGAACAGCCATCGAGTTTTGTTTTATTTTATTTTTTTCTCCTCTTCCTTTTCGATTCCGCCTCTAACATTTTGATAATTTGATTAGGTCAACCTACATATTAATCCTAAGAAGTTTCATTAAAATTGGCCGTTTCCAGATTCGAGAGGTTTTCTTAATAAGTTTGATTTAAATATCTAAGCCCCGATGATTTTTAATTAGATTTTTTTAGTATTCTTTTTCAGAAACAAACTACACTCCCGTGCAAGTAAATCGACTCACTCCTTCAGAGCGCACAAAAAGGCGTATATTTTTTAAATGGCTTAACCGATTTTCAAAATTTTTTTTTTTTTTGAAAATCAAACGTTTTTACTTTACAATGACACCATTATCATTAAAATCAGTACAATATTTTCCAAATGAATGTGATCTGAACGTAAGCGTAGCAAAATGCAGTCTGAACGGAAACCGTGAGTTGCGCGCCGTACTCCCCTATAAAATCCCACGTGGACCGATATTTCTTATCAGTCACTAATCAGACGTTCATCTGTACACATCTCTGCAAGTTTAATTCATTGTTTTCACAAATCCATGGATACTACGCCAGAAGACGCCGCACAAGTTGTTGCTTTGTTGCAAGCAGGCCACAGTCAACGAGAAGTCGCTCGTCAACTAAACTTGAGCCAATCTGCTGTCTCAAGAGTATTCAGAAGGTTTCAGGAAACTGGTACCTTCACTCGGAGACCACACACTGGACGGCGCCGATGCACATCTGAGAGGGACGATCGCTTTATTATTTCAACTTCACTGCGAAATCGCCATCTCACGGGCGTTGATCTGCAACAGGAGCTGACACAAGTTCGTGGAGTAGATGTTAGTCAAAGGACAGTCAGAAGACGCTTGAAGGAAGCCAACCTCACTCCAAGACGGCCCACTAGAGACCCAAACTTGACCGTAAGTCACCGCACAGCACGACTCGAATTTGCTCGGGAACACATCAATTGGAGCATCGAGCAATAGTGGTCCGTCCTATTCACTGATGAGAGCAGAATGTGTCTCCATGGTAATGATAGGAGAGGCCGGGTCTACCGGCGTCCAGGATTTTCACAGTGCTGTTTTGCTGAAACAGTCTCGTACGGCGGCGGTTCCTGCATGATGTGGGCTGGCATATCCCTTGAGGGAAAAACAGATCTTGTTTTCATACCTGATGGAGGCCGGAGGGGGATCTGACTGCTCGACGATACATTGAGGACATTCTCCTGGATCATGTTGTGCCCTACGCAGGATATATCGGGGAAGACTTTATGTTGGTGCATGACAATGCCCGGTGTCATTCAGCACATACCACTCGGCAATTCCTGGAGGAGGTTGGTCTCGAGACGATGGAGTGGCCAGCCCTCAGTCCCAACATGAATCCGTTTGAGCATTTGTGGGACGAGCTCAAACGGAGGGTCCGAGCCAGAAATCCGGCACCGTCTAATATCAACGAGCTCAAGATTGCGCTAGATTCTTAGGAGCAGTGGAATGGGATCCCCAAGACTTTGTCGAAACCTTAGTAGGGTCTATGAGGAACCGCATGCAAGCCGTCATATAGGCAATACCAAGTATTGATTAATAAAAAATTTCCTTGTTTTGCTTGAATTTTTTGTTGTATTTTAATTTTAAGTATCTACAATTTTTTTCCTAAGCATGCATTTTGCTTGCGTTTTCATTCAAAATGCATTATAAAACAAAATATTGTACAGATTTTAATGATAATGGTGTCATTGTAAAGTAAAAACATTAGGCTTTCAAAAAAAAAAATTTTTGAAAATCGGTTAAGCCATTTAAAAAATATACGCCTTTTTGTGCGCTCTGAAGGAGTGAGTCGATTTAGTTGCACGGGAGTGTATCTTTAGCGGTCCCATGTTACAGTTAACGTAGGGAACCGCTCTTGCTTTTGTGTTGTCTGTATGTCACACTCTGTAGCGGTCAAACGATTAGAGATATTAGAATGAAACCTTCACCATTGTGATCAGCATCAAAAATAGGTGACAACGTAAAAAGAAAAAATCAGACCTGTAGGACCACTCCCTGATCCCCCAAATTAACGTTTTTCATACCATTCTTAGTAATAATGATAACAATTAACACAGTAATAATACTGATGCTTCATACATAAGAATACTAACAATTGCCAACAGGACATCATTATTAATATTTACAAACGTAATTGTTTCATAAATTCTTTAACAAATGATGCACGAAGCATTGTATTAGCTGCCCCTAAGTTACAGCTTGTCTATAAAACATAAAGGAACGGTCTTGCATTTATATGCTCTTGCTTTTAATTATTTTGTTTATACAATTGTGCATATTATGGGACCGCTTTGCTTTTGACACTGTCTAAAAGCATTACCTTGTCTTTTTCGGAATAAGCACATCACAAATGAACCATGTTGTCCTTTTCCTGAATTTATGATTGCGGAATGGGGGGGGGGGGGTATCAGCTTCACAGACGTGAATCAAGGGGCTTTTCTGAGATTTTCTGTTTTGGTGAAATGTAGCTCTACAAAAGTCCATGCATTGTAAATCTGAAGACACGTGAGAACTCTATATATTGTAAACGATTGGGCATTAGTTACTCCGCATACTTCCGTTTTGAACGTGGTTCTGAACATGGCTGCTGCTGAACACACACCGCTGTTCGTTTTGCCAACAAAACTTTGAAGAGTCAATCGAGAGGAATTATTTGGAATGTTTTTTATTTCAAGTCATCTATCTCTATCGTAAAACTGCTGAAGTAATAGATATTTCATCTCATTCAGTGTTCAATATTGTTAAGGCAACCGAAGCCTCGCTTAAGCCTAGCCCAATGCTTGAAACGCAGGGCAAGAAAAGAGAGCAGCCGGCATCGATAACAGAAATGTACGACTAAAAACTAACTTTTTATAAAATTAAAAGTAAATAAATAAAATTTATATGCATAAATATACTATATTCATAATATTGAAAAACCAACAAAAATAATAAAAATTAAAAAATGTAGCGCGATGACGAATTTGATGTAAACACCGGAAATAATTACAACGGTATTCCAGACGCGACTAAGCAATAACTCTAGGAAAGAAAGGAAATGATAATGATTGGTTAACTGAGATCACGTGTCTTCAGATTTACAGTAAATCGACTATAATTGTTCAACTTTTCAACAATGCAATAAAAAACACCTGAATAAGAATTTTGTTTGTTAAGCATTATGTATAAAGCACGAACATAAAATGAAATTAGAACTAAAATGAAATTAGAACTAAAATAATTTTAATTAAAAAAATTATGAGCATTGAAGAATTATCAGGATAAATAGACCTACTTCAATCAATTATTTCAATTTATAAAACTTTATTTTCAGAAGCGTTTTTGTTAAATTATAAATGAATACTTTTAAAATTCTTATCCATCAATTTTAATGGTTCCAGTATTAATAATATTGCCGCGCTGGTATGGTCGAGCGGTCTCAGGCGTCGGTCTGTCGTGAGATCAATGTGCCAGCGCCCGGGTTCAAATCCCGGTAGCGAGCATGGATGTTTCAAAAATTTCCTTTCCTGTGTTGTAGCCTCTTCTTCACTTTCTCTTCGGTCTGACGTCATTCCTTAATGGCGTCCTGGGGAAGGCCACGGGAAACCACCCCAGTATCTTTCCCTTGTAATTCTAGGGAGTCTGCTAGGGGTTCGCCGTCTTGGGAACACTAGCGCTCCCTGGAGCACGGATGCTTCGGCAACGAAGCTCGCACTTCGGTGCGAACCGACCACACA
Source organism: Thereuonema tuberculata (assembly GCA_023159025.1). Lineage (NCBI taxonomy): Eukaryota > Metazoa > Arthropoda > Chilopoda > Scutigeromorpha > Scutigeridae > Thereuonema > Thereuonema tuberculata. Next base: position 24,887,646 of record JAFIDM010000002.1, read on the forward strand.
CACACATTAATAATATTAACAAAATGGCCAAATAAAGATTATCAGTATATGAAAGAAAAAAGACTAAGATTAAAAAAAAAAAACTTAATAAGTTGCTTATTTATATATGCCTTATCTTATATTTAATAAATTAAAATACTTCAAATAAAAATAAGATAATTTGAGAATATTATTAATTTATTACTAATCCTATATTATTTTTCCGTCTAATATTCATAGAGAAATGAAAAACAATATTTTTATCAAACAAAGAAGAAATAAAGAAAGCAAAGGGGAAAAATTTAAAAGTAAATAAGAAAGAAAAAAAAAATATCTCGAAAGATTCTGTTTTGGAATCCAACTTTCCAAACCGAAGAATCCAGTTTCAAAATGTTTCATGATGATCACTGCACATTGTGCCATCTAGTAGCACTTCAGAGAACTAGTAAACCTTCCTATACCGAGATACCATTTGACAGCAACCTCGATAAGCCTTTGCAACACATTCTTTCTCTTATTTGCTCATTGTAACTCTCAATAGAAGAATGTATTTAAAAAATCCTGAAAAATTTGAATCTTACCATAACAAAATCCATTCTTATGGAGGATAACCGATCTTCGTCTAAACATAGACTAAATTTCTTCTTTTTCTTCATCACATCTATCCATACTAATATTACTTAGAATGGCGCTGGTATAAGAACCAGAAAAATTTGAAAGAACACTTGCCATTCCTACCATGAAGATTCTATGGAATGGAATAGAATGTTGATGAAAGCAACAACATCCCGAGTAGGTAACGGAAGTGATTCATTTTTGCAAACGAAATTGCAAACTACTGGAGGTACTTTGTAACTCTTTGCTCAAACTTATAAGTTCAAGTAGCAGCCACATAAGAAGAGATTGAGATAGAGCAGCCGTGTGACGATTTGTAGATAAATTCCAAAAATATAATATTAGAAATCTTCTAAATACCGAACTCTATATAACAAAAAAAAATAGCAAACAGATTTAACCATCTTTAAGTAAAATTCGATTTAATTACAGGTTTTAATTTTTTATTTTTTTTATTTTAAAAGTTGGGTTTCTGTTACTATGAAAACAAATATATACGATAAGTAAAATAATTTACTTAAATTTTTTAAAAATATTAATTTTTTTAAAGAAAAATTTACAGTTTTGCATAAGGTTAACTAATCTGGGTAATAATTTGTTTCCTCTTTAGAATTGGATTGATCATATTGACTCGGATTTTCAGACCTTGGTATTGGTCAGACTGGATATTTTCCTTAACTCCTATTGGTAGAGATTTTAAAAGATGCCTTAAAATTGTGCACGACTTCACTGACGAGGTAAACAGAAATTATTATTCTAAAATTTAAACGTATGCTATCAATAAAATATAAAATATATATTATCTATAATAAGGACATTATCTCGATCACCAAAAAACTCTAACAAACACGAAGTCAAAAGTAAAATTTTTGGGAGAGATTTCAGAACCATTTGAGGTGAAAACAGGAATAAGACAGGGAGATGGGCTTCAACTGTGTGCTGGAGAAAGTAATGAGAGAGTGGAGGAAAAGAATGGAAGAGGAAGGAATCAATAAAATAAAAATAGGAAGAAAGAAAGATAACTTGGAAATTGACTGCCTGGCTTTTGCAGACGATCTTGCAATACTAGCGGAAAACATGGAAGATGCAAGAAGACAAATAAATATACTGAAAGAGACAGCAGAAAAGGCTGGACTACAAATATCTTATGAAAAGACGGAATACATGACCAATAGAAAAGATGCACCAAGACAGATCACAACAAAGTATGGGAAAATCAAGAGGGTTAATAAGGTTCAAATACCTGGGAGAAATTATTCAACCAATCGCCCTTGATACAGAAGCGGTCCTAGCAAGAGCAAGAAAAATGGAACTGTCATTCCAGTTGACAAAAAATATATACAACAAGAAGCCCATATCTATAAATGCTAAAATTAGGCACTACAATACAGTCATTAAGCCAGAAGGCCTCTACGCCTCAGAATGCCTTGCACTTAACACAGCCAGACAATTAGACGAGGTAGAAAAAAAGGAAAGAAAGATCTTACGGAAAATCCTGGGACCAAAATACGAAGATGGAAAATGGAAACTGAGAAACAACAAGGAAATCTATGCAAAAACAGAAAAAATAACTGACACAATGAGGAAAAGAAGAGTGACTTTCTACGGACACATTAAAAGAATGAGTGAAGGTAGACTGACGAAGAGATTATTCACCTTCTTCGACAGAAACCCTAAGACTCAGATGACATGGATCAAGGAGATCAGAAAAGATATGGAAGAAATGAAAATAGATGGAGAAGAGGTGGAGAGAAGAGAAGAATTCAGAAAAAAGATCAGGGGATTCAAGGGTTTTCAAGAAAAGGCAAAGAAGAAGACGGGAGCAAAATGGACGGAAGAAAGAAGGAAACAACATGGAGAAAGAATGAAAGAATATTGGAAGAGAAGAAAGAAGGTAGAAAAATAATCATGAGTTATTTCACGTGGTCCATAGTCGGCCAAATTCGAAGAAAGAAGAAGAAGAAGTACATTATCTATCACAAAAACTGATAATTTATTTGCAGATTTCCTGAGCTCGGTTCAAGATCACTGTTCGTTTGATAGCCTTAACTTACCAAAGATAATTATCCTCTGTTCCGTAAATTTGTACAAGTTTTCAATGTTCTTTTAGATTTAGAAAAATGTAATTTATTCAGTATGAAACTTCAATAAATTCTTTATTTCAATCTTTAAATCTTCTATTTAGAAGACAAAATCAATTTCCCAAAAATTGTTTTTTTCCCTCAGCAATAAAGGTCTTTGAAAAATTTCACTGAAACACATTGAAACTATAAATAATGTCCTCATTACTTCTGAGCAAGGGACACTGAAAGAAGTTATTAGTTTATTAATGCTGCAAGCGATTCAATGGAAATTCTCTTAAGTGTACTTTCTGTATAATCTGCTTGTACTAAGGATATAAAGATAATTTACCAGAGGTTTTGCAAACACTTCTGTAATGTGAACTCTTCAAGTCTAATCTGAAATAACATAAACATAACCTTCGTTTTGCAAAACGTGATTTGTATTTGGCCTTTGAACCATTTAACACTAAATCAATGAGCTTCTGTTATATACCATTTTACAGCAAATCAAGTATCTTTTGCCTTTATTTTGTCTATTTTAAAAAATATTCCTCAACGTTTAAAATGGCATTTAAAATTCCTATTAGAAGGTAAACTAGACTATAATTCAAATAACCCTGCTTTGATTTCTTTAACAAGGCTCCACATAAATTTCACAATGGGCAGAAACGATAAGTTAGTTTTACAATTATCCAACTAGAAATAGACGAGACATAGGACGACTCAGAAAATTGTAGAAACACCTAGAAGATTTTAGAATTAAAAAAAAAAAAACAGATCTTGAAGACCTAATCCTTTTACAGTGGAAAAAAAACAAAGATTTTTGTTTGTTTATGTGTTTGTTTGCTTTTTTTTTATTGATTATAAAAATTTGAGAAGGATTTTTGTTTTTACTTTATTTTTCTCCCTTCAAATTAAAGATAATGATAAATGTATTTTTTCATTTGTATGCATATTTTGCTTCTAGGTAATTCGAGAAAGACGCAAAAATTTACAGATTAAAAGAGAAACAAACGGTAACATTAATGGTTTAAAAGAAAAACAGCGTTTGGCATTTTTAGATCTTGTGTTGACTGCTTCTGAGAATGGTCAGATCCTTACTAATGAAGACATCAGAGAAGAAGTCGATACTTTTATGTTTGAGGTAAATAAATTGAATATAAATAAGGTACGATAGACAATAATTAAAATTATTATATAACATAATCGAACTGCATGCTGAAATATCAATGTTTACTTGAGTATCCTAAGAAAAAAATGAGGCTTATAAAATCACTTTGTCTGTGTACTCGTCACTACATGTTGAGTATTCCAATCCGGAATATTCCGAAACCCTAAGTTCGCCCTCACAGCAAGAAGCTTTTTTGGGAGAGGACCATGTGTTTATGCTATGACGCACTGTGAGAGGAGACATTGAGGTAGCACTGATTGTGTGAGGCGTCTGTAACGTCTAATTTAAGTTCTACAGTATGTTGTTTCTATCTTTAAAAAGTCTAAAAGGCAGAATATTATTGTTTTTGTGCCAAATAAAAACGAAATTTTCTGAAAGTCTTAATTTTTTCTTCATCTCCCACAATATCATGTTTTGCAAAATCATAAAAAATCCTTAAACATTTTATTGGTCCCAGGCATTCAGATGAGTGATTGGATCTTCATGCAATTTAGACTGCACACTTAAGGACAAGAAGCAATGTAAAGTTTGTACTTGAAATTTTTCGGTGCGGATAACTGCCGAGAATTTTGTGCTCGAAGATCAGAGAAATTTTCATAGAACATGAGCGATAGAACAAGAGTTAGAAATTGCTATCAATTTCTAACAATACATATTATTCCATTTAGTAATAGTCGTGCATATACTTGAATATTATTAAAAATTGATATCTTATCCAGTAAAGCAGTGGAATAAAATTGGACAGTAAAGTTAAAATTTTGAAAGTCAACTTACTTTGATAAGTAAAGAACTTTATGGACTGTTAGGGTTAAATAAAGAATAGAGAGAACTGTCAGTATTATAGTTCATCAAATGAGAGAAAAATCCACACGCCCATTTTCAGAGGAAAATGGCGGGCAAAATTGGTATTTTCCTATTGCATGTGTCTAGTTTCTTCTCCTGTAGTTTCCCTGCTGTCTCCTAGAGGGCATCGCGCTTCCTTTTTAGTCTTCAAAATTCCTTTATTTACTTTTTTTTTATTCAATTTTGATTCTTTATGGTAAATGCAATTGTTAATTTATTACTTAGGATGTTTTACGAGCTCAATGTATTGAAGTGAAGTTATGAAAAGAATTGTTTATTTTAAATGGAATTTAAATTTACATTGCTGCCGACAGTTGAAATTCCTATCCTGTCTCAGCAATAGCTTTTCAGAGTTTTGTTTTATTTTCTTCGCCTGCAGAAGTCTTGAAGTGCACGTACACATTGTTAATAATCTGTCTTGCTTCGTTGTGGATTGTTTTGCAAGGAATGCTATGGAAAACTACTGCAAATATTGACTTTTGGATTATCGGTTGGATTCGGAAACTAAACGTCAACATACAATAGAATCCAACCGAGAATCCAAAGCTGACACTGTGTTTAACAAGTCACAGGAGGGAGGGCGTGGCTTATGAATTACGCCAGAGACTAATCGAGTAGTACTTCTCTCTGATTGGTGGTTCTTCTTGCATTTGATAGACTCCTAGTACTAATAAAAAATAGCAATCGTCAAATGGATTCGATAAGTGCAACCTTAGTGAATCTTTAAATAGCAATTAAAGTATTTTAAAGAACTTTAAATTTAGTTGCAGAATTCCAGGTTCTACATTTACTGACATACATTTATTGAATTGAATTTTGATTCTTTTGTTATTTGATGAAACAGTTAATTTATTAAATAAGTATTTTAGACATTTAACTTCTGTAAAAATCTTATTCACGTCTCGGAATTGAAGGAAACAAAAAACAACTCGTTCAAAATTAACCCATCTACAATTATGGAATTCTTTCCACAAAGGTTAAAGAGACTTTTGAGTTTGTTCACAACTTTAAAACTCAAAGAAAAATTTAAAAAAAATTAAAATATATAAAATAGGCAATTTTTTATAGTTGTTGTTTTCTAAATTATTCAAAATCCAACTTGTGTTTTTTTGTTTGTTTTTTTTTTTTTTGTTTTTTTTTCATTGTTTTCCTTGAAACATTGCGGCAGAAAAACGCCAAGTAATGTAAAACAAAAAACAATGAAGGATTTTTTTAAGTAAAAGAACTCTTTCAATATGAATTGTATGTGGTGTATCTGTATAACTTTTGTATTTGTTAAAATTAACATTTAAATCTATACGATTTATTTTATTTACAATTTTCGCTTATATTCTTATTCAACATCAAATAATAGATAATTTACGTTTATAAATTTCGGTAGGAATCATCTAGAGAATGTAGGGAGATTTTAAAGAAAAAGAAAGGGTAGTTTAGAGTGACTTGCAACATTCATAGCCATAAACTTTGACAACTTCTTGTAAACAACTTATTTTTATGTGCTTTTGAAAAGGAGCCAATTTGCTTTATCTTCGTTACTTATTATTCTCTGTGCCTCACATTGGAGAATAGGATTTTCACACTCAAAATGGCATTTGATGGTTTGCCCATTAAATAATTCTCCATGCACTTACACTCTTTTATTCGTAACTGATGTTCTGGTAGTCACGAAAGAATTTTAGGCTTTGGTGGCATACGCAAAATTATTTTAAGAAATGCCTAGTTCAAATGCCATTCTAAGCTTGATCCTCCTAATGGCTAGAGAGAGTGAGTTTCAGATCTTATGAGGTATCGCAGCTGATGAGGAGTGAAAACTCAAAACAGATCTGTCCTGCGATACTTAATAAAACTGAAACTGTTAATGCTTCTAGGACGAAATACATTAAATTCCTTAATAAAAGAGTGGAAGTGTACGGAGAAAAGAATTTTACAAACAGATTATAAGTTTCTGCAATTCGTCCATGTGGCAGGTTCATTTATGTCAAAAATCAAAAAGCAATTTGTTTAAAATTGGAAAAAAAAAATTCAACTGCTTTTTCTCCTACAGGCATCAAATTGTATTCAGATTTCCAACAAGAAAAAGAACCCAAACAAGTATATATAGTTTTACGTGTACTGCGTAATATTGGATGCAAAAATGAAGCCAACACCTGAATATGTGAGAAATTTCTCACATATTCAGGTGTATGGCTTCATTTTTGCATCAAATAGAACCCAAATATTGTCACTTTTGTTGTTAATCTCTTGGAATTTTTACAGTCTTAATTTTCGTAGTTTTGAATTGTTTCCTGAGAGACAAACTTTTGAAAACACTTTTTAAAATAATAATAAAAGACTTTGTTTACTTTTGTTAGGGTCATGAGACAACAGCTTCAGGAATAACCTGGGCTTTATATTTACTTGGAAGAAATACAGAAGAACAGAAGAAAGTTCACGAGGAATTAGACAAGATTTTTGGTATTTATTCAATTACTTTGTTTCATAATCACTTTCAAAATTCTAGCTTACAACACGTTTTTCTTATTCAAAATCTGGAGTATTAAACCGTCACCGGATTTAATTTTAATAGATTTAATTTTAGCTTAAATAAATTCATAAAACTATTTAAAGTTGTTTTAAAAGCTCTATATAAAACTATAAAATACAAACATTAAATACAATTTCTTTAGATAACATTATGTAGAGCATAAAAATAACATTTATTTTTATTACTTGCAGTGAAATATGTTAATACATAGTGTATTCAAATATTCCATTTACAAAAGCAGTTAATACTATTTGTTTTTGTTCAATATTATATGATAAAAAAAAAAAACTAAAAATAAAAGAAATAGATTTATATACATCTAAAACAAGAAAAACATGAATTTTAAACTGTAGCATTTCTTAAGCGTCAGATAGTTCCAATTTTCTATTTCTACCTTAACCAAAAGCATTCAGTAAGTGGAGTATGTTCTACAGTATTGCAGCATTGTAAAAAGTTCATGAAAAGTTGTAAAAAGGATCATTTTCAACCAATCGCTTAAAATTCATGATTGATCCTTTACTACCAGTGATCTGCTTCTATACAAAGTTTCATGAATATCAGTGCAGAAAAAACTTGGAGAGTAAGCGATTTTCGCACTTCCTTACCTGTGCATTAATTACGGCTGGATAAGCACTTTAAATTAAAATGATATTTAATAATCATCAATGTTTAATAACGAAAACTTCCACATTTAAACAAGCCCTTTGTCACAACCCTCAAGTAGTTAACGTACAAAAACTCCAGAATATAAAGCATTTACAGTATATAACATCTCTCTTTCAACGTTCACAAGGAAAAGGCTAACAAGAAAACAATTATATCGTGTATAATAACTATGAAGCTGAGTAACTATTAATCTTTATTTTAAATTATAACGCTGTAATTCCTAATAAATCGTTTCTTAATATTTATGATTATACTGATTTTCTAAGATGTCTAATAAATCTAACTACGAATTTAATATCTTTATATTTTCTATTATTTTCATTATATTTCACTACAGGCAATAGCAATCGTCCGTGTAATGCAGAAGATCTTGCAGAAATGAAATATTCGGAGTGTGTCATTAAGGTAAGAAAATCATGTAGTTTCTTTTAGATTTCTTGGATGCTTTTAGATGGGTAATAATGTTATTTATGCTTTATTTCCTCTATGTTAATTTTTTTTTTTTTTTTAATGTTAGTCAGTCCTATTAGGTGTACTTATAGTCAATAAATTTATACCTATGGTATAGATGCTGATATATTAATATATACAAATTACAAAAAATAAGTTAAAAATATAAATTTATTTTTTCATCAATTACATCTGATATTAATTGGTTTTTAATATTTTTCAGTTTGTCAGTTTCATATTTTTCCCAATTTAATTGACTAAACAGTTTATAATTAAAATGACTTTCTAATCTTTGACCAAAGTTATTATTCAGCTTGATTATATTAATGATTCTTAGCCAATTTTTTCTAGTTATTAAACCTTCATTTTAGTTATTTTTTAGCTCTTTCTATTTCTTAGTATTGTTTTATAGATTAATTTTTCTTTAATAGTTAAGATCTTTAATTTCTTCCTAATATTTTGCTTTCCTTCTAATGACCTACTTTTGCAATTAATACATTATCAAATATTTTAAAAACTAATTTATCAATATTGTCTATTAATGAAGATCCAACACTCCAATCCGTATTCTAACACTGAATCTACTAAAGATTTAAATATAATTAGTTTTTGATAGAAACACACTCTTCAGTCATATCATTAATTTTTTCATTATACACTTTTTCAAAACTGGTGTTAAAATCTAATCCCACCCAAAACACTTCGTGTAAAATAAGTTGCCAAGACTCACATGCTCATAATGCTTTCACTGTTAAAAAGATATGAGATCTCATGTAGAGCCAAGCCCCTAACTCTACGAGGCCTAACT
>JAFIDM010000002.1:24904788-24917160 GCA_023159025.1 Thereuonema tuberculata
GTTTTTAGTTTAGATTGTGGAGGTTCCATTTGTTTTCCCATTGCCACATTTTGATCTTGTTTTTTATTCATTTTTTTTTTTAGTTGGTGAGGGTTCACTCTTTCGATCTTGATTAACTTATTCTTCCAGTCGTTCGACTTTTGAGTCTTCACTGAGTGAATAGCTCTGGCTTAAGAGAACTTAAAATGCACTAAACGGTCCTCTCAGAGTCTCAGCTCTAAATCAAACTGTCCTCCTATAATAAATATTTTTAATGATTTACATGACTGGAGAGAACAAAATAATTTAATATGTAGTGAAACTAATTTAAATTGTGTGCTTTTATACAGTGTGTCCAGGATGTACCCATATCCCTTAATTGCTAGACGTATTGAAGGAAATATTTACACATTAATTGTCCAATGCGTCTGTGTTCGCCTTTGCGCAGTACACAAAAGTTCATACGCCACCAGGTCCTACTGTTTCCTTGTCATGGTCCGATATGAGTCCTCAACTGTATTGCGCAATTCTTCATTTGTAGCATAACGACGTTCAGACACGTAGGCCTTGATGATCACCCACAATAAGTTGTCAGGCGATGATAGGTCAGGACTTCGCGGTGGTCATTTCAATGATGCTGACGAGGCTGGAGAAACGTGACCAATCTAGCGTCCTGCAAAATGTTCATTAAGAAACTTGTACACAGATAGATCGAAGTAAGCAGGTGCTCCGTCATGCTGTAGCTATACGCGTTCCATGATACCCGCGTCTTCAAGTTGTTTGTAACATTTGGAAATAAGTTTCGCCATTAACATGACCATCAAAAAAATATGGTCCAAACAAATGACCTGATGTCAACGCATTCCATATCATTTCGGATTCCTTTCCAATTCCAGAATGTAATAAGGGTTCTCGTTTGCCCAAAAGACAACATTTCTGTTGCATGAACAGCGATAAATCTCACATTCATTCGAAAATAGCACGAAACAGAGCATTAGGGAATTGTACTAACAACGCACAACATACTGTTCCATGCTGATATCCCTCTCAATCTGATACCTCGTTGAAGAATCTCGGGGCGGAATGGTTTAAATTTTCCAACACGAACACATGCATTCCAGTGTCAACAATTGAAATAACATTCAATACTAAATATTTATATTTATTACTACATAATAGGGAGTACATCTTACCGGCATGGTCTAATAGATGAGAAAGCGGTCTTCCATGAGGCCGATACGTCGGCACCTGAGTTCGAATCCCTGGCGTAGACTTTGATGTTTGCTTTCTTTCCTATGTTTGTCTCCTCCTTCTCTGTTCTCATTCTCTTCAAGTAACATCAGTCAGATTCCCTTAAATTATTGGGGAAGCTTTCATCCAGCCTTGGACTGCAACCAGAGGCATTAAATAAAAAAAATTAGGGATAAGGGAACTACCCGGCCATTTTCTATAAGAAGAATAAAGACAAATTTTGAATATTTAAAATCTAGCAACGAACGATTTATTGACGTAATTTGCATTATGTACATATAATATAAATTACTTTTTTTGATGTAATTGATATAATTATATTGGCAGAAATTAAGTAAATTCTGAAGAAGTTAAAATCGTTAAGTAAAATAAATCAATACAATATTTAAATTACGTGAAGAAAAAAGACTGTGGTTTATTAATACTTAATAAAATTACTATTACTGTTGATAAATAGAATTTTGATTGTAAATCATTTGAAAATCTTATCTGAACTTTAAAGAAAAAAGAAATCTATTTATATAAACAAGGAGATAAAGAAACTACAATAATAGCAATTTATAGACTACTGCCCGTTTTCAAAAAGCAGACCTACAACTGGCGGACGACTTTACTCCGCAGAGGGGTGAAACGCTGAGATGGGCACTTTCCTAAGAAATTCTTTTGGACATTTTCGCTTTTAAGAAAAAATAAAAGAGGAGCATTTCTGCAATAGTATATATTCTTTCCATAATTCTTTCCTCAAAAGCGCAAATGGAACGCTGCTACCCGTAAACTAACTCTGATAAAAATTAAACAACCCCTATTTTGATGAAATTGAAGGAGACCTGACGCATGCGCAAAAGCGTTGAAGGCTCTCGTAAACAAAACCGAACAACATCTCGTAATAACTGAAACGACTTCATAACAGACTCTATATACTACATATATATCTCATCCCGGAGTGAGGAAATCCCTCAAAAAAAGGACATATATAGTATCATGTCTCACTCCTCCTTCAGGACCAAACTATAGAATCTATATTTCTAAAATCTTTTCTTTCTCTGTCTGTCGCAATATGCTTTGAGAATGGAAAATAAAAATAATTTTTATAATGAAACACCCTCGTCTGGAATCGAACCTACAAGTTCTGATCCGAAGTCAGACGTCTTATCAATTAGGCCATGGGGACTACAACTCGCTTTATAATGTTTTTTTGACTTATGTTTCCTTCCCCATCCCCCCATCAATAATGAATGAATTCATTGATTTTTGAATCTCAAGATTATTTCTTTATTTCCGATCAGTCTGTTTATTTATAATTCGAAAGTGACAATTACAACTATAATTGCCAAAACGTTGCAATAGTTTAAGTATAAGATTCTTACTTCATCAAATTCTATGTGATATAGAAAAACAAGCGCGTGAACACTGGGGATTGCTCAGTGAAATGATATTATTGAAGAACTAAACACAAAAGTAAACCACACACATTTGGTAATAACAATAGATGATATAAATATTGACTTGATAAATATTGACTGAGTAAAAGTAACCTATTAATATAGAATTTTGTAAAATGGTATCAAAACCTGGAATGAAAAATTACATTTACGATGTTACTAGAGACGTTAAAACAAATACAACTCATTCAAAAACCTTGATCATTGTTTTTCAAAACCAAATAATATTGAAGTTATTGGAAGAGTAATTCAAAATGATATCTCAGATAGATTCATGATCATAATTCAAGTTAATAATTCGATCAAGAATTCTCAAAAAATAATAAAATTATGAAATATAATAACTCAATTCAAATAAAAAATGAATCAAATTTCTTAAACAAAATGCAATTATCGGAAGCGCAGTGCTGCCTTAAACGAAAAAATACACAATGAAAAACTCACCAATGAAAAATTAGTGAGAAAATTCATGTGCCAGCAGTGTTCAGGCCTCAATGAATTTTTTTAAAACATAAATATTCAAACTGCGCATTTGAGTTATTAATAATAACAATGGGTGAAACTAAATTATTTACAAGTGACATCCTGGAACAGCTGTTTCACGCTCGTTTCACGATTCAGTACTACATGTTGTGCTTACGTCAGAACCAAATTCATCCAACTATTAATTGACAATTTAAATGAATTTAGAAGTCTTCTTGTCAGGTCTAAGATGCGGTGAATGTTAAAAGTGGGGTGATCAGTGGCGTACCAAGGCCTTTGGGGGCCCGGGGCTGGAGTTCCATTATTCCACAACCAAAAAAACAGGAAATACTTGGGTGGGGCTTCCTAGGCTTGCTTTTACAACAAAAAAAAAAAGGAAATAAGCTGGCTGGTGGGGTCCCTAGGGTGGCTGGTGGGGCCCCTCCCTGGCGGGGGCCCGGGGCGGACTGCCCCCACCCCCTTGGTACGCTACTGGGGGTGATGAATGTTGATACAAACAAGGATATGATTCAAAGTGTTAGGGGTGCTCACACTAAATATGAAGATCCAATGCAGATGAAGAAAAGGATCAGAAAATTAACAATAAAGAAGAAAGAAAGAGAAGAGCAAAGGAGATACATGCTTTACGAGCAAAGAAACAAAAAATACAAGAAATAAACAAAGGTCATATGGGAACATTGAAAGTTGGAGACAGGAAAGCGTTAGAATTTGTCAGCATTGTATTACGTAGGATTACAAAGATAAATTGTGAAAAACAATCAAAACAATAAAAAGGGTGAAGATGGGTGGCTTTGAGTGGAAATGGAGGAGTCCATTGAACCAAAAAAGGATTTTAAAAGAGAAACTTCGGTGTTTGTGCATTCTGTAGTTTATAAAATGCTTGTACTAAATATAAAGTATTAATCTTAAATAGAAGTATTTTTGTCAAGAAGTGAAATATATCCGTACTTCATTAATTCCTGAAAATTATTTGGGAATCAGAAAAACATGGAAAATCTGAGGAAGAAATAAAATATTTTGCATGGAAACCTTGATTGTAGACAGGTTTAGACACTAGGAAATTCTAGCAGTAAATACAGGTAAGTTGGAATATTGAAGTCGAAACTAAACCAATGTCCAGAAACGAGATGAAAGTGTAATGACTTCTATAAATTAATGTAATACAATGTGTTTAATTTATTATTGCATAAATTGTTAGTTACATTATTTTTGAGGTGATATATTTTACTGCTTACAATACGAAGGTATATTGAGTATTGATTCTTATATCATTATCTATTCGCTTTAAATCCTTATGAATTTAGTAGAAATGATTTATATCTAACAATGATACCTAAAGATCAGTAAAGAATTTGTTGCTGATAGAAATATTGTTATAAAAAGACGATGGAGAATAAAATGAAAAATAACATATCTACTTTGTATATATATATATATATAATGACTTGTTTTTAAAGGGGTCGTAAGCTTTAAAAGCAGTTGAATTAAGCAATTCTAAAGTTGTTTTGAAAGATTTCTTAAAAATAGGGAAATATATATAAAGAGAAAAATAACTTGAAATAGGAGAAAGCTTCCAAACATCAATTCCAATGACTAAAAATAAAACACTTACACAAAATTAAAATGCTTTAAAAAATAAATTGGAAGATTCATGTAATTAACAAAACTAACAATAACTACTAAACTGGAACAGAAATAAAATAGAAAAACAATTAGAAATACCTTTCAAAAACAAATTTTCACAACTCAAATTAAAACACAACAAAACATAAATACACAAAACAACTGAACAGAATTAAGCGCAAAAAAAGAAACAAAATTGGAATTGTTGCTTGGAATTCGGCAAAAGATTATTTTTTTCTTAAGTATGAAAAAGGGCTTTAAAATTTAAGTTATTTATGTAAGATTTAGATTTGAGAATTTCGAAGTATTATAACTGCTTTAAATGGCTTAATTCAAATGGAATTTTTGAGAAGAGTTTGGCAATGAAGGTATATTTCGTTTGAATAGTAATGTTTGAAAATAAATGAACCTAGATTTGAATTCTAAATGTTTTGTTAAACTCAAAACCAAAGCCTAGTTTTAGTTATCAAAAATATCTTCACTTCAAATCCTGAGAAGTTCTAAGTTGGAGACTTCAGTGCTATCTGTTGCTCCATTTGTTTGGTATGGAAATCAAAACTTTGTGTCATATTCTGTAAATATAATATCTTGGCAATTTCAGAACGATATGTAATGATGTATTCAGAATGATATGTAATTTCACTTATAGAAGTGAATTCACATTTTATAGTTTCCAATTTATTTTTGAATTTCATTTTTTAATTTCACATTCAGTTAATAACCTGAGTTAAATTTATAAATGGAATTGCATGGAGTAATATGTAGAAGTACATCAGAATTCTATTTGAAGAAATAAATTTCAGAAAACGACTGAAACACATGACACAGATCACAAACATCAATCAAACTGTATATACAATACAGAATATATACTAAAACAAAAACAAAAGATCGGATCAACAGGAAGAAAGCGTTCAATTTGAATGAAAGAAAAAAGACAAAAGGTTTAAATTACTATTAAATGACGCTGTTTGGATCCCAAAATATGCTAACAGCTTATAAGATTCCAAGGATGAAATTGCAATAAATATTCCGACTGAATTAATAACATTACATACTCATGGACAAAAAAATTAGCGCACCAAGAAATAATTGCGGGATCGTAACGAAACTTGCAATGAAGGTACATGTCGGGGAGATATGCAAATGATTAGAAATGCAGCGTGATTGCGCATTACTTATAGCCGGTAGAGGGCGTTGAACATCATACTCTGTGGAATATAAAACAGGTAACCAAAGCTTGTTTGAGTGTGCTGAATCATTTACAAAGGCAGAACTGAGGTAGACATGCCATTACGCCATTTCGAAGACAGTATACGCAGTTGTCGCAGTTTGAGAGAGGGAGAATCGTCGGGATGATGGAAGCTGGGTGGTCAGCTAGGCGAGTAGCTCGTCAATTAGGCCGCTCTGATTGTGTTGTGAGGAGGTGTTGGGAACAGTGGACCCGAGAGATGTCATCTACACGAAGACCAGGCTCAGGACGCCCTCGACAGACCAGTCGTCGAGAAGACCGCCACATAGTCAGAAATGCACGCGTACAGCCAACTGCTTCATCGGCCGCCATCCAGGCACAGGTAGCACCTTCACTAGGGGCCGCTGTGTCTTCTCGAACCATACGAAGGCGCCTGGCTAAAGGACAGTTGGTATCGCGGCGCCCATTACGTGTGCTGCCCTTGACGCCCACCATCGACGTCTCCGTTTGGAGTTTTGCCGCGCACGAGGAAACTGGACTGCAGCGGAATGGAACCAGGTCGTCTTTAGCGACGAATCCAGATTCAATCTCGGCAGTGATGACAATCGTGTTCGTGTGTGGAGAGCACGTGGTGAACGCTTCAATCCTGCCTTTGCTGTACAGCGACACACCGCTCCCACAGCTGGTGTGATGGTATGGCGTGCCATTGCGTACAATACACGGTCACCCCTAGTATTGTTCCGTGGCACCATGACAGCCCAGCGGTATGTTCATGAAATCCTGCAACCACATGTGTTGCCACTCATGCAACGGCTCCCAGGAGCCATTTTTCAACAAGACAATGCTCGGCCTCATACGGCAAGGGTGTCACAAGACTTTCTCCGCACTGTTACTACCCTTCCTTGGCCTGCCCGATCCCCAGATTTGTCTCCAATCGAGCATATCTGGGATCATTTGGGACGACGAGTTGGGCATCCCACGAGTTTGAACGAACTAGAGGCAAGGTTACAGCAAATATGGAACGAAATGTCTCAAGACATCATACAGAACTTGTAGGACTCAATGCCCTATCGTATCGCATCGTGCATTCGCGCTAGAGGGGGTCCAACGGAGTATTAACTCCTCCGTTCTTTTGCCTTTTTCTCTGAAATAAATTATCCCTTTTTTTTTTAATTTCTTATCATTTACTTATATCAAAGTAGTCATTACGTATGTAAATTTTCGTTTCATTTTGACGACTCCTTCTTGGTGCGCTAATTTTTTTGTCCATGAGTGTAATTAGATTTTGAATTTAAGTGAATTTTTTTATTGTCAGTTAAAGATGTTGAAGGTCACATTTGTTACGACATGAAAACAAATATACTATCTAATCAAAACTGAGGCCCAAGCAGATGTCTATTACTTTCATTAAACATAATTTTTTACTTGATATGATAAAAAAAAAAACATAAAATGAAATTTATAATGTTATCCAGTGACCGATAAGCATAGGAGGGTCATTTTCACAAAAAGTGTCAAATAACGTTGAAGACGTTGTCCAGTAAATACCACTGAAATCAGTATCCTTGGTGCCAAGATTGAAGTTTCCAGTTAAGCATTGTTATAAAATGAAAAAATGGGAAATATTGTTTTACTTTGTTAGAGAGTAATAACAATGGGAAAATATGTTACTCCGTTAAGTGTCTTTTTTTAAAAATTGGAAATTCAACACAATGCAACACCAAAGCAAATAAAATTAAAACAGAATCTTATGGATAGTTTGAGTCAATTATGTTCAAGGATTGATTTTATTACTCCTGATCCACTATGCAACAAAATTAAATAGAAATAGTTTCAAAACAAGGGTTGTTCACAATTTTGATTTTCAGATGTCTTTACCGTTATGCAGAAATGTGTTGTAAATTTATTCAGAATATGGAGACTGTAGTTAGGTGGCACCACTGCTATCCAGAAGTCCATGCAGCTGTCATCCATTTTGGCTTGTCTCAGAGGATTTCCAACCTGACGGAAAACCAACTTTCCAACAAGTAAGTTTCCGTGTCTGGATGTCACACTAATAGACAGTCTTTACTGTTAATGTTTTAGTGCAAACTCTGAGGGTTGTTTTAAGTGAAACTTCAGCATAGATTTGTCTTAACCTAGGGTGGGGCCATGTGCTTCATGTAAATATCTGTTAAAACAATGTAGTGTGTCTTTACCGTTATCATAACGGTAAAGACATTAGAGAGTTTTTGCCCAGCCCGCTATTCTATACGGTAGCGCTAAAGTCACATGACTGGTATTCTGCGCATGCGTTACTGTCCCGTAGAGGAAATACCGTTAACGTGATACGTTAACTTTCCTCGAATAGCGTATCGCTTTACGGTGGGAAACATGAGGTCCGATAAACCTTAGAGATTTAGATTTAACATGAATAACGACTTGATACTCTTGCGCGAAGTTTCATTTCATTTTCAATTCATTTTCAATTATTGATGGTAAATTTAAGCCATCTGCTAGTCGTTGTATATCGTTTTTTTCGAAACTGAAATACAATCGACAAGCCTCATCATTCATTTCATTTAAACTCAACCTTGGATGTTCCTCTTCTCGAACCTGAATGTTTCTTTCTCTCAGGATTTTGTGTAACACTAGATCCTCAAACAAATCATCGCCAAATCATTGCCAACAAATGCAGCGATCTGAAGTATGTCTTCCATCTTGTTTATTAGCTTACCGTGTCCACTGACACGTTATGGCAAAAACTCTCTTCATGACAGAGCCCGCTATTGTGGTTTCCGTATTCGTTCACGTGACATTTGCGTTTCCCGTATATAAATCACGTTATGGCAAAAACTCTCTATTATGTCTTTACCGTAGCACGGACTTATTTCGGTAAAGATAAATTCTTATTAACTGATCTACAACTTTATTATAATGTTACCTCAGTTTATATCAAAATTATAAACACAAACAGAAATAAAATTATGGTTTCCATCAAGACAGAATATTTCGTTTTTTTGTTGTCCATTATTTGTACAGATCTCTTTACTTCAGTTGTTTGAACGCTGATGCAAAAACAGAATACGCGTTCTTCAACAATAACTCTTAACAATATTTGTGATATTATGATTTAAGGTCTTCTTGCATAATTGCTGTTTCTTTTTAATAAAATCGTTGTTTAACATTGCTCATATCTTTCCTGTTAATAAGGTAACGGCAAAGACAAGTCAGTTTAAATTCATTATTTTATTTGGTATAAAATAATAAACATCCAGCATAGCCTTGTGCATGACGATACTTATTCATATAAATCACGTTTTTTTGTGTTCTTAAACTGAAGACAACAACATATGTTTTTTCAAATTCTGTCTTTACCGTTATTTGACCCTTTTTGTGAAAATGACCCTGGATCTTTCTGTCAACGGAGCTGAAATGTCACTACGGAGACGCATAACATTTAGTTTCCGTTTTGTTTTTGTTTTTTTTGATTTTTGTTAGATTCTAATAATCTTTCCTTAAATCTTTATTTCTAAGTTGATAAATTCACATAGAGATAAATTCTTAGAAAACTGCTCAAAAGGCGATGATTGCTTTCCTATTACCCTTGAAATGATTTGTTATTTTTTTTTCCTTTTCTTATGATAACCATAGTGCTGCGCAAGGTTTTGTATTCCAAATTTTTGTTTTATTAGAATTTAGATGTTAGTCCGAGCATTGCTAATAAATCACATTATTCCAACCTCTCTATTAGATGACTTTTCTTTCTACAAATTTTTCTTGAGGATCAAGTAAAATATTTTTTTTTTAAAATCACTTTCTAGATTTTGCTAGAGAATAGTAAATAGTTAATTAGAATTCCTTCAATTATTCTTCAATTTAGACTAGAAATAATTTAAAAGGAAAATAACTCGTTATATTAAAAAAATCACTCTGTATAAATTTTGGAGAAAAGGCAAAAGTTTGGAACGTACCGAATAGTCAAAAAAACTTCTTGGTAAAATATATGAACGACATTGTAGTCGGGTGCTAAAGAATCTAGGCGTGGGCTATATATTGAATAATCGAGGTAGAAAAATTTTAGGCTTAGGAGAGATACTCATATAATTAATATTAATAAATAAGTAGTTTACTATTCAGTTCTTTATAAATAAACATGATGCTACCAATCAGAACATTGTAAAATACTTTTCCGATACTTTTGATCAAATTATTAAGTGAATTGATGTATTGTTTAAGCAAAAATTTCTGGTATAACTATGGCGTTGATTTCAAAACGCTGATTCATTTATTCGCGCTGGTAAGTTTATTTAAATCTACTGCATACCGGTACCTTATTATTTTAATCACATAAAAAACCTCTTGTCATAAAGAATTTTCCGGAATTTATTCTTTCCGTTTCTTTAGAAAGCGATTTATGTCATATTCTACTCTCGAAATGTCTTAAATTACTGAGATGTAACAAAACTATATATTTGTTCAAATGTAACATTAATTCAAAATCATTAAAAAATTAATACCCATAGCGAAATTCACAAGTTGTTCAAAACTGATGAAAATCAGTTCATGTAATGTACTTATTTAAACATGTATGTGGTGCTTCTTCTTCTGTTAATGCATTTTGAAAATTTAAACTGAAACTTTCAAGCAGTAATATTTTTATTTTACACCCCAGGGATTATAACAAAATTTCCTTTTTATTTAAAATTTATTATTCGGATCTTTATAAAAAAAATTGGGTCTTTTTTGACTTTTCAGTAATATGAGCAACAAACATCTAGTTTAGTGTTGACATCTAGCGGGAATAAACAAAACTATTCTGTCTGTGAGAAAATTGTTTCGTGCCTGTTAGCAAGAAATGAGTTAACGTGGACTGAAAAAAAGATAAAAAAATAAATTTGTTTTTATTCCAAATAAAAAGTTCAAAGAATAAGAAAGCAAACATTTCCAGATTCATTGATGATTTAATTTCTGTTAAATTTGAAGCTGGAATTACTAAATAAGTGTTGCTGTCTGCTCAATAGTGCAACAACGAAAACGAGAAATTAAGAAAGTTCCACTTTTTTAACTACAGTGAAAATACACTATTCCACCTAAAACTATACAGCAATTTATTGGTTTTTGTTACAAAATTATTTTTTAAGTAAAGAATAGAATATTTTACATATTTATACATATCTATTATTGTATATATTTTACAAATGAAATTCCAAAGACAGGTTTTATTTAATTACATTATTTAAAAAATATAAAATATATAACTAAAAATATACAATAAAGTAAAATAATATTTAATTACTCATTCTCAATAAATATGGGACTACCAATCAGAACATTTCAAATATTTCTTCCGATATTTTTGTCAGAACTGTTCTGAGCGTCATTTATTAGATAAAATAATACAGTCGGACCTCGATATAAGGTCACCCGCATATAAGGTCATCCCGCATATAAGGTCACTTTTCTAAATTTCCGGTCAAAGAATAGGAATTCTTTGATATGGATTATCGGATGTATGGTCAGGTCTTAAATACCGTAATCGCATATAAGGTCACTTTTGTCTATGATTTCAGTGCCACACTGATTCAATTTCAAGGATTTTTCCGTGGGAACGATCTTTTATCGCCGTCATTTCTCCTATTGACGGAGGGACATCTTTTTCATAAAGCACTTCATCCCCTCAAATTCTAGGAAAAAAGATGATTAAGACAATATTCCTTTACCTGTGTTAATACAGGATCTCAGAACCGCGGCTGTGCTATAGAAGGGGAAAGTGAATATGTGAGACTTGATAATGAAATTGCTATCACTTCTCAAGCTTCGATTTCCGAAATTGTTTCGTAAGTTTTAGATTCCAATGCATTAGAAAGTGAGGATAATGACAGTGATACTGAAAGTGAAGCGGTGACACAAGCAGAAACACTCAGAGCATTAAATTTTCTACAAAACTTAGAAAACATTATACAAAAGATGAAACCAAAATCGCGACAGTCCTGTATTATGGATTATTTTAAGTAAGGTCAGTTGTACATCAGTACTTTGCTTGAGCATGTTAGTACTATTTGTATACAACTTTATTCCGAATTAATTTTTTTTTTAAATAATTTCTTTCTGATTACATTAATTTTAATTGGTTCAACTAAATTAAAAAATTATAACGTAATAAACTGATATTTTTGAACTTATTAAATTTTACAAAGAATTATATTGTATTTATATAATGCTTATTTATTGACAAATACAAATGAATCGGTTATAAGGTCGACCCGCTTATAAGGTCACTTTCGCGAGATCCCAAGGAGTGACCTTATATCGAGGTCCGACTGTAATTATAATGATAGTTTAAACATAACTTTAAATAATGATAAAGTTAATGTTAAATAGTTTAACATAATAACATAATTTGAATTTTCATCCAATAAA
>JAFIDM010000002.1:24917170-24946469 GCA_023159025.1 Thereuonema tuberculata
TTCGACTGCCGTCGATCAACACAAGAAGGGGTCATCCACCCGTGGTTTTTCCTTCGATCTAATTGGTGGGAGATTACTTAAAAGGGAGGCTTCTGCAATTACTTGTCAGCATTGAAAATGGAATGTAATTTCGGCATTCCGAAACTGTATGCTCATTTGTTTTTAAATGTATTTTGATTTTATTTTGAAATTGTGTGTATGCCTTTTCTTTTATTATATTATTTATTATTTAACATTACCTTTATCATTACTTAAAGTTATCTTTAAACTATCATTATAATTATTATTTTATATAATAAATGACGCTCAGAACAGTTCAGACAAAAATATCGGAAGTATTTGAAATGTTCTGATTGGTAGTCCCGTATTTATTGAGAATGAGTAATTAAATATTATTTTACTTTATTGTATATTTTTAGTTATGTATTTTATTATTTTTAAATAATGTAATTAAATAAAACTTGTCTTTGGAATTTCATTTGTAAAATATACAGTAAATAGATATGTATAAATTTGTAAAATATTCTATTCTTTACTTAAAAAATAATTTAGTAATAAAGATAAAAAAAAACAAACCAATATATTGCTATATAGTTTAATGTGGAAAAGTGTTGTTTTCACTGTTGTGAAAAAAGTGGAACTTCCTTAATTTCTCGTTTTCGTTGTTGCACTAAATCGAGCAGACAGCAACACTTATTTAGTAAATTCACTTTCAATTTTTACTTAAATTAAATTATCTATAAACCTGCAAATGTTTACTTTCATATTCTTGAACCTTTATATTTGGAATGAAAATAAATGTTTTTCATCTTTCTTTTCCAGTCCACGTTAACTCATTTCTTGCTAACATTTATAGTCCAACGAATAGAGAAGAAAAAAAAAAGGGGGGTTACCTTACAAAAGGTCCGGTAGTTCTAATTTTTTGATATGTTGTCTAGGATGGTTAGTAATTGTTTAAAATGCACAATGCACAATTCCTCCCCCGCCGCGCCCGCCGCCATCTTAAAAAAAAAACAAAAAAAATCTGCACTTTGTTTAGATTTTCGCTTATATCTTCTGTTTGGTGCATTTTAGCTACAAAAGAGTTCTACGCAATGTTGTAGAGAATACAATTTCCTACAATTTATTTTTTAAATTTTGTTTCTAGAACTGATAGTTACGGAGATATACTCTTTTTGAAAAACAAATAAAACACGCATTTTTTTCGGAAATTTGTCAAACTTCGAACTTCAGGACGCTGTAATTCAGTTATGGCCTATTCTAGGGAAACAAGTATCAGAATAAAATTTGTAGGGAATTTAAATCCCTACAAAACGCGTGTATATTTTTATGAACCAACCCTACGAGTGTTGTGTAAAATCAAAAATCAAGAACAACGGAATATTGCTGGTTTTTGCTATTGTGACGCACTACTACATCAAATAAGAGACCAAAGAGGGGGGTACCTTACAAAAGGTCCGGTTGTTCTAATTTTTTGATATGTTGTCTAGGATGGTTAGTAAGTGTTTAAAATGCAAAATGCACAATTCCTTCCCCGCCGCGCCCGCCGCCTTCTTAAAAAAACAAAAAAAATTGGTACTTTCTTTAGATTTTGGCTTATAACTTCGTTTTTGGTGCATTGTAGCTACAAAAGAGTTCTACGCAGTGTTTTAGAGAATACAATTTCCTACAATTAATTTTTTAAATTTTGTTTCTAGGACTGTTAGTTACGGAGATATATCTGTTTTGAAGAAATAAACAAAAACGCACTTTCTGGAAACTTGTCAAACTTCTAACTTTAGGACGCTGTAATTCAGTTATGGCCTATTCTAGAGGAACAAGTATCAGAATAAAATGTGTAGGGAATTTAATTACCTACAAAACGCAAGTAAATTTTTTGACCTTACGGAGGGTGGGATAAAAAAAAAATCAAAACAACGGAATATTGTGGTGTTTGTTATTGTGAAAGAATATCTAAAAAAAAATTACCAATTACCTTCTAGTGTTGGCTTGAAATTGGAGTGTATACCAACCCTACTTGAGTTTCTGACATGAAACTGAAGATGCTGACAGGTTGATAGTTGCCACAGCTAAATGCCTCTCCCTTACGTACGACGCTGTCGTCATTGTCGGTGAAGACATTGACCTACTCGTCCTGCTAACTGGCACAACACCTGCGGTCAGCAATGTCTACCTCAAAAAACCAACGAGAGGGAAACAGCCAGACCCAATCTAATCCTCCTCCTCCTACAAGTTCAACTCCACAGGCTGTATCTTGCTCCTGCACGCAATATCGGGCTGCGACACCACTTCAACCATTTTTGGGTTTGGAAAGAATAAATTCTGTCAACTTTTTAGGAAAGACCCATCATTGCTGGAGCAGGCGGAGAGGTTCGGGGACCTTGCTGCCACTCCCCACGAAATTTCAGCAGGAGGGAAGAAAATCTTGGTATCCCTGTATGGTGGCAGTAACGAACAGTCATTGAGTCACTTCGCCACAGCAAATTCATGACCAGTACCACCCAGCTCAATCTGGCTAAACTACCTCCGACCACTGACGCAGCACATTTCCACTTCCTGAGTTCATACCAGCTGGTCATGGAGTGGATGGGGATTGTCAAAGACCCGATCGAGTGGGGCTGGTGTAGAGGAGCTCGGGGCCTGGAACCCATTAGGATGAGTAGCGACGGTGCTCCTCCAAACCTGCTTAAAACCATCTCATGCAGATGCACAACTGGCTGTATTGGGGCGTGTGTCTGTAAAAAAGGCGGGCCTCAATTGTTCCGCCCTATGCAAATTCTGTGCTGGCCAAGAATGTGACAACAGGAATGAGGTCGTCGTCGACGACGAAGACGACGACGATCGAGTAACTTCGCCATTTGACGAAAATGAAGACCCCGACTTAATTAACTCACCCCCTATGAAACGAGCGAAGCAGATGTAAATTTGTTTTCTTTTCAGTTTTACTTCAATTAATATCGATTTTGGTATGATTATTAATGCCTTTTGTTCTTACTTTGTTTACATACATGCATCTTTAAAAAATGTATCTGCTGTGTTGGTGGGATATTTTAAATTGAACATCCGCTCTCACCAGTAGGTATTCCAGTGAAACAGTACCTGCCTCATGAGCATTGCGCTGTAACATGTCAGAAACTCAAGTAGGGTTGGTATACACTCCAATTTCAAGCCAACACTGGAAGGTAATTGGTGAATTTTTTTTACATACTCTGTGCGTCACAATAACAAAAACCACAATATTCCGTTGTTTTTGATTTTTTTTTTACCCCACTCTTCGTAGGGTCAAAAAATTTACATGCGTTTTGTAGGTAATTAAATTCCCTACACATTTTATTCTGATACTTGTTTCCCTAGAATAGGCCATAACTGAATTATAGCGTCCTAAAGTTAGATGTTTGACAAGTTTCCAGAAAGTGCGTTTTTGTTTATTTCTTCAAAACAAACGAACATATAAGTCCTAGAAACAAAATTTAAAAACTAAATTGTAGGAAATTGTATTCTCTACAATATTGCGTAGAACTCTTTTGTAGCTATAATGCACCAAAACGAAGTTATAAGCCAAAATCTAAAGAAAGTACCAATTTTTTTTTGGTTTTTTATGATGGCGGCGGGCGCGGCGGGGGACGAATTGTGCATTTTGCATTTTAAACACTGACAAACCATCCTAGACAACTAATCAAAAAATTAGAACTACCGGACCTTTTGTAAGGTACCCCTCTTTTTGATCTCTTATTTGCTGGACTAGTGTGTCACAATAGCAAAAACCGCAAAATTCCGTTGTTCTTGATTTTTTTTTTTACCCTTCACTCCATAGGGTGGATTCATTAAACTATACATGCGTTTTGTAGGTAATTAAATTGCGTTTTTTTTTATTTTTTCAAAAAGTGCATATCTCCATAACTATCAGTCCTAGAAACAAAAATTTAAAAACCATATTGTAGGAAATTCTATTCGCTACAACATTGCGTAGAACTCTTTTGTAGCCATAATGCACCAAACAGACATTATAAGCGAAAATCTAAAGAAAGTATCAATTATTTTTGGTTTTTTTAAGATGGCGACGGGCGCGGCGGGAGAGGAATTGTGCATTTTGCATTTTAAACACTTACTAACCATCCTAGACAACATATAAAAAAATTAGAACTACCGGACCTTTTGTAAGGTAAAACACGTCTATTCGTTGGACTATTAGGAAACAATTTCCAAATCGATTTTGTTTTTTCCCGCTAGATGTCAACACTAAACTAGATGTTTGTTGCTCAAATTACTAAAAAGTCAAAAAAGATCCAATTTTTTTTAAAAAGATCCGAATTATAAATTTTAAATTAATAGGAAATTTTGTCATAATCCCTGGGGTATAAAATGAAAATATTACTGCTTGAAACTTTCAATTTAAATTTTCAAAATGCATTAACAGAAGAAAAAGCACCACATGAATGTCTAAACATTACTTACATTACATGGACTGATTTTCATCAGTTTTGAACAACGACTTACTTGTGAATTTTGTTATTAATTTTTTAATGATTTTGTATTAATGTTACATCTCAGTAATATAAGACATTTCCGAGAATAGAATATAACATAAATCGCTTTCTAAAGAAACGGAAAAGAAAAAATTCTGGAAAATTCTTCTTCATGACAAGAGGTTTTTCATGTGATTAAAATAATAAGGTATGCAGTAGATTTAAATAAACTTACCAGCGCGAAAGAATGAATCAGCGTTTTGTAATCAACGCCATATTTAGACCAGAAATTTTTGCTGAACAATTCATTCAATTCACTTAATAATTTGATCAAAAGTATCGGAAAAGTATTTTACAATATTCTGAATGGTAGTGCCATGTTTATTTATAAAGACCTGAATAATACACTAATTATTTATTAATATTAATTATATGAGTATCTCTCCTAAGCCTAAAATTTTTCTACCTCGATTATTCAATATCTAGCCCACGCCTAGATTCTTTAGCACCTGACTACAATGTCGTTCGTATATTTTACCAAGAAGTTTTTTTGACTATTCGGTACGTTCCAAGCTTTTGTCTTTTCTCCAAAATTTCTACAGAGTGATTTTTTTTAATATAACGAGTTGTTTTCCTTTTAAATTATTTCTAGTCTAAATTGAAGAATAATTGAAGGAATTCTAATTAACTATTTACTATTCTCTAGCAAAATCTAGAAAGTGATTTTAAAAAAAAAATATTTTACTTGACTTTTCTTTCTACAAATTTTTTTTGAGGATCATCTAATAGAGAGGTCGAAATAATGTGATTTATTAGCAATGCTCGGACTAACATCAAGAGGATTGGGTCGTGTTTATTTACTCTTTTTACTTTTCCAATGCTATTAATCCCTAAGGCTACTAATTATGAAGGGACGGAGATTTGAAATCTAAAACTCACCAAAAAAAAATAATCACAAAATAGATGTTCAAATACGACAAAATAATAAAAAAAAAAAACATCAATAGAGAATAATATGCATTACTTGAAGAACGAGAATAAAAAGAAGGAAGTTCGTTGCTTAATGGTCTGTTTTTGTTATCATTTGTAAAAGATTTGCCCTTAAAGAGAAAATCAAAACTATACACACCTTATCAGTTTTTTTTTTAAATATTTTTGTGTTTTTTATTTCTGTAATTGTTAAATGTTATTAACACAATCGTCAAATCCCTTAAAAAGGGAAGAGCAAAAGTAAAAGGAAAGAAATTCATAATAGGAAACAGAAAATGCAGGATATTTAACTACAAATGAATATTAAAGTGGTCTCTTACACACTTAAGCCTTTTTAAATACTTGATAACAAAAACAAAAAAAGAAACAAACTGGAAACAATTAGACAATAATTAAACCTAAATATTTCTCTTGAGAATTACTAATGTAAAACAAATACGTAAATTTGAAAAAGCGAAACTTCTCTTTGAGACGACAGTATTAATCATTAGAACCCACTATAAGTAAGGTCATTCCATTACATTATACGCAACTATTATACGCAACTATTTTTAGACATCATTTATTTGTATTTTATTAGAAATTATATATCGTCGGCGTGTCGGCGTGGTCAAGTGGCTTAGACGGCGGTCTCACACGAGGCTGATACGCCGGCACCTGGGTTCGAAACCCGGTATCGGCTTGGATATTTACTTTCTTGTTTGTCTTCTTCTACTCTTTCTCTTCTTCCGCCATCTGCGTCTATGGCAATTGAAGAATTGGGAAATTTAAAACTGGAGAGAAAAAATTTCAGCATTTCCGACCATTACAGGGTTAGAGCGAGAAATCCAGAAGAACAAAAGCTCACGTGGGGTGTGCCCACGGCCCTACGCCCAATAAATAATATTTATCTGTATTTTATTTATTTTAACCGTTAACCGTTATTTATTTTATAACATTCGTTTTCTATTTCCTAATTATTGATGCTCTGTTTATTTTCAAATTCTTTTACGTTGCAGCCGTTGAATCTGTTAATTAATTTAATTTTGTAATGTTTAAAATTCAATACTTATTGATATTATTAATTAATCGTTCAATCAAATTCTTCAATGTAAATACTACAATAACCAATGTTTTAAGTTTAATAAATTAATTCAGTTCATTTCCAAGATTTGACTCGTTGTCTTTCGATTCCAAAGATTCTTCCACAAACACCATTACAAATTTGTTGCCGAAATCATGGTCTTTGCAGCTTCAAACGGAGGAAACCTCAACATTTCCCGCTACAGTCAAAGACTTCGTGGACTCCTGCCACTGACAGATATGACAACCGAACCTCAATCCACCCAGAGCTATGCTTCCTTCGCAAGCCATTCCCGTACACTACCAACGGTACAGGTAACCGACAATGTTTTAAGCTAGGCAGAACGAAGAACCCATCTGATGGCTCAGAGATTGACCCCAAAGCCTAACACAACTTACGGGACACAGCCACAGAATTGAAGAGTTTCTACTTCGCACTGGCAGGAACAGCTCGCAAATGGTTGTTTTCGACCAGATGAACCGCAGATTAACTCCTGGACGGCTTCAAAGAGCATTTTGGCGCAACATTCATCGCCCCCTGTGACAACGGTCAGCAGGCTAGATGTGTGTTGGAAACAACCCAGAGATCGAATGAAACCTACCAGTATTACAGTGAAGACGTCTTGGTTCTTTGACGCCGAATGGAAGAGAAAATGTCTGATGGAACAAAGCTCCAAAACCTCGTGAAAGGCGTCGGAGAAATCACTGAGAAATTCACTATAGAATGTCATAGGATCGAATCAATGATACAGAGCCGAGTCACAGATTCAATGCAAGTCCAACGATTTCCCAAAGTCACCTGCATTGGGATAGCTCCAAACGCCAGTCTCACAGGAAGTGCCTGGAATTTAAACATTTATGGGATCGCTGTGGTTTCCTTTACAATATGAAGTGAATTTTTTTTTTTTTTTTTTTTTTTTACTTCAAGATGTTTTATGGTATTGAAGTTTAGTTTTGTTTAATTTTCAATATAGGAATACTTTTATGAAAATATAGATAATTCACTATCTTAATACTGATCAAAGCAAATTAAAGTCACTTTTTGTATTTCAAAGTGTTTTTATATCTTTAAGGACAATGAATACTGGTCCTGGGTTCTTGATCAACCTTTAGAAATTGTATAATCTGGATTAAGCGTAAATAACAAACGTCGAATTTAATATAATTTCACGATTATTTGCTTCTGGTAAGGCAAATAGTAAAATTTTCAACACAAAATGAGCTTATAATACCGTTATGGTTTTTCAGTTCTTTAATGATTTAGATCTGCTAGATTCAATTTCGTGAAGCCAATATTGACAAATCACCTGATGATCTTTCGAATGATGCTTCAGTTGAATGTATATCAATTTTGCCTTCGTCCAGGATTTGTTGGAATTGCAGTCATCCAATGGAAGAAAGAATCTAATTTGTAACATAAAATAAAGTCACACTAAGAGTAATTTTACTAAATTGCCATTTTACTTATTGTATCCAGATACTGAAAGAATTGTTGTACTTGTACTTTAATGTCCACAAAAACAACTATCTTTAAAGCTTTGAAGGTCTGGGCTCACTTCCATGATGTCCAGACAAATAGCAGGTGAAGGTTGTACTGTCTGTTGATGGATTGGATCCATCCAAAGAATTTTCACAAAATGTTGGAACGAATCTTGAACTTCGATGTCCAGATGTTTGATGATACAGCTTATGATTTCAAGGATGTGTCATTTTCCAAAATGAGTATCAAGGCAGCAATGAGAACAAGACACAGTACCTAAGGAAGTTCATGTTGATAGTAGTTCAGTGTCAGCAGTGGAATATGAAGACGATACTCAAGCAAACACTTTAAATACTAGAAGGAAACCTACCTATTTTTTGGCTTTATTTTGAAATTGGTTCTTTAAAATTTTAAAATAAAATAAAATATTGTATTAGTCTTTTTTGTTATTTCCATCTGCAAATTCCGAGTTTCGTTGAGAATCATTTAAGAGCTTCGTTGAAAGAATGTTGTTTATTAGCAATGTTAAGACCTATTACAAAATGATTACGTCGTGTTATTTACTTTTACCATAGCATTAGGAACGCTAATCTGGAATCCAGTCATGTATTAGTCCGTTACGTTCCTAATTATGAAGCTAAGGAGATTTCAAATCAAAAAGGTCACCGTCGTACATGATAGAAAAATAAAGTTTTTGATTTCCAAACAAAATAAAATGAATAACATGGAAATACCGAAATGGCTTTTAAATAAAAAAAGATTAAAAGTGAATTCAAGTTAGCGAAATGAAGCCCTTCACATTTGAAATGTGCATACAAAAGTACTTAATACCTACGTAATTTTGCAATCACTTTTGAAATTAACTTTCAAGGAAAAATTTACAATGAACATAAAACTTCATTTACTTTAAAATACAGGATCTGTCAGAAATAATTTGCTAATGATATCGAATGAGATGGTGCAGAGTATACAGTAAAAGAAGGCAAGGATAGTCAGATGTAGTATTCTATTGTTGTTTTTAATCTTACATATGTTGTTCAATATAACTGCCTTTACTAACTCGGCAGATGTCCAAGCGATAGTCAAGTTCCTGCCACGTTCCGTCTGCATCAATGCTATCTATAATAACTATTGGCTGGAAACTATCGTAATTACATATATTGAACACCTGTAAGGTAAAAAATAAAACTTGAATACTACGTATGTCCATCCGAGCATCTTATTTTACTGTTCTCTACACCACGGGTTCCAAGTTGTGTTCCGCGGAACGCTAGGGTTACACCTATAAAACTGGGTATTCCGCAACAAAATTCGTTTTTGAGTTCTAATTAAGAGATTAAAATATGAAGGAAAAGATTTTACGTGCGCTGCGCATAATTTAAGAGAACAAAGGAGTAAGCCGGCATACCTAATGAACCAAGTTCACCAGGTATGCCGGCTTACTTCTTTGTTCTCTTAAGTTTGAAATAGTTACGCAAAACTTTATATAATAAAGTTTCAAAAATCATTAATAGTCCATAGGGAGAGAATTTGTTGTTTAATTTATAATCACTAAATTTGTTGGGGTTCCACAATTTTCCAAAAATGAAAAGGGTTTCCACGATACAAATAAGTTGGGAGGCGCTGCTCTGCACCATTCTCAAACAATATCCTTTCAAATACTATCTGTATTTCTAAAAGACTCTGTATAACTTAAAGGATTCAAATCGTATTTTATTTCTGTAGTTTTCCATTTAATTTAATAATTTTTGCTTTTTTTGTTAAGTTTTGATTAATTTTCTGTTAGTAACTGAAACATAAATTGATGCGTCCAAATGTTTACTGAGTTAAATCCTAGAACAGCTGTTTCACGCTCTTCCCAGCCTTTGTTCTGTTTAATTTAGATTATTTTGATTATCTGAATATCTATTTTTGTAGCAATTTCCATTAACAGAAATGAAAATCTAAAAATAGAAATAGGAAAGATAAAAACTCATTTACGTTGGTGCTAAAAATAAAAGATAAATTTTATGACACTTATTACGTAACAGAATAAAAAGAAATCAGAAATTCTTGAAGCTTCACTTCCTTTACTGATAATCGACTGATAGTTTTGTAGCAGAGGGAAATGAGTGAATTCGTGACTTTTATTAAGTTTATCACTCAATGATAACAAATATTGTAAATAAAGCACGAAGAAGCATCTAGCAATTAAAAAAACAAGATAAGAGCAAGTGAGTAAACAAATTTAATTGTAGTATGTCAGAAAGAAATTGAGTGTTTGAAAAAGTTAGAAAAATCGTGGAGAATTCAAACTCAATAAAGACGTGAAAATATGTTTGGATATCAAATGATTTTGATTCACTGATCGATATTCGACGACAGATTTTTTTTAAAGAGGTAAAAATTCCATTAAAAAATAATGGTTTGAAGAAAACAGACCTTCTATTAAGTGAGAAGATGTAACAGGTTTGAAGATTCATAACAAAGAAAGCACAGATGATAAACATAATATTTATATGCAGTGGATATTTTATACATTTTAATTAATGAAATTTGATTAAAAAAATTGGAAAAATATTCCGACAAGATATAATCCCAAAATGTTAGTTCAAAAGCGACGAAAAACAAACAAACGCACAAGAATGCAATGAATTGATGAGGGAAGTGAATGAAACGAGTAAATTAAAATTTTTATAACGAAAGAAATGCATAAGAAGAAACAAGAACAGAAAATGATTATTGATATGTCCTCTTACACATTTAAGCTTTTAAATAATTTAATAGCTAAAGAAAAAATAAAAACAATGAACTGGAAGGTAATGTAAATATTAATTAAATTAAAATATTTCGAAAAATTGCTTAACTTACAAACAAAAAAAA
The DNA here is from genome assembly GCA_023159025.1 of Thereuonema tuberculata. NCBI lineage: Eukaryota > Metazoa > Arthropoda > Chilopoda > Scutigeromorpha > Scutigeridae > Thereuonema > Thereuonema tuberculata. The sequence continues at coordinate 24,928,031 of JAFIDM010000002.1, forward strand.
TAAATTTGAATTGGTGAAGATCTGTATAAGACGTCACCATTAATCAGGAGAAACTACGAGAATGGTTTAAGATCACGGCAGAATATTATTGGAAAACACAACTTCCATTTCTTGAAAGTAGATTTCGAGAAAAAGAGATAATTTACCCAAAAACGATTCTACATATTATTAATGAAATGATGAAATATTATTTACAAAAATATTTTACTTTATTATATGTTTTTAATTGTAAATTTTATTATTTTTAAATATTGTAATTAAATAAAACCTCTCTGCGAAATTTTTGAAGTATATAATATCCTTTCCTAATATAGAAAACTAATTAATAAATAAATTCAATTTCTAATTTTCATTCTGACTTTTTGGCAATCTTTTTCTTTCATTATCCTGAAGATTATAACTATATTGATAGGTTTAGTAAAATTCAAGGCTTTTAATGGTGGAGCAAAAAAAAAAAAGCATTTTTGAAAGATGTGATTACATAAATGAATGTTTTCATTTGGCAAAGTCTCCAATTAGGAAACAGTCTTCATTTTGAATAAAAAAAAATCACAATAAATGAGTTACTAAGAATTCATATCAAAAATAAATCTACATTAGGAGTGAAAGACTTTATTAGAGTTCTTCTTAAACGTGAACAGTTAGTGAACATTCAATCTATATCATACATTTGTTCCTTTACTTTTTGTTTTGTATTCGTGAATTGGCTTTGTATCTATTATTACAATCTATGTGATACATTTGTTCCTTTACTTGTTTTATATTCATGCACATCCTTTGTTTTCCAGTTTTGAGTCATTAGGCTAGATAAAGGAATTAACGAATAAATTCCGAAAATTCGCCATATGCATATGAATACCGTATTTATTTCATTTTGAGTTGAGGAGGTAAGTATAAGTTTAAAATCTATATTTCTCTGATCGTACTGTGATTCATTTTCCAAGATTACAATTTATATTGTTATTTTATAGAGTAGAAAAAGATTATAACTATTTACAAATCTCTAAAATCTTTATTTTTAAAACTCTAAAAACTAACAGTATAAAAGATATCACGTAGAGAAATACTATAAACAATCCAAATTTCCTATTTTAGAAAATTAGATTATGCTAAATTGTTTTCTAATTGGGAATTTGGGAACACTAAAAATGAATGTTCCATTTCTATGTCTGTAACTCCATAAAATGAATTAGTTCTATCTAACATTAATTTTGGAATAGCAAAGAATAATTACATAACTCAAAGAATATCACTAAATGAAATAAATAAAATAACATAATTAAAGGAATAATGAATTAAATTAAATAAAATGGAATATTGGAAAGTTTACAATTAGTGTGTATGTTACATTTTCCATGTGAACATTTAAACCATTCTTTTTGCCACTTTTAAATAACTGCCAAAAATAATATAACCATAATTTAAAAAATAATGTAATTTACATATTTTACATTTAGGAGTGTCATTTTGGTACCTAAGCCTCATTATAGTTTGGTGATTGAACAACTATTTTAATGTCCTCGTTTCTCAAAGTCCCAGAATTCTTGTGATTTACAGCTGTGATATAAACTAACTTGACACTTACACTCACAATCACGATCCGTTCATGGAGGATTACTTTAAACAGGGGGGGGGGGATACTTGATAAGCAATCCCACAACAGACCGGGGTTCGAAACGTATGTCGTACTTTTTACATTTTTTAACTTTGTATATGTGCTTTTATGGTCGGCATTTAGTTAATTTTAAACTGCTCGTTAAAACTTTTTATAAAAAATTCAGAAACTTCAAATAAGTTAACAAGAAGAAAATATATTCAAATGAATTCATCTTCCTAAAATCAATAATTTGAAACTTACATTAAGTTTAATAAACTGTCTGCTTAAAAATTCGTTTTATTATTTAATTCTTGATAATATTTAGAAATTAGATAACTGAAATTGAAATCCTAAATATAGTAAACCAATTTGTGATTAAAAATATTTTATATATTATGACATTTATGCAATAACATCAAAAGATATTACAGAATATTTAGACTTTATTTTCTTATCTGATACAATATTTCTTTTTTGAAGTAGTTGAAAGTGAACGAAGTCATTATTTTCACTGATTTATCGCTGAATGGAAAAAGATAAACAAAACGAAAAGAAAGGATCCTGAAAATAGTCAGGTTGATATCTTTTATTTTGAAATTTTTTTAAAAAATATTCATCGTAATCCTAGTAATTTATAATTATAATGAATTGTTTTTCTTTACAATTTAAAATTTAGGCCATGAAATCATCAAAACTTTCAATTTCAATTTTAAAATTTATTTTCAATATTCTATGTTCGTGTATTTACTTTATGAGGACAATTTTTAGTTACAAATAAAAACACAAACAAAGTTTTAGAATTAAATAAAAATCTTGTAAAGACATTGTACAATTTCTAAATTTGAAACTGTGCTACAACTATACTACAAATATAACTTATCCTTCAGCCTATGACTAAGAAAAAAAGTATTTGAATTAATAATTTTTAAAGAATTAAATCGATAATGAAAAAGATTTCTAATATGTATTTAAGAAATATTAGACAACATTTGAGTACATTATATATAATAAAAAAATATTTTCATCACATATTTATGATGTTCATTATATCATACTATTTACAAATATTACGTTAAGTTACAAATATTATAAATATTACGTTATGTTAAGTGGAATAGGATAATAATTTTTTTTTACAAATTTTAATGCATACAAAATTTCTATTAATTTAGCAATGAATCAACAATATAAGTAGCCTCCTCATGTTAATTTATCAAGAATATTATTAAAATTATTAATAGTTTAACAAGATTTTTTCTTTTGCTTTGACATTAGAATTTAATTTGACTAGAAAGATTATCAAAGTATCCCAAGTTATGTACATTAAAACAAAAATTGTACGACTGTATTTTGGATTACATATTTGGAATACATATTTCCATATAAAAGAAGTTTAACGTGCCGGAATAATTCAAAATTAGATATCAATCCCAGGCACAAAGTTAAAGTTAGGATTCGCACCTTGAGTTGACATCGGGAAGAGACTGGGACGGACCGTTTCGTCCTCATTAGGACTCCTCAGCCAGCCAAACTCCTCTGACTTTATTTAACTTTAACTTTAGCTTTGTGCCGTGGATTGATACCTACTTTTGACATATTTCCATATTTGGAACCAGCAACTTGATTATAAGAGACAGTCTATATGGGCTTTTAATATAAGTATATTTTAAATATTCTAGTATCATTTATTTTTGCATTATTTTGAAATCCCATTTCGTTTCCTTATTCATTTTCTTATTTAAGGTTTTGCTATGGCTTATTGCCGTGTTATTGGACTAAAATTCAAAATACGTTATTAAGTTAAAAATTAAGAAATTTATCATTATTTAAAGTTATCTTTGAACTATCGTTATAATTATTATTTTATATGATAAATGCTCAGAACAATTCTTACAAAAATATCGGAAAAAGTATTTGAAATGTTCTTATTAATAGTCCCATATTCATTGAGAATGTAATGGAAGTGAAGTGTAAGATAATCATTTATTAATAATAGTTATATATCTTTCAAAAGCTGATATTGTATTAATTTTTATTTCTCAATAGAGAGGCCACATCTAGATTCGCTGGTACATTAGTGTAAAACATGTCTCCTTACCTTACCAAAGATAATTTTTTGTTCATTCTGTTAATTTTACCATAAAAGTTAATTTTGAAAGCAAAGGCTAAAGTAATTTCAACATTTTTTTAGTTGGAAAGTTTGAATTAATTTGGAAACAATAGCTTAAATAGTTTGCAGTTAAATTGTTATCTAAAAATTAAAAAAAGTAAAAGGGTTGTAAAATATGTAATTAATGTTTTACTTCTTTATTTGTTTTGTCTAATTTATATTATTTTGATAATCTTAAATCTATGTCGGTAGTAATTTGTAATTACAGATACGAAAATCTAAAAATAGAAGTACTGAAGTTAAAGTCCTTTCAGTTAACGTTAAATAAAAAGAACTAAATTTTTATGACACTTGTTACGTGATAAAATAAAAAGAAATTGAAAATTCTTGAAGCTTCGATTCGTTTGCCGATATTTATGAGCAGTGGAGAGTGAATGAATTCGTGACGTTTATTTAATTTATCACTGAAATGATAACAAATATTGTAAATAAAGCAAAAAGAAGCGCCTAGCAATTAAAACAAAACAAGATAAGAGTGACTAAACGAAATTAATGTTTTATTAATAACAAAAAAAAAAAAAGGAAATTCGATATTGGCAGAGGTTAAAAATAATTAGGAGAATTATTTAGATTTAAAATAAATTCGAATATGATCCAAATCCATATTTTTTTGTTTGAAAAAGACGCAACAGGTTTGAAGATTCATAATAAACAAAACACACGAGAGAGAAACACAACATATGTATACAGTTTAGTATAATTAAATAAATTTAAAAAAGAGGTGATTCATCCAAAAAACAATTTATGATTAATAATGAAGTGATTAACCGTTCCTGCATGCCGTGCGGCCATTGTGTCGGAACCTGGGTTCGAATCCTGGCATCTGCATGGCTGTTTCTTTTTTCTGTGTTTCGTCCGTTTCTACCTGGAACTTACTATATTAGTGGTATTCTGGACTTGATGTGAATCTCGTCCCACCTTCTTGAACTTTACTAGCTCGAGCGTGACGGTCATCATATGAGGCTAGTTTCGGTGGTCCTTAGTTGGCCGAAATCGACACTAAAAAGAAGAATGAAGTGATTATATATTTATTCCATATATTATTTTACTTTATTGTATATTTTTAGTTATGTATTTTATTTTATTTAATTACAATATTTAAAAAATATCTCTCTTTGGAATTTCATTTATAAAATATATACAGTAAATAGATATGCATAAATATATAAAAATATGTAATCTTTACTTAAATAAGAAGTTTAGTAATAAAAAAACAACAATAATATATTGCTATATAGGTTTCTGTTGTGCAAGAAGTGGAACTTTCATAATTTCGTGGTTTCGTTGCTGGACTAGCAACACTTAGTGAATCCAGTTTGAATTTTTGCACAAACTGAATCATCTATAAACCTGCAAATTTTTACTTTCATATTCTTTCAAATAAAAATAAATTATTTTTTTTATATTTTTTCCGATCGACGTTAACTCATTTCTTGCTAACAGGTAGAAAACAATTACCTAATCGACAGAATAGTTTTATTTTTTCCCGCTAGATGTCAGCACTAAATTAGATGTTATTTGCTCAAATTACAGAATAGTCAAAAAAGAACTTTCTTTTTATATAATAAATATCATAATTATAAATTTTGAATAAAAGAAAATTTCATAATAACCCCTTAAGGTATAAAAGAAAAATATTACTGTTTGAAAGTTTCATTTATTCTAAAAAAAATTATATTTTCAAGGAGAAAATCGTCTCCTCTTTTTCAAGCCTAACTACAGAATATGTTGCGAAATTCTTAACAATCTCAGACTTCATGCTACATAATATTAACAAGTTGTTAATAACAATTAATTACCAGAATAGAGTTTAAAATTTTTCAATAATAATCGAAATGAAAATAACAGAAATGAAAATCTAAAAATAGAAATAGAAAGATAAAAAGTCATTTGCATAGGTGTTAAAAATAAAAGATAAATTTTATGACACTTGTTACATAATAGAAAAAAAACGAAATCTACAAATTCTTGAAGCTTCACTTCCTTTACTGATAAAAGACTGATATTTTATGAGCAGTGGAGATTGAATGAATTAGTGACGTTTATTTTCTTTATCACTGAATGATAACAAATACAGTAAACTCCCGATTATCCGCGGAATTGGGTGTCGCGGCAACCTCGGATAAGCTTCTTCAACTCCATTCTATATTAACAACTGCACTTGGTTTCACATTTAACAACAATTGTTTCTTACAATCAACTAGTCCATCGCCCTGTCTTCCCCTGGTAAGAATGGGGTAATCCAAGAAGAATCGATTCCAAATGGTTATGGCAAAAAGTGATATTTTATTCCTTTTTGAATGAACTCATTATTTGATAGCACACGAACAAATAGAATAAAAGTAGGTTTGGATATTCTGGTAGCAGAAATAGTACAATGGTAGCGTTCTGACTGCGAGGACGAAGGTTCTCGGTTCGAATTTCATGCAATGCGAAAAACAAAAGAAAATATTATAATCTGACTTTCTCAGCAAGGGAAACTAATAATTAACAATTACGCCGGACAGACAGAAAAATAAAAGATTTTAGTAATATAGATTCGTGAGTTTATCTTGAATTACAAACAACTACCACAATTATCATACAATATACAATTATTAGCAATATGAATATAAGCTATCAACATTGTCAAGCAATTCTCTCATTTCTGAGGGCCCAGAACCACTCAAATATTTTTCACAAAAGTTATGGAAACAATGTGTGAGTTGTGGCAATGAGATGTGCGCTGGTATATCTCACGATCCCATTCTACTGCAGTTTTCCTAAACATGTATCGAGGAGGCAACAAACAGCGACAACATGATACAGAATTTAAGCAAGTTCATCTTATTGGTATTCACCACGTCCAGCAAGTTGACTATAACAGAGACATTCTATTAAAGATTTCAAATATTCGAGTATCGAATTTACACATTTTGGACATTATTTTGAAATCCACTTTCATTTCCAGATACATTTTCTTATTAGATACAAAAAATAAATTTAATCTTTTATCTAATAAATAAAAAAGAAATTCTGTAGTAACTGAGTGCAATGCCGTTCCTTTATTTTATCAAAGATAAATTATCAAAAAGGTTCTTTACCTTTCGGTACCATGAAAGCCTCCAGTCTTTCCTCCAAAATTGATATCAGGCTATATTCAACACATTATGTCGCAGATAGAATAAATTATTTGCAAGTTTTCAGAAGCTAGTAAAGAACATTATTGGATTTTAGTAACGTCTGTACTACTTTTTCTCAACAGATTTTTTTTTTAATAAAACGAGTTAATTTCATTTTTAATTATTTTTTAACCAATTTCTAAATTGAAGAGAAATTAAATAGAAAGTTGTGGAATCTGAAAGGTTTCTAATTAACTTTTTAAATATTGTCTGGCAAATTCTCAGAAAGTGACTATTTAATATGGAAAGTTGCTCTGCAAAACTTACACTAGAAAATTTCGATCCATCTCCAAATGTGGACTTTCCTTGAGGATCATCTAAGAGCTTAATTGAAAAAACATTGTTTATAAGCAATGTCCACACCAATAGCCATACGATTGGGTCGTGTTTATTTATTTTGCCGTAACGCAATAGGAACTCTAACCTGTAATCGAATCATCTCACTCCTTAAAGTTATAAATTTTGAAGGTAATCTATAGGTCAACGTCGGGTATCAGTGAACTTGATTTTCATGATTGCCAAACAAAAGAAAATGAAAAGCTTGGAAGTAACTGGAATAGATTTTAAATAATAAATTGCTGAAAGTCAATTCAGTTTAGCCAAATGAAATCACTCATATTTTAAAAAAAGTATACAAAAATTGTATACAAAATACAAAAGAATTTTTGTTTCTTTTATTTCGGGGTAGGGCAGTGGCCACACCCCAAGTGTGCTTTCATCCTTGCGGATCTAACCTCAAAATAGTCAGAAATTCTGAAGATGTTTGTGTCCATTTTCTATTCTGACAATTTTTAAACCCTTCAATGCCATAGACACCGGAAATGAAAGAGAAGAAGAAGAAGAAGCAGACAAACACAGGAAAAAAAGTAAACATCCAAGCAACGCCGGGATTCGAACCCAGGCTCACACACCAGCCTCGAGAAAAACCGCCATCTAATCCTCTAGACTTATTGATACGGCTACAAAAGTACTAAATAACTGTGTATTGTATCATTGGAGAATTCTTTAACTGCTGCTTTTAAAAGTAAATTTTAAGGAATCATTTAGAATTTCATTAATCATTATTTAAAACCTAACTTAAGAAGGATTCTAATCGTCTTTAATTTTAAATTAAGTTTTAGATTATAAAGTAACTAGCAGCAAAGCCTGTCGGACGATAAGCATAAAAAAATCTGGGAAATCATTTTATTATCAACTATCAACTATAAAGTAAATATCTCCTTATAAACTACATTTTTGTAAAAACAGCATCAGATCCTTCTATCAGATGTGCTTGATCTATTCGGTCAAGAATTTTGGTTTTAACGTTGCAAGCACGACGTGCTCGAGAAATAGCAACATATAACTGTCCATGACTAAAAACAGGCTCTGGTAAATAAATACCAACCATATTTAAAGTTTGTCCTTGTAAATAAATTTTACTAAAAGTAAGAATAGAATAATTATTATTTTTGACTCATAACGCCGAAAGGCATTTAAAACTCACCTTTGTAATCTAAATATTGCGCTAACTTGTGAACGAAGCTTCTACGGCAAAAATGGTTTTGAGTTTCAAAATCAGCGTAAAAAACTGAGTAATGATGCCAAATTTCATTAAAATGGGTGGAGTGGTAACAAAATTATTTGGTTTTGAACGTAAGTCTTTTTAGAATTTCAGTTGTCTAGGTCAGTTCCCAAAGATAAAATTTCATGGAAACAACATGGAATGACAAAATGAACTAACATTTCATCCAATTTGAGTATCCTTGATTCAATGGTACTATTGAGAACCTTGGATCTATCTTAATAGCTTAATTATATCGAGTTACAGACAGACAGACAGACAGACGAACTTAGCCAGTTATGTAAGTTGATGTCAACTTTTCTTTTGTTGGAAAGTTTTAAATTAGTTTGGTGACAGTAGCTTAAACAATTTACCGATAAATCGTTATCCAAAATTAAGAACAGAAATGAAATGTATTGTAAAATAAGTAATTAAAGATTTTTACTTCAATCTTTATTTTGTCTAATTTAGATTTTTTTGATTATCTGAATATCTATTTCTGTAGCAATTTGGAATAATAGAAATGAAAATCTAAACAAACAAAAAAAAGATAAAAACTCATTTGCGTTGGTGTTAAAAAAATGATAAATTCTTATGACACATATTATGTAATAGAATAAAAACCACAAATTCTAAAGCTGCATTTCTTTTGCTGATAATACAGTGATATTCTGTAAATTCTTTATACAGCAGTGTAAAGTGAATTTTGTTTGGTTTATCACTGAATGATAACGAATATTGTAAATAAAGCAAGAAGAAAAACCAACAATGAAAACAAGAAGATAAGGGCAAGTGATTAAAAAGATTTAAATTTTTTGTACTATCACGAAAATATACGAAATTGGATATTTCAAAACAAGTTAACAGAAAACAATTCAAACTCATTAAGTACGTGAAAATATATTTAATTACATATCAACTAATTTTGATTCAGTGATCTATAGGCAAAATTCGACTACGGTTTGATGGTTTGAAGAAATCAGCCCTTCTATTAAATTCGAAACACAATAGGTTTCTTAGTAAAAAAAAAAAACCCACAGGAGATCATCATAGCATTTATATGCAGTACATATTTTTAGAAAAGAAATTTAAAATGCAGATAATGAGGAAAAAAATAGAAGCCAACGACTGCACATACATAACTAAACATTCACGCCTTTGAATTTATCATCAGAGAGAATCGGGAACGGCCGTTTCGACCTTTTTAGGGACTCATCAGCCTGACCCAACCTTTTCGACGATGATAAACCCAGAAAGGCGTGAAAAATATGTGGAAGTCACTTTCGCTCCCAAAAGTGACTTCGAACAACATAAGCAACAATAAAAAATAAGTACAACTAACCCTCTGCTATCGCGTCCAATTGGTGCCGCTATTGCCGTGCTATAGCCGAAAACGTGATACCCGAACTGAAGAACTTATGGTAATAATTCTTATTGGTGCCCTGACCTCAAATTTTACTCCTAATTTACCCTAGTTTGATCTCTTTGTAATAAAATTACTTTAATGACAAACCAATGCTGAAAATTAAAAAAAAAATCACGGTTTTATAAATAATAAAAACATAGCATAATAGCCCATTTCATTTACCTTTTTGGGGAAGATGAGGGGCTTGGGTAGGTTACGAATATATATTCCGATCATTTTTGGATGACGCAAAAATTTACAAGAAAAATAAAGTGCGAGAATTTTTTCTTTGAAACCCAGAATTTTCAAGACAAAAATCTTGAAATGAATTAGTCCTATCTAATATTAATTTCGGAAATTTCATCATTGTGCAACATGTAATTCATCCTCAAAATCAGAAATCGATATCAGCCTTCTTCAGCCTCTGTTGGGAACAATACGGAGGCTGATAGGAGTTTTTTAATTGAGGAGATTTGATAAAAGATGATTGAAGAGTCGACAGCATTGTGACAACAGTTCCTTGTCGATTCACAGCCAATGTAGATTAAGAGATAATTGGAACAATCCTCAATTTTAACATTTGCTCATTGCAAACCGCCACTATCTTGACAGCTCACTATCTTTACAGAATAAATATTAATTTTAAAATGAAAATCTGTTATCGTTATGATAATGACACTTTCTAATCTATACAGAATAAGGTGTGTAGTAGTATCAAAAAAAAAGAGGACCAAACACACTAAAGTAAATATAAATACATTTACAAAATTCATAATCGTCACATGCACATGTTCCGAGGTATCTTATACAAACCTCTTCTTCAGACTACAAGTAAGAAAGAATACAAACTAGGCTTTTCTGGATTACTAACATTCTTCTTATTTTCTTCTCTAGGTTTGAATATGTTTTTAGAAACATAAATATGTTAAAAAAATAAATGTATTAAAATGAATTCTTTGCGTAAAATTAAATAATTGAAACTTTTTAGAATAAGTTGAATAAATTATTTGCTAAAAAATTTCGCTTTCTAAGTTAGGTTAACCTAACCTAATGCTATTTTGATAACTGCAAATTTCTCAATTAATATTTAATAATTTAGGATTTAAAGATTTGACATTCAAACCATGGAACTAAAAATGATATATTTATAATACTTATGGAATCAAATGATCAGGTTTCATTTGCTTATCTGATACCATAGTAATGTTCTGAAGGAATTGAAATTGAATGAAGTAATCATATTTACTTGTTTATCGCTGAACGGAAAACAAAACAATATCTTTAAATAGTCAGGTTGACTATTTTTGATGTGAAAACTATTTAAATTTAAATTTCAGTTCAAATATATTTTAAATGTTCTTTTTCAATGTGATTTGAAATACAGTTTCAGAAAATCCAAATTTATGTCAATTTCTGACTTAAATTAAAACAATTTTACAATTTTGTAAACTAAAACAATTTTACAATTTTGTAAACTAAAACAATTTTACAAATATGTATATATATCGTAAAGAGATGTTAATTTCTAAACTTATGTAACATTTAATAGCTGGAGTTAAATAATGAATTAAAATTGGAAATACAGGTATCATACAGGTAGACTATATTGTAACTTGCAAATAATCCTTCAGACTATGATTAAGAAAATAAAAAGAATAAATAATTTTAACGAATGGAAATCGACAATGGGAAACATTTCTAAAAAACATTCAAAAACCCATTAGTAAATATTTGAATAAATTCTATTTTTAAACAATATTTTCGTCACATATTTATTATGTGACATATAACTATTTGTCACATATATACAGAAATTTAATAAAAAATGATTGAAATGTTAATTCAAATATTTGGAAAATTTTAAACAATAATATAATTGGGAAAAAAATCAAAAATGAAAAAAAAAAAAATGAATGAAAAAAATTTATTAGAAAATTATGATAGCAGAATTCTATTTCACAATTTATATAAGAAGTTCTCTCAGAACACCTACGGCAAAACCTCAACAAAACATAACTCAAGAAAAAATAAAAACAATATACTGGAAACGGAAACGAATTCTATGGTTTTATTAACACCAAGCAAAAATGAACTTCTGGAAATAATAAAAAACCAAAAAAACACTTACTCGTATGGTCCAGATTTAATTAATACGGTAGACATCAAAAAAATAAATGAGTCTTTATCATTTTTGTTGGTGGACCTTTTCAATAAAATATATAATACAGGAATTTATCCAAAACCATGGAAAATTGCATATACAATTCCACTACACAAAGGTGGAGACCAAACAGACCTTAATAACTACAGACCAATTGCTCTAATTTCCAATATATCAAAAATAATAGAAAGCTATTTATCGAAAACATTAATAACTACATAACTCAAAAGAATATACTAAACAATAACCAGTATGCATATCAGAAAAACAAGAGCACTACACTATTACTAAACAAAGTTAATGAGAGTATTAATAAAACATTGAATGAAGGAAACATAATATATATAGCTTTTATTGATTTTAAAAGAGCTTGTGACTCTATAGATCATAAAATTCTATTAACAAGACTTGATCAAATAGGCATAAGAGAAAAAGAAATAAAAATTATTGAAAACTACTTGAAAAACAGAAAATTCAAAATTAAAATAGGACAAAAAATAAGCAAAACTTCCAATACAAAAAGAGGGATTCCGCAGGGTTCGAACTTGGGACCTCTTTTATTCAATATATTTATTAACTCTATAAATAATAACATAAAAGATGCAGAAATTTATTTATATGCAGACGATATAATTCTAACTACTAATGATACAAATCAAACAAATGCGAGTAATAAAATGCAAATGGAGCTGAATAACATAAATAAATGGGCGTATCGTAATAAAATGATAATAAACGGTGAAAAGTCAAAGATCATGATAATTAAAAATAAAAATAGAAAAATAAATAACAATGATACCTTAAGTTTACATGAATTAGAATGAAAAACTGTAATTGTAAGAAGTTAGAAATCATCTCTACATATAGATACCTAGGAATACATATTGATGATAAACTTAACTGGAATAAACAATACAACTACGTTATGGGAAAACATGGATCATACTCTTATCTTTTCTCTCATATTAAAAAAATTGTGCCATTTAAACAAAAATTAATTATTTATAAAGCTTTGGTCGATTCATTGTTAAATTATGGACTAGAATGTTGGATAAGTTTAAAAAAACAACAAATGGATAACAAACAAAATACCAATTACAATTTTCAATAATGTATATAGAAACTATAAATTTAAATCTAAATTTGAACAACAACGAATAAGAAAAAAACATGGGATACTAAAAATAGATGAAAAAATTATATATAAAATAGTCATATCCAATTACTTTTAAAAAAAAAAGAAAATAATAGATTATGAATTTAATACAAGACACAATTGGAATAAAATCTTTAAAATAAACAAAATAAGCAATAACTTTGGATATAGATTAAATAATTATGTTAAATACAAAATTTTCAAACAATTAAATATAGAATGCAAAGACAATATTACATTTAAAGAAATTAAACACAAATTAATCTCTGACGTGATAGATGGAAGAATTATATTAAAAAACGATAACTACTAGTTTTAATTTTTTTTAACTAATATAGTAAACTCTCAGTCACATAACACAGGTATGCAGTTTACATAAGCATATCTAATATGACTGATTTACATCAAAAAAAATTATATCATAAAATTTAAAAATATTAATATAAAGTGGAGTAGAATATAAAAATAATTATATAAATTAATAATTTCGAAACAAATCAACAACATAAATAGCCATCTTGTTAATTAATGATGAATAACAACAAATAAATAAAATTACTAATAGCTCAATGATTTGCAGATTATTTCGTATTGTTACAATAACATCTTAGATTAATTAAAACAATCTAAAAATGACGAAGTTAAATTAAATTCTATCTAATTTCACATTTAAAAATAGTTTTGTAATAAACATTTTGACATTATTCCACTAATATAAATATTCGAAATTCATGATTGAAAATCCTTCTGGAGAGAGTTCTCTTTGTCCATTATGCACTCGTCTACACTGTGAATTAATCGTATCATTAGGATGTAAAGTACGACAACAAATTCAAAATAAAGTTATATTAACATTAGTTTTCTTTAAAAGTTATTCATAGAATTTCTGAGATTTCAGGAAACTGGTGGAAAAGGTTCACTGTCCATGTCATTTGGTATCATAAAAGCTTTGCAGGCAGCAGGTTGCTACTATTTTGTCCTGACATATAACAACGCAATTTGTGACTGTTTCTGTGGGACGCAGAGCCACCCAAATATTCTTCACAGAATTTTTTAAACAACGTATGAGTTTTGGCATCTAAATATCTGCATCTCATGATCTCTTTCTCAGACAGTTTTCCTGAACTTGCATCAAGGAGGAAGAACAACAGCGACAACAAGACACAAAATCTAAGCAAGTTCATTTCGATGTTACTTCACTACGTTCAGCAAGTTGACTATAACAGAGACAGTCCATTAAAGGTTTTAAGTATTCTAATATCGAAATTAAACCTACACATTTTTGACATTATTTTGTAATCCCCTTTCATTTCCTTATACATTTACTTATGTGTGGTTTCTGTGTGTGGTTTCTGTGTGGGCTGTTTCCGTTGTATTGTATTAAAATTACAATTACGCTAAGCGTAAAGAAATTTATCAGCATTTAAAGTTATCAAATAGATGATTAGATGTCTGCACAGTTGTTATTATTAGTATTATTTTATCCGATAAATGACGCGTAGAACTGTGATTACAACACTACCGGAAAAGTATTTTATAACATTGTGAACTGTATTGTCATATTTATTTAGAATGTAAAGGAACTGCATCGTATGCTAATTATTTATTTTAGTAGTTATAATATAGTTTTCACCTTTTCCATCTTGATAATCAATTCTTTGGCGAGTGAAATGCCATCTTCTTAACTTACCAAAGTACATTTTTGGACCACTCAGTAGCTAAAAAACTTTCAGCCCTCCCTCCAAAGCTAATATCCGACTGTATTGCAGATACTGTGACGTAGACAGGCTAATTTAGTTTTAAGTTTTCAGGAAAGACAAAAGAAAATAATTGCATTGTTAATTACAACTAACCTATTTTTTTTTCTTACAAGATTTTTTTTTATTAAAAGAGTTAATTTCATTCTAAATTATTTTAGCCTTTTTTAAGAATAATATGAATTTGAAGTGGAAGTTGTGAAGTTATCATTTTTACGATTCTCGAACAAATTCTTAGAAATTAAATTATTAATTTAAAGTAGATATGTTGTAAGAAAATATACTATTCCTATTAAAAGAAAATATGGTAGGTTATTTCATTTTTTTTTATAAAAATTAATTCTATAGAAAGTTATGAAATGTGAAATGGCTATAAATTTATTTCTTTACTTTTCTCCAGCAAATTCTCGTGAAACGACTTTTCATTTCATGAAAGGAAACAGAAACGCACTTAATGAAACAAACATTCACTGAGCTAATTTTGTTCCATTCCGCTTGCTTAGTAAGGATTTATTTATTAAAAAGTTAGTAAATCAAATTAAATTTAACGTCCCCGACAACATCATTACTTGAAAGGAAACAAAAATTCACTGAGGTAATTTTGGTTTTTTGTAATGGAAATCGGAGACGGTACTGTTTCTTGTTTACTACACTCTCATCAGTCCGATCCGATAAATACTTATAGGAAAGTATGGTATTTGATATTTTCCATCCTTCCATCATCAAATTCGGACTTTACTTGAGGGGCATCTAAGGGCTGCATTGACGAAATGTTGTTTAGTAGCAATGTTAAGATCAATTACAATAATATTGGGTCATGTTTATTTACTTTTGCTATAACATCGTAGGAACTCTAACCTGCAATCGAATCGTATTACTCATTAAATTTATAAATTATGAAACTGAGGAGATTTTAAATCTAAAGGTCACCGTCGTATATCATTGAAAAATTGAGAATTAGATTCTCAAACAAAATAAACTGAATAACAGGAAATACTGGAATACTTTTTAAATTAAGTAAAAATTAAAAGAGAATTCAAGTTAGCCAAATAAAACCATTCATATTAACTAAAATTCGGAAACAAAAATACTTAGTCTACGTAATTTAGGGGTTGCTTTTAAAATTAACTTTGACGGAAACATTTATTTGGACAATGAACTTATTTGAAACTACAGAAAGAATGGTACTATTTCATAAGGGCATCGTATAAACGCGGTGTTTCAATCTAATTTTAGATGGATGGTTTGTTAAATCAACTTATAGCTTCGTCGAAATAATATTGTTTATTAGGAATGCTCGGACCAATAGCCATACGATTGGATCGCGTTAGTTACTTTGCCACAGCACAAAAGGAACTCTTGCAATCGAATCATGTTACTCCGTTCGGTTACAAATTATGAAGGTAAGGAGATTTGACATCTAAAGATCATCGTCGGGTAACAGTGAAATTGAGTTTTATTGATATAATTTTCAAACGAAAGAAAATGAATAACATGGAAGTATGTGAATGGGTTTTAAATAATAAATTTTTTAAAAGTCAACTCAATTTAGCCCAATAAAATTAGTCACATTTAAAAAAAATCGCTTTAAAAAGTACTTATTACCAACGTATTCTGTCCTGGGAGAAATCTTTAACTTTTGCTTTTAAAATTGCCTTTTAAGGAATCATTTAATAGACAATGAATAGAAACCATCCATTAAGTAAAACTACAGCTAAAACGAATTCAAATGGTTTTTTATTTCAAATAAAGATTTAGATTATAAATTTAATCTATGTCAACATTTTTTTTGTTGGAAAGTTTTCATTAATTTGGAGACAGTAGCTCTCCTAAACTTATAAAATTATAAAAATAACTAATTAATGGCTTTGCTTCAGTCTTTGTTTTGCCTAATTTAGATTATTTTAATAATCTCAGTAGTAATTTAAATCTATATCATTTGTAATTACAGAAACGAAAATCTAAGAATAGAAATAGTAAAGATAAAAACTCAATTACGTTGGTGTTAAATAAAAAGATAAATTTTAATGACACTTATTACGTAATAGAATAAAAAGAAATCTACAAATACTACAAAGGAAGCTTCACTTCCTTTACTGATAATAGACTGATATTCAGTGCAGAATCAATGAATTCGTCACGTTTATTTAGTTTATAACTGAATGATAACAAATATTGTAAATAAAGAAAGAAGAAGCATCTAGCAAAAAAAAAAAAAAGATAAGAGCAAGTGATTAAACATATTTAATGTTTAATCACAAAAATATATGAAATTTTATATTTGAAAAATTTAAAAAGAATTTGTAAAATTCAAACTCCTTAAATACGTGAAAATATATTGACATTTAAAATACTTTCGAATATGATTATGGTGACCAGACTTTTGCGACCCAAAAATAAACCAAAATTTAACAACTTAAAAAAAAAACCAACAGCAAAAAAAAACAACAAAAAAACCACTACTTCAACTAACAAAAATTAGCAGACTCTGGAATCGCTTCAGAGAGATTGGTACAGTGCGAAGAAGACCAAGGCACGTGCCACGTGCCACCACTGCAAGAGACGATCGCTACTTGACGCTTTTAGCACGAAGGAAGCACCGAAGCAATGCGACTGAGCTGCGGGAATAGTTTCTCGCTGCTACTGGGCGACGGGTGTGTACTCAGGCCAAATCGACTCCGTCACGACGGTGGACAGTATGCCAGGCGACCAATGGTATCCATTCCGTTAACTGCTGAACATAGCAGAACCCGTAGAAGGTTGGCTGAAATGCACTTGCATGGACCCGTGAAGAGTGGTCCACGGTTCTCTTCAGTGACGAGTCAAGATTTAGCCTGCAGCCTCACAATCGTCGTGCCCTGATCTGGCGTGAACGTGGAACACGGGAGAATCCACGTTTGGTGCAAGAAAGACATTCCTTTGGTGAAGGTGGAATGATGGTGTGGGAAGGCATCAGCATTGGTGGTTGTACCGACCTCCATGTTTTTAGAAATGGAACGGTGAATGCTGTAAGATATCGGGATGAAATTCTACAGCTCATAGTGGTACCCTACGCTGGAGCAGTTGGGCCAACTATCTTTTTATGGACGATAATGCACGCCCTGACCGTGCGCATCTCGTCAACAACATGCTGCAAGAGGTTGGAATCGAGCGCATGGACTGGCCTTCACGTTCTCCAGACCTGAGTCCCATCGAACACGCTTGGGATGCACAAGGAGGACGTGTTGACAGTCACCAATCACCTCTCATAACACTTCCTCAGCTGGAAGTTGCCCTGGTGCGCGAATGGCCACGAATCCCACAGGAATTACTGGACAATTTGATCCTCTCCATGCCTCAGTCAGTGTGTTGTAGCAGTCTCAGGTGACCATATACCCTACTGAACAGCAGTGTGCGACACATTTTCACGTTTGACATGCGAATGTTAACCTCTGTCCATGTTTCACATCTGCTCAATCCCGATAAATGGATTCTGCACCTCATATGCAT
>JAFIDM010000002.1:24948057-24958639 GCA_023159025.1 Thereuonema tuberculata
GGAGAAGTAATGCGACTGAGCAGCGGGGATAGTTTCTCGCTGCTACTGGACGACGGGTGTGTATTCAGACCGTGCGAAATCGACTCCGTCACGGTGGACAGTATGCCCGGTGAACAATGGTAGGCATCCCGTGGAATTGAAGGTGGAATGATGGTGAGGGAAGGCATCAGCATTGTTGGTTGTACCGATCTGCATGTTGTTAGAAATGGAACGGTGAATGCCGTAAGATATCGAGATGAAATTCTACAGGTACCCTACGCTGGAACAGTTTGGCCAACTATCTTTTTATGGACGATAATGCTGACCGTGCGCATCTCATCAACAATATGCTGCAAGAGCGCATGGACTGGCATTGGAATCGAGCGCATGGACAGGCCTCCACGTTACCCTGACCTGAATCTCATCGAATACGCTTGGGATGCACAAGGAGGACGTGTTGCCAGTCACCAATCACTTCCCTTAACACTTTCTCAGCTGGAAGATACCCTGGTGCGCGAGTGGACACGAATACCACAAGAACTGCTGGACAATTTGATCTTCGCCATGCCTCATCGCTGACAGTGTGTTGTAGCAGTCTCAGGTGACCATATACCCTACTGAACAGCTAATGTGCGACACATTTTCACGTTCGACATGCGAATGCTAACCCCTGTCCATGTGTCACATCTGCTCAATCCCGATAAATGGATTCTGCACCTCATATGCATATTACGACAACTTCCATTTTCGTGTTATTTGCTTCTCTGATGATATTCTTTAATAAATAAACTGAAATGCCTCTTTTTTTTTGGGTATATTATATTCATTTCGCAATATCACCTAAATTTTGTGAGCAGTGTACTTATATCTTGAAATGAAAGGAAATACTTTACAATAATAAAGTCTTACTAAAATGTTTCTTTACAGATTGTTAAAAGCAATAGCTTATTATTAATTAAGCTTTATTCGAATTTTAAACAAGGCCAAAAGAATCTAAATATGGATCATATTTAGGGTGAGGAGAAGTCCCGGATTTCAGAGAAGCGTCTCACAACAGTATATGTACTGAAAAACGTCCCTGATTCTGAAAATAGTCATAAATTTTGTAAATAATCGATCAATTCCTTTTTTTTTTCAGTTATTTTTTGTTCGTTGAAGTAGTGTTTTTTTTAATAAACTAAATTTTGGTTTATTTTTTAGGTCGCAAAAACCTGGTCACCAAAATCAAATTTGAAGTTATTTTAAATGTAAATATATTTTCACGTACCTAATAGTTTGAATTTCCCACATTGTTTTTAAATTTTTCAAATATCAAATTCTCTGTAATTTTGTGCTAGTATTAACATTAAATTTGTATATTCACTTCATCTTATCTTGTTTCTTTTAATTCCTATCTTTTTTTGCTTTATTTACAGTACCGTATTTGTTTTCATTCAGTGATAAACTTAATAAACGTCACTAATTTATTCACTCTCCCAAAGTATCAGTCTGTTATCAGTAAAGGAAGTGAAGTTTTCTTTTTACTTTATTACATAACAAGTGTCATTAAAATTTATCTTTTTTTTAACACCAACGCAATTGAGTTTTTATCTTCACTATTTCTATTCTTAGATTTTCTTCACTGTAATTACAAATCACTACTGGATATAGATTTTGAGATTATCTAAATAATATAAAGAAGACAAACAAAGGCTGAACAAAACTCAGCTTTTTTAAAGTTTTGAATACCGAGTTAACTGTAAACTGTTTAAATTACTGTCTCCGAATTAATTGCAACTTTCAAACAAAAAAAATGTTGACTTAGATTACATTTATAATCTAAAACTTAATTTGAAATAAAAAACGATTAGAATTATATTTTAAGCTGTAGTTTACTTAATGGATGGTTTCTATTCATTGTCTACTAAATGATTCCTTAAAAGGCAATTTTAAAAGAAACAGTTAAAGATTTCTTCAATGACAGAATACGTTTGTATTAAGTACTTTTTAATGCGATTTTTTGTTAAATGTAAATGATTTCATTAGGCAAAATTGAATTGAATTTATAATTTAAAATCCATTCCAATTCATCTATGTTGTTCGTTTTCTTTCGTTTGGAAATTATAAAACTGAATTTCACTGTTACCCGACGATGATCTTTAGATTCAAATCTCCTTACCTTCATAATTTGTAACCGAACGGAGTAACATGATTCCATTGCAAGAGTTCCTTTTGTGCTCTGGCAAAGTAACTAACGCGATCCAATCGTATGGCTATTGGTCCGAGCATTCCTAATAAACAGCATTATTTCGACGAAGCTATAAGTTGATCTGAAAAGATCATCTAACGAACCATTCATCTAAAATTAGATAGAAAATAGACAATTGAGCATTTGTAGGTTGTAAAAAAAAAAACCCAAACAAACTTCAATACTTCTAATGTCTATCCACGCCTCTTATTTTACTGTACTCTGTACAGTTTTTATACGATATCCTTATCGAATAATTCCATTAGTATTTCTGTATTTTTTATTTTATAGGTTTATGTTTTATGTTCATTGTCTAAGTAAATGTTTCCTTCAAAGTTAATTTTAAAGTAACCGCTAACTTAGGTTGGGTAAGTACTTTTGTTCCCGAATTTTAGTTATATGTGAATGGTTTTAATTGACTAACTTGAATTCTTTTTTAATTTTTACTTAATTTAAAAGGTATTCCAGTATTTTCATGTTATTCATTTTATTTTGCTTGAGGATCTAAAACTCAATTTTGCAAAGATACACGACGGTGAGCTTTAGATTTAAAATCTCCTTAGTTTCATAATTTATAACTTTTATCAGTAATATGATTCGATTGCAGGTTAGAGTTGTACGATGTTATAGCAAAAGTAAATAAACATGACCCGATCTTATTGTAATTGATCTTAGCATTGCTACTAAACAACATTTTGCCAATGAAGCTCTTAGATGTCCCTCAAGGAAAGTCCGAATTTGATGATGGAAGGATGAAAAATATCAATTACCATATTTTATTATAAGTATTTATCGGATCGGACTGATGAGAGTGTAGTAAACAGGAAACAGTACCGTCTCCGATTCCCTGTACAAAAAACCAAAATTTGCTCAGTGAATTTTAGTTTCTTTCAAGTAATAACGTTGTCGAGCACGTTAAATTTAATTTGATTTACTAACTTTTTAATAAATAAATCCTTACTAAGCTAAGCGGAATGCTAGCGTGGATTTAATGTTCTCCCCTTTTATTCTTCATCTGTTTTTTAAAATGATGTTTTTTTTAAATGAGGGGTCATTGTCTTATTTGTTTGTTAATTTTGTATATTTACCTATTCCCAGTACAAAAAAAAAAAAAAAATAGGTCAGTGAATTTTGTTTCATTATATCGGTGTCTGTTTCCTTTCATGTAATAAAAAGTCGTTTCACGAGAATTTGCTGGAGAAAAGTAAAAAAAATCAATTATAAATCATTTCAGATTTCAAAACTTTCTATTCAATTTCTTTTTAAAAATATAAAAAAAATCTAATATTATATATTATAAAAGCGTTATTTTGTCTGTCATAAGACTTTACGTTTTTCCAATTTTGTGACCAAACTATAAGAGATAGAGTGGTCATATAAATGGATAAAATGTAGATCTTTTTAAGACAAACAAAATGCTACAAAAATCTTTCGAAAAAAATTTTTGGTTTCCAAGATGGCGCCTTTTAAAGGGTCAAATTTTGATTTTTTCTCAATTTAAACGAAAAGTATAAAAGTTGGAAGAGACTATAATGTTGAGAAAATGTTGGTATTTGAAAGTTCTATCGAACGATATATCACTTATTCACAAACACTTCAGCGTTTGCAAGATACATGCAAAAATGTGAATTTTCGGTGTGTTACGCTGATCCGCAATACATCCGAGTTATTCGGAGAAGCCACAACGGGCTGGGAAGTTATATATTCTCCGACGATCGCAACATTAATTTGCTAAATAAATAAAGTTTTTTTTTTGAATGCTATATATGTAAGGGTTCCGGAGCGAAGCGACGGTACCCGGCTATTATTATTATATATTATAAAAACGTATATTATAAAACGTTATTCTGTCTGTCATTCTGTAAGCAAAATGCTAAATTACAAATTACTAAAATGTTACTGAAATAGAGAATCTATTCATAAAAAATGAAAATATATTAAACAACTTTCCAACTATACTGATTGGCGACGTAAATATAGATATTTTCAAAATGAATAAAAACAATGTAGTACAGAAATACGTAAAACTTATGTGCAATAATGGTTTCAAAAATTTTCTTTACGGAACAACAAGAAACTGTACAATTCATGGAAATACGAAAACAAATATAGATCATATTTTCATAAATAAACATGATATCAAAACACCAGGAATAATATGTAAAGAACGAATCGGATAACAGTTGAAAATGAGAAAATAACACATCCAAATATAATCTATGAAGAACTAATCAATGATGTTAACAAAACAAAATTCATGAAAATCTATATATATAAAAAGAAAAGTCCTGACTCACTCACTCACTGACTCATCAATGCTCACCCCAAACCTTGGATCTAGAAAGCTGCAATTTTGCAGAGAGGTTTCCTTTATGATGTAGTCAAGGAATAAGGCCGAATTTTTCGAAATTCGGGATAGGGAATAATCTGGCAAACTGACGATGAAGTGTATGGCGGCAACCCCAGGTGTGTGGCGCCAACCCGCAATACACCTGAGTTAAGTGGAGAAGGGCACAACGGGCTGGAAAGTCGTATATTCTCCGATCTCAATATTAATTTGCTAAATAAATAAAGTTTTTTTTGTTTTTAATGCTATATACGCAAGGGTTCCGGAGCGAAGCGACGGTACCCGGCTAGTTATATTATATTAGGAATTGTACACTTTCTTAAATATAGGCACTTTAAATTTATAATTTACTTTCTAAAAATATGTTCGAGCATAGTAAAAAAAGTTAACTTCACAACTCCACTTCAAATTCATCTTTATTTTTAAATAGGCTAAAAAAATTAGAATGAAATTAAATCATTCTGTAGGGAAACAATAGGTTAGTTGTAATTAAAAATACAATTATTTTCTTTAATCTTTACTGAAAACTTACAAATATGTTAGCCTATCTATGGCACAGTATCTGCAATGCATACGGTATCACCTTTGGAGGGAGAACTGAAAGATTTGTAGATATGGAGTGGTCGAAAAGATCTTCGTTGGTAAGTTAATAAAACGGCATTTCACTCGTATGCCAAAGATTATAGGCGTCATATATCTATCAGTAATCGAGGTGGAGAATTTTAAGCTTATGAAAGGCAAATAATTAGCTTACGATACAGTTCCTGTATATTTTAAATAAACATGACGCTACCGTTCACAACGTTATAAAATACTTTTCCGGTACTGTTGTAATCACAGTTCTAGGCGTCATTTATAAGTTAAAATAATAATAATAATAACAATACAGACATCATCTATTTGATAACTTTAACTCCTGATAACTGTCTTTACTTTGGCGTACTTGTAATTTTAATACGATACAATACAACGGAAACAACCCACACAGAAAACTTAAATAAGTAAATGTATAAGGAAATGAAAGGGGATTACAAAATAATATCAAAAATTTGTAGGTTTAATTTCGATATTAGAATTTATAAAACCTTTAATGGACTGTCTCTGTTATAGTCAACTTGCTGAACGTAGTGAAGTAACATCGAAATGACCTTGCTTAGGTTTTGCGTCTTGTTGTCGCTGTTGTGTTACTTCCTTGAAGCATGTTTAGGATAAAGGCATGAGAAAGAGATCATCAAATGTAAGAGCAGACATTTAGATGCCAAAACTCATGCGTTGTTCAAAAAATTCTGTGAAGAACGTTTGGGTGGCTCTGCGTCCCATAGAAAGAGTCACAAATTACATTGTTATATGTCAGGGCAAAATAGTAGCAACCACTTGCCTACAAAGCCTTTATGATACCAATTAGTGAACTTTTTCCACCAGTTTCCTGAAATCTGTGAAATGTTGTCAATAACTTTTAAAGAAAACTAATGTTAATATAACTTTATTTTGAAATTGTTCTTGTACTTTACATCCTAATGATACAATCAATTCACAGTGTAGACGAGTGCAGAATGGACAAAGAGAACTCTGTCCAGAAGGATTTTCAATCATGAATTTCGAAAATTTAATGTTTGTGGAATAATTTAAAAATGTTTATTGAAAAACTACTTTCAAATGTGAAATGAGATAAAATTTAATTCAACTTCGTCATTTTTAGATTGTTTTAATCATGATTGATTTTATTAATCTAAGATTTATTGTAACAATTCGAAATTTATCTGAAGTTACTGAGCTATTAATAATTTTATTTATTTATTGTTATTCATAATAAATTAACAAGATGGCTATTTATGTTGTTGATTTGTTCCGAAATTATTAATTTGTATAATTATTTTTATATTCCATTCCACTTTACATTAATATGTGACGAAAATATTGTTTAAAAATAGAATTTATTCAAATATTTTCTAATATGTTTTCGTACATTTATTAAAAATCTTTTCCATTGTCGATTAAAATTCTTTAAAATTCTTTATTTATTTTTTTCTCATAGTATGAAGGATATATTTGCAAGATAAAGGCTTATGATAGTTTTGAATTTTAGTTTATTATTTAACTCATCATCTCTTTACATTATATATTTAAAATTTTCTCAATTTCTTTTATAAATTTGGATTTTCTTAAACTGTATTTGAAAATACAATGAAAAAGAATTCTTAAAATAAATTAGGATTGAAATTTGAATTTAGGTAGTTCGATTATTTGATGATTTCAATTTGGATTGAAAAGAAAACAATTCATTATATAACCTATGATTATTATTATTTAATTTTTTCAAATCAAAAATCGTCAACCTCAATGTTTTAAGATATCGTTTTATCTTTCTTTCTCCATTCAGCGATAAACAAGTAAATATGATTACTTCATTCAATTTCAATTTCTGCAGAACCTTACTATATCAGATAATGAAATGAAACCTGAACATTTGATAATTTCTTTTTATATTGTTGCATAAATATCATAGATGTATTAAGTATTTTTAATTCATGGTTTGAATGTCAAATGCTTAAATCCTAAATTAGTAACATTAATTTAGAAATTTGGAAGTTACCAAAATAGCATTAACTTAATTTATAATGCAAAATTTTTTTTTAAGTCATTGTAAATTTTCAATTAGTTAATTTTTTTTGAAAAGTTATTTTAATACATTTAATTTTTTTTATATATTTCAAGTTTCAGAAAATATATTCCAACCTAGAGAAGAAAATATGTTGAGGTTTTTGTTTAATTTACACAAATTTCAAACATTCAGTTTTAAAATTTATTTAAGTTCTCTGGGATAAATTTTCTCATATTCACCTAGGACTGAAACTTAATTTTTTTAAGTTAAAATGCTTAATATATTTACAATTTCGCAAATTTAATAAAAATCAGTGCTATGTAATTACGAACAATTTTTATTAAAAGTTGAAATAAGTAATTCTAATAAAAATTTTGATTGATTGTTTGCTATTTCTAATGTAGAGAAAAACCGAATTTTTATTTCTGTTAAAATCAAAAATATCTATTTATAAGAGAAGTCTTTCAACTTGAAATCGAGTTTGCATTTGAAACTTCGCATTTTATCTATTGCAGGGATGGCAAAAGATAGTGAGAATTTACGTTACAACCTCTAGGGGTGGGGTGGGGGGGGGGCGGTTTAAAGCCGTAGAATCAGAAAATGAAACTAATACTGAGGCTTGTATGAGTGAAAAAAATTGAGGAGCCTAAGGTAAAGAGAGAAAATGTGGTTCATTTTCACTAATAAAATGGTCAAGACAAAGTGTTTCATTAGAATGGAAACAATAAAAAAGTAATTTCTTCACAATTTGTAACATGGCAGTCAGCCGTTTTTGTATGAAATGTTAGCGTTTTCATACACGTTTTCAAACATTCGAAATCAACATCAATATGGAAACAGGCAGGCTGTCATATAGGTTTTGATTTCGAATCGACTTCCATCACAAGAGGAATCTGAAAGGTTCGTATTGAATTCAGTATCATAAAATCATTACTTTATCAAAAGATAACAGATAAAAAATAGTGCATTGTTTCAGAAAGCTTTAAATGCAAGGAAGATACAGAAGAGTGAACGCTACGTCAATATTGACAGCAAAAAAAAAAGTAGGGACGAAGAAATAATATTTTGATCTTTCTCCAATTGAGACAGGTTTCTCAGCCTTTATATATAACTCATTTAAGACAGATTCTACAGCGAGACTTACCCTCTTTGAAGAACTTGATATTATTCACTAAGATTAATTATTATTAAAAATTCATATCGTATTAATGAAATGTTGCTTATTGCTAAATTTAAATGTTTGTAAGGAAGATGTAAGATTTACTATCACATATACTACTAAATATAAATTGGACTGTAGGCTTTTTACGAATTCTAGAGAGTAAGGGGAAACGTTATTTCCTGGTGAAGAAGCTGAAGAACGTTCCTGTATAAGGAAAGGAAAGATTGTATTAAAGAAGATATTGAATGGAGTAATATCCACTGGATGTCTATGTAAAAATATTATATAAGAAATATTTCCGGAGTTATGAAGTATCTTTTTATGAAAGTAAGTTTAAATATATTTCATTGAATTTATTTCAGCTCTGCTTATTTTACAAAGTTTTTCGTAAAATTTTTATAAAACTTTTATAAAAACTGTTGAAAGACGTTTTTATACCACAACCCTTTATCCATTAAAATAATATCTGAGCATTACAGGACTTATTATATCAACTTCCTCTTTTCTCTTTGACTCTATTGGATGATTCTCTATAGATTAGAAAGTGTTATTATCATTCTATTTTAAAATCAATATTTATTCTGTAAAGATAGTGAGCTGTCAAGATAGCGGTGGTTTGCAATAAGCATATGTTAAAATTAAGGATTGTTCCAATTTCTTGTTAATCTACATTGGCTGTGAATCGACAAGGAACTGTTGTCACATTTCTGTTGACTCTTCAAAATATAGCTACCCAATCATCTTTTATCAAACTCCTCAATTAAAAAACTCTTATCAGCCCCCGTGTTGTTTACAACAGAGGCTGAAGAAGGCTGATATCGACTTTAATTTCTGATTTTGAGGATGAATTACGTGTATGCCCAATAGTAAAACTTCCGAAATTAATTTTAGATAGGGCTAATTCATTTTAAGATTTTTGTCTTGAAAATTCTGGTTTTGAAAGGAAAAATTCTCGCACGTTTATTTTTCTTGTAAATTTTTGCATATTTAAAAATGATCCTAACATATATTCGTTATATTCGAAACCACAGTTTTCAAAATTTTTGCATCAGCCAAAAAATGATGCGATATATATTCGCTAAATATTGTTAACTAATCGCAGCCACTTTTTCAAATCACGACATCCACGATTTATCAGTAAAGTATTGTGTAATTGTGTTTGGTGAAACTTTTAATGGAACATCGGTTAATCTTCGATCACGAGTAGCGGTCATCCATCCATAATAGCTTTGGCGGAGTGCTGTTAGAGTTAAAGACATAGAAATACAACGGTTACTTGTAGTGTTCTAAATTCCCCATTTTGAAAGGAAATTAGTATAATCTTTACCCATTATCTGTACAATTACATACCAAATAGTTGTGATATATAACTTAACTGAAGACAGGGTATTATAATAGTAAATTAATCAATATACTCTAAACATAACAACAGATAATACTTGTCTTCTGAAAATAATATTCTGGAGAATTTAACTCGCAATTGGTTATCTTTAAGGGATATTTGAAATAAGTGTTATATTTTAAGAGACTTATTTTTAATATTTAATATTTATCTAAAATGTTACAATAAAAATATCTTCAACTGTAAGGAAATTTCACAAAACAGAAGTCTTACTAAATCTTTTTTACAGGTTGTTGAAATATAATCGCTTATTATTAATCATTTATAAGAAAAAACCAACGATGAATAAATTACAGAATTATGAGAAAGATAATAAAAATAACAGAATGAACAGATTGTGTTTCGTATTTGCAGACTTGTCCATATGAATATTGATTATCTAATGGCATCACATTATCTTTTAACGAATGATTTTTTTCCCTTTATATTCCTTCAATTTCACTCAAGCTATCAATAAATTTGAAGTCTAAAATTAAACTTTGTCGTAATAACAGAAAAAGATTCATAAAAAGAAATCAAAATTGGAAATTGATGTTATTTATAATAAAGTTCCAATTTATTTAAAGAATATATGCTTTCAAAATTTATTTACAATAGATAAAATGTAAAAAAAAATATAAGTATATAAAAACTAAAATTTATAAAATAATATTAATTATAATATGATTAATTACAGGTTCTTTTTGGATGACTTATTTTTCTCGATATGTAATTTAAAGAACTGGAAGTTGTTTACTAATAATATTCTCCAATTATCTTATTTCTCGCGGTTTCTAATGATGAATACTGATGTCTCAAAGTGATCTTTACCATTTGAAAAGATTTTTGTATTTAAGTTTTGCAATTTCAAAAGAAATATTTAG
>JAFIDM010000002.1:24968639-24986176 GCA_023159025.1 Thereuonema tuberculata
ATCTAACGAACCATTCCTGTAAAATTAAATAGAAAATAGACAATTAAGCATCTGTAAGTTAAAAAACAAAAAAACAAAACAAAAAACAAAAACAAAAACTTGAATACTTCTTATGTCTATCCACGCCTCTTATTTTACTGTACTCTGCACAGTTTTTATACGATATCCTTATCAAATAATACCATTATTTCTGTAGTTTTTATTTTAAAGTTCTATATTTTATGTTTATTGACTAAGTAAATGCTTTTTTAAAAATTAATTTTAAAGCAACCCCTAAATTACGTAGAGTAAGTACTTTTGCTTCAGAATTTCAGTTATATGTGAATGGGTTTTTTTGCCTAACTTCAATTCACTTTTAATTTTTAAATAA
Organism: Thereuonema tuberculata; assembly: GCA_023159025.1. NCBI lineage: Eukaryota > Metazoa > Arthropoda > Chilopoda > Scutigeromorpha > Scutigeridae > Thereuonema > Thereuonema tuberculata. Next base: position 24,969,010 of record JAFIDM010000002.1, read on the forward strand.
TTTGAAAGGTATTCCAGTGTTTCCATGTTATTCAGTTTATTTTGTTTGACAATCTAAATCTCAATTTTTTCAATGCTACACGACGGTGACCTTTAGATTTAAAATTTTCTTAGTTTCAGAATTTATAACTTTAATGAGTAATATGATTCGATTGCAGGTTAGAGTTCCAACGATGTTATAGCAAAAGTAAATAAACATGACCCAATATTATTGTAATTGATCTTAACATTGCTACTAAACAACATTTTGTCAATGGAGCTCTTAGATGTCCCTCAAGGAAAGTCCGAATTTGCTGATGGAAGAATGAAAAATATCAAATACCATATTTTCTTATAAGTATTTTTCGGATCGGACTAATGAGAGTATAGTAAACAAGAAACAGTACCGTCTCCGATTCCCAGTACAAAAAAAACAAACAAAATTAGTTCAGAGAATTTTTGTTTCCTTTCAAATAATAATGTTGTCCGGCACATTAAATTTAATTTGATTTACTAACTTTTCAATAAAGAAATCCTTACTAAGCAAAGCGGAATGCTTGTGAGGGTTTATTGTTCTCCCCTTTTATTCTTCATCTGTTTTTTAAAATGATGTTTTTTTTAAATGAGGGTTCATTGTCTTATTCGTTTGTTTATTTTGTGTATTAACTATTCCCAGTACAAAAAACAAAACAAAATAAAGCCAGTGAATTTTTGTTTCATTATGTTCGTTTCTGTTTCCTTTCATTTGATAAAAAGTCGTTTCACGAGAATTTGCTGGAGAAAAGTAAAAAAAAATCAATTATAAACCATTTCAGATTTTACAACTTTTTATTCAATTTCTTTTTAAAAAAAACAAAAACAAATTATACACTTTCTTCAACATAGGCACTTTAAATTTATAATTTACTATCTAAAAATTTGTTCGAGCATAGCAAAAAAGTTAACTTCACAACTCCACTTCAAATTCATCTTTATTTTTAAATAAGCTAAAAAAAATTAGAATGAAATTAAATCATTCTGTAGGGAAACAATAGGTTAGTTGTAATTAAAAATACAATTATTTTCTTTACTCTTTTCTGAAAACTTACAAATAAGTTAGCCTATCTATGGCACAGTATCTGGTTTCACCTTTGGAGGGAGGGCTGAAAGATTTGTAGATACTGAGTGGTCGAAAAGATGTTCTTTGGTAAGTTGATAAAACGGCATTTCACTCGTATGCCAAAGATTATAGGCGTGGTCTATCTATTCAATAATCGAGGTGGAAAATTTTAAGCTTATGAAAGGTACTCCTAAAACTACTATTAACATATAATTAGCTTGCGATACAGTTCCTGTACATTTTAAATAAACATGACACTACCGTTCACAACGTTATAAAATACTTTTCCGGTACTGTTGTAATCACAGTCCTAGGCGTCATTTATCAGTTATAATAATAATAATAATAATAACAATACAGACATCTAATCATCTATTTTATAAGTTGAACTCCTGATAACTTTCTTTACTTTAGCGTAATTGTAATTTTAATACAATACAACGGAAGCAGCCCACACAGAAAACTTAAATAAGTAAATGTATAAGGAAATGAAAGGGGATTACAAAATAATGTCAAAAATGTGTAGGTTTAATTGCGATATTAGAATATTTAAAACCTTAAATGGACTGTCTCTGTTATAGTCAACTTGCTGACGGAAGTGAAGTAACATCGAAATGACCTTGCTTAGGTTTTGTGTCTTGTTGTCGCTGTTGTGTTACCTCCTTGATGCAGGTTTAGGAAAAATGCATGAAGACGAGATCATGAGATGTACCAGCAGACATGTAGATGCCAAAATTCATGCGTTGTTCAAAAAATTATGTGAAGAATGTTTGGGTGGCTCTGCGTCCCACAGTAAGAGCCACAAATTGCGTTGTTATAAGTCAGGACAAAATAGCAGCAACAAATATTTTATTTTAAAATTAATTGTTTAATTGTTTTCAGTTGTTTATGATTGTATTGTTTTCAGTTGTTTATGATTATATTTGATTTCAATTGTTTATGATTATATTTGATTTCAATTGTTTAATTTACAATGTAAGATCTCGCATATGAGAGTTTGTTATAATTTGTAATGTTAGGAATGAGAAAAAGGATTTTTCTCTTTCCTTTTATGTTTCATATTTTGTATTTTTCGTTTTTTAAGTTTTAAACATATGGATCTTGAGAAAGTCCTTGAAAAATAGGACGAAATATTGAAGACATGTTGATGAAGTTTGTATTTGTTTGGAATTCAGTTTGAAAATTTATTTAAGTACTATGGGATAAATTTTTTCATATTCACCTATGACTGAAACTTATTTTTTTTTAAATATCCGTAATATATTTCATATTTCATAAATTTAATAAAATAAGTACATTACAATGACGAAGAAACTATATTAAAAATTGAAAAAACTAGTTCTAATAAAAAAAATTGATTGATTGTTTAATATTTCTAATGTAGATGAAAACCGAATTTTTATTTCTTTTAAAAATCAAAAATATCTATTTGCAAGGGATGTCTTTCAACTTGAAATCAAGTTTGTATCTGAAACTTCTGTATTGCAGGGAAGGCAGAACAATGAGCAGTGAGAATTTAGACAAATCGACATTACAATCTCAAAGGGGGAGCGCGGTTTAAAGCCGTAGAATCAGAAAATGTAACTAATACATAACCTTGTATGAATGAAAAAAATATTGTGGAGCCTAATGTACAGCTAAAAATGCTGTTCATTTTTACCAAAAAAAAATGGTCAATGAAAAGTTTTTTATTAGAAAGGGAACACAATTAAAAGGGAGCACACAACTTCTACATTTGTAATATTGCAGTCAGACGTTTTCTTATTGAGTGTTAGACAGGTTTCTCTGCCTTTATATATGACACATTCATGACAGATTCTATAGCGAGATTTACCGTCTTTGAAGAACTTGATATTATTCACTAAGATTAATTATTAGTAAAGATTTATGTCGTATTAATGAAATGTTGTTTATCGCTAAATTTTATTGTTTGTAAGGAAGATATAATTGAGATATACTATTACAAGTATATTGTTAAATGTAAGTTGGGCTATGTAGATTTTTTACGAATTCTAGAGATTAAGGGGAAAAGTTATTTCTCGTTATCCTGAAGAAGTTTCCTATATAAGGAAAAGTAATATTGTATTAAAGAAGATACTGAATGAATGGAGTAGTATCCACTGGATGTCTATGTAAAAATATTATATAAGAAATATTATAGGAATTATGAAGTATCTTATTATGAAAGTAATTTTAAATATATGTCATTGAATTTATTTCAGTTGTTCTTATTTTCCAATGTTTTTCATAAACTTTTTATAAAACTGTAGATTTTCAAAAGTATATATTTAATATCTTATTACAATTTGTGGAAAATATTATTCAGCCAAAAATTAAAGTGAAATATGAAAGACGTTAATAGCATTTGCAATTGCCAAGATAACCACAATCACGTTCAACCATGGCGCGTGCAACAAAGACAGGATGATGCGTCGCCTTGGTGATGAAAAAGAGCATGAAGAAAAGATGGCGAAAAGACAGATGCCAATATAATTCCTGATTGAATATGGATCATAGATTGATAAAAGATCCATGATTATTACTTAAAAGTTAAGTAAAAGCAAACTCTACTAAAGAAGGATGAATCGAAAACGTTATTCATCGAGTTATAGTATAAATATTAATGAACAATTTAATATTTTACTAAGCCGTGATCATATTTAGGACTAGGAGTTATAGAAACTGTGAATTGGAAACAATGCTGCCATTTTCTTTGAATGATGACTGAAAGTACATAAAGCAAGTTGTACTTATAGAGGAACCAACCGAACTATCTATGTTTTATTCGTGTGCGTTATCAAGACATAAAGTAAGTGGATTCATTCTTTCCATTATTTTAAAAAGGACATAATTAAACATCACGAACACTCAAGAAACAGAACTGATTAAAGTAACAGCTTTAAATAGATTGAGGAAACATTAGTTCGAGGAATTGATCAAGATTCTATAAGTGATATACATATAGATTACATGTACTTTAACTGTGTGATTAATGAAAGTCTTAAAATACAGTGTTGATATCAAAGTGATTCGAACACGTTAGTGTTAATCCATTTAGGAAGACAAGAACTTTATTCAATTTGTTTGTTCACACAAGTGAAAGCCGTTCACACAAGTGAAAGCCATACGTTGTCCGATCAACATGGATTTATTTATAGAAGCAGTTTAAATATTAACGCATATGCCATTTATGTTCAATCATTTTTTTGTTATGCTTATATATGCACTACTGTCTAATTTAACTTAAAATAAAAAAAAATATACTCTGAATAAATTAATTATAAATATATTAAATAACATCTACAACTAGAAAGGTTATGGATACCAGCATATGCATTCCACTGCGCAAGTTAAATTAGAACATCAAGTTCTTTTTTGATGGATTCTTACTTGTATCAACTTTGTTGTCAGAGTTTTCTTTATTTACCGTAGCTCTCTTTCGGCAGAAACGAGATATATGCCCGATTTTCCCGAAATTATAACATTTTCGATTCTCACGATAATTCTGAGGATTAGCATTTTCTTTGGGTTTAACTACTGTCTTATGACACTGATTCACTGTCTTATTGCTTGTGCCTTCACTTTTAGCTAAACGTTCGTGTTCTTGAAGAATGCAATCAATAACCATTTCTGATGTGAATTGTGCTTGTTTTTGAAGCTTTAGGATACTTTGAGCACATGGCCTATAGTCACTAGGTAATCCTGAAAGGATTATCCATGATATTTCATTATCATCAATTGTGCCTCTTATATCCTGCATTTCTGCAATGATTATTTTAATTGCATTAACTTTTCAGGAATATTAACCTCATTTGACATTTTGCTAGAAGTATACAAGTCCCGTTTTAAATGGATAATCTTTAGATGATCAACTAGGCTATATTAAGCTTTTCTTCAAGCTCTTTGAGCAGTAAAAATGGATCATTATTTTCCTTCAGAAGTATTCTGAATCTTTCCTCAATTGAACTAGTGATACAGCGGACTGCCTTCTGTGGTTTATTATGCAATTTATTTCTGGCAGACTTGTCTTCACACTCTTTTAATTCCGACAAAGGAATATTTGCCACGTCCCATAGACCCTCACGTTGCAAGCAGTGCGTATGCTTATCTTCCATCTGGTATAGTTATTTCCGCAGAAGCTTAATAAGTTTCCGACCATAATTATAAACTAAGCACGAACCTAAAAATAACAATTTTATTTCTATTATCAAAAGTTCACGATGGTAAGATTATAGTTCCTTAATGATAGAGTGCATCATAAAGAGTTATTAACACATAATAAAGTTCAATATTCTTAATGATTATATATCTTCTTAACATAACGTTGCGTAAGTTAGTCCTAGGCACAAAACCCTTTCTTGATCTAATTAACACAGTGTTCCGTAAACATTTCTTATTTGACTTATAGACGAAACGCGTCTACTGGGATTTATAATCTTTCCTATTTAACTTGCACATCGTAATGCGTTTGCTCGGCACATAACCTTTCTAATTTAACTTGAGCAGTGGAATGCGTATGCTCGTATCCATAACCTTTCTAGTTGTAGATGTTATTTAATATATTTATAATTAATTTATTCAGAGTATATTTTTGTTTTGTTTTAAGTTAAATTAGACAATAGTGTATATTTAAGCATAACAAAAAAATGATTGAACTTTTCTGAATAAATACATTATTTTTTTTTTTTTTGATAAAGTAATGATTTTAACATTGTTAATTCAATACGTATCTTTCAGATGCCTCTTGTGATTGAAGTCGATTCGAAATCAACTCCAATACGATAGCCTGCCTGTTTCCAGGAGTAGATTATCATGTTTTGTAACATGAAAACAGGCTGGCTATCATATTGGTGTGGATTTCGAATCGTTTGAAAACGTATTGGAGCAAACACTCAATAAGAAAACGTTTGACTGCAATATTACAAATATAGAAGTTGTGTGTTCCCTTTTAATTGTGTTTCCTTCCTAATAAAACACTTTTCATTGACCATTTTATTAGTAAAATTAACATTTTCTAGGTGCACATTAGGCTCCTCAATATTTTTTTCATTCATACAATTCTGTATTAGTTACATTTTCTGATTGTCCGGCTTTAAACCGCCCTCTAACTTAGAGGTTGTAATGCCCATTTGTCTAAATTCTCACTGCTCATTGTTCTGTCTTCCCTGGGATAGAGAAATTTCAAATACAAACTTGATTTCAAGTTGAAAGACTTCCCTTGCAAAAGATATTTTTGATTTTTAAAAGAAATAAAAATTCGGTTTTTATCTACAATATAAATATTAAACAATCAATCAATTTTTTTATTAGAATTAGTTTTTTCAATTTTTTAATATAGTTTGTTCTTTATTATAATGTACTTATTTTATTAAATTTATGAAATTGGAAATATATTTAAAAAAAATTAAGTTTCAGTCATAGGTGAATATAAAAAAATTTATCCCAGCGAACTTAAACAAATTTTCAAACTGAATGTTTTTTAATTTATTTAAATTAAACAAAAAACTCAACTTATTGTCTTCTCTAGGTTGAAATATATTTTCAGAAACTTGAAATATGTTAAAAAAAATGAAATGTATTAAAATTAATTCTTTTCAAATAATTAACTAATTGAAACTTTACAATAATTCGAATAAATGTTCTGCTTAAAACTTTCGCATTATAAATTAAGTTATTGCTATTTTGGTAACTTCCAAATTTCTAAATTAATGTTTATTAATTTAGGATTTAAAGATTTGACATTCAAACCATGAATTAAAGATACTTGATAAATTTATGATGTTTATGCAATAATATAAAAAGGAATTGCTAAATGTTCAGGTTTCATTTCCTTATCAGATACCATAGTAATGTTCTGGAGAAATTGAAATTAAATGAAGTAATCATATTTACTTGTTTATCGCTGAATGGAAAAAGATAAACTAAACAATTATCTTAAAACATTAGGTTGACTTGATGTGAAAAAAAAATTAAGTAATAATAATCATAATTTATGTAATGAATTATTTTAATTATAATCCAAATTTAAAAACTATGAAATTAGCATACTACTTAAATTTAAATTTCAGTTCTAATTTATTTTAAATATTCTTTTTCATTGTATTTTCAAATACAGTTTAAGATAATCCAAATTTATAAAAGACTCTTTATTTTTGCTTTTTCATTTTCATTATAAAGGAAATTGATGAAAATTTTAAATATATATCGTAAACAGATGATGAGTTAAAAAATTAACTAAAATTGGAAACTATCATAAAGGTATCTTGTATCTTGCAAATATATCCTTCAGATTATAATGAGAAAAAAAAAGAATAAATAATTTGAAACAATGGAAATCGACAATGGAAAAGATTTTTAATTGAAAAAATGGGACCAAACACACTACTAGAGATAAAAAAACATTTAAAAAATTCATATTCGTTACATGTTACAAGGCATCGTATACAGGCCTTTTCATCAGACTATAAATAAACAACAGAAGCAAATTAGGCCTTTACAAATTTTGGATTACATTTTACAATAATATCAAAGTATCAAATATCAATGCTAGCTAAATATTAATCAAACCATAGAAAATAGTTAATCGAGCTGATAATGCAATACATTTTTTATGGACAATTCAGTATTGTAACATTTGTTGAATTTGGAATTAATTAGTAATGATTCATAAAATTTTCGTAAGTATTGATCTGTAATAATATTATAAATGATCGGATTGTCCACCATTATTAGATGGCCAGTTTGTTTGTGATGAACTGCTGTGAAATATTGGTCACTGCCCTTTTTTATGGCGTTGGAATGCTGATTCATTCGAATTTTTACCTTTCTACCTGTCTCACCAATATACTGGCACCCACCCCCTCCTGATTGACATTTTATCCCATATACCGCTCCCTTTTTTTCCTTATTTTTTTTCTTTATCTTAAATTTTTAATTAACGTTTAATTTTTAATTAAATTTTTAAGATTTTTAATTAACGTTTAAAAACATATTAGAAAATATTTGAATAAATTCTATTTTTAAACAATATTTTCGTGATATATTTATTACATTATAAAATTTAAAAATAATAAAGTGTAATAGAATATAAAAATAAGCTTACAAATTATTAATTTCGGAATAAATTAACAATATAAATAGCGATCTTGTTAATTTATGATGAATAACAATAAATAAATAAAATTATTAATAGCTCAATAACTTCAGATTATTTCGAATTGTTACAATAAATCTTAGATTAATAAAATCAATCAGGATTAAAACAATCTAAAAATGACGAAGCTAAATTAAATTTTATCTCATTTCACATTTGAAAGTAGTTTTTCAATAAACATTTTAAAATTATTCCACACACATAAATTTTCGAAATTCATGATTGAAAATCCTTCTTGAGAGAGTTCTCTTTGTCCATTCTGCACTCGTCTACACTGTGAATTGATCGTATCATTAGGATGTAAAGTACAAGAACAATTTCAAAATAAAGTTTTAGTAACATTAGTTTTCTTTAAAAGATATTGACAACATTTCACAGATTTCGGGAAACTGGTGGAAAAAGTTCACTAATTGGTATCATAAAGGCTTTGTAGGCAAGTGGTTGCTGCTATTTTGTCCTGACTTATAACAACGCAATTTGTGACTCTTTCTGTGGGACGCAGAGCCACCCAAACATTCTTCACATAAGTTTTTGAACAACGTATGAGTTTTGGCATCTAAATGTCTGCTGGTACATTTCATGATCTCTTTCTCATGCATTTTTCCCAAACGTGCATCAAGGAGGTAACACAACAGCGACAACAAGACACAAAACCTAAGCAAGGTCATTTCGATGTTACTTCACTACGTTCAGCAAGTTGACTATAACAGAGACATTCCATTAAAGGTTTTAAAAATTCTAATATCGCAATTAAACTACACATTTTTGACATTATTTTGTAATCCCCTTCCATTTCCTTATATACAGTAAAACCCCGTTATTACGCTCCCGCTTATAGCACTATCCCGTTCTTTACGCTCCTTTCCTACGGTCCCTGGAATTTTCTATGTAACTCTGTATAATTTTACCCTCTTATAACGCTTCAAATCCCGCTTGTAGCGCTTTTTTTATATCGGAAATTTTGTATCGAAAAGATATGTAACACTGTAAAGATTCTTTTCTTTCCCTGGTAGGAGGGAATCTTTGAACTCTTTGAAGTGCGGGTCTGTGATACCGTAAGTTAGTGCAAAATGTCGAAGCGGAAAACCCTTTCTCTAAATGAAAAATTGCAAATTCTCCGAAAGTACGACGAGAATTCTACACTAAGTCAGAAGGATTTCGCAGAATCTCTAGGAATGACCTCATCCTGTCTGAGAACAATAATAAAAAATAAGAATGGAATTATCAATGCAGCGAAGGGTGGTTGCAAACGTAAAAAAGTAAAGTGTGGAAAATATTAAGATGCCGAGGAAATTCTAATTGAATGGATTCATCATTCCCGTGATGCATCAGTGCCATTAAGTTGCCCAATCATTCAAGAAAAGGTGCGTGAAATAGCGGGCAGTGCACTAAATCTGCTCCGAAAATATTAAGTGTTGCTCCTAGTGGTGTATCAATTGATGTTAATAGTTACTTGAACCGCATTGAAAATGTCATAATTCATAACAGTAGCACACACATACACGGCAAACCACAATCAAAGATTTTTTTTAATAGGAAATAAGCTCACATTTTCACTATATCCATTGTAGAATCAAGTATGTTTCCTGTAAAATGGTGTCTAAATGTTTCCCCATCTCATAAATCATTGCCCGTCTATAGCGCTATCCCGCTTATTACGCTTGTGGGTCATGGTCCCTTGACGAGCGTAATAACGGGGTTTTACTGTATTTACTTATTTAAGTTTTCTGTGTGGGCTGTTTCTGTTGTATTGTATTAAAATTACAATTACGCTAAAGTAAGGAAAGTTATCAGGAGTTCAAGTTATCAAATAGATGATTAGATGTCTGTATTGTTATTATTATTATTATTATTATTATTATTATTATTTTAACTGATAAATGACGCCAAGGACTGTGATTACAACAGTACCGGAAAACTATTTTCTAACGTTGTGAACGATAGTATCATGTTTATTTAAAATGTACAGGAACTGTATCGTAAGCTAATTATTTCCCTTTCATAAGTTTAAAATTTTCCACCTCGATTATTGAATAGATAGACCACGCCTATAATCTTTGGCATACGAGTGAAATGCCGTTTTATTAACTTACCAACGAACATCTTTTCGACCACTCAATATCTACAATCTTTCAGTTCTCCCTCCAAAGGTGATACCGTATGCATTGCAGATACTGTGCTATAGATAGGCTAACATATTTGTAAGTTTACAGTAAAGATTAAAGAAAATAATTGTATTTTTAATTACAACTAACCTATTGTTTCCCTACAGAATGATTTAATTTCAGTCTAATTTTTTTTAGCTAATTTAAAAATAAAGATGAATTTGAAGTGGAGTTGTGAAGTTAACTTTTTTTACTCGAACATATTTTTAGGAAGTAAATTATAAATTTAAAGTGCCTATGTTTAAGAAAGTGTACAATCCCTAATATAATAGGAGAGACCGGGGCAGAGCGGTCCACTTTTTTTTGTTGAATTTTTTTTTTTTTTTTGTTAAGAGATTTTCCATTGCATTTCTTTTTGTCAGAATCGGGAACAATTCAAGAATGTAAATACTTGATTTCATTTCATTATATTCATAAATAAAATTGGTATTAATTCGCAAAGCAAAAATGGTAGAGTGGTCCAACCTGCCCCGACCACGGGGCAGGCTGGAACACCCCATGGGGCACGTTGGTCCGGGTAAGAATAACAACATTTAAAGTGAGTTTTTTATTGAATATAAAATAACATGCCATTTAGGATATCATGAAATAAAGTTTAACTTAATATAGACTACCTAAGGTATTACATATTCAAGTGAAAACTTAAAATAATCATTATGCAGTTGAAAGTCGTAAATGAATAATATCAAATACATTGAATTAATTAATCACTTTCACTAGAGAAATCTTCTTTGCAGTTGAGGTATTCGTAAAATAAACCCCGAATATCACTGGCTGCGCAGGAACTATGGGCCCATCTCTTGCACTACGTACATTGAATCCACTCCTGCCATGGTTTGCTTTTTTTTAAGTTCTTCAAACAGGAGAGGCGCACAGCCTCTTCATCATCTTCATCATCTCTAATCATCTGTAATTGTTTCCTCTTTATCCCTTTTCCTTCGCTTCTATTTGTTTTTTTTTTTTGTTTATGTTGCTTTTAGAGACTGTTGGCCGAGTCATGTTTTTCGTTGCTACGCTTTCTTTTCTTTCTTTAGATTTTCGTTGCTCTTCTAGCAGAGCTTTCTTTACTGGCGTATCCGTCAGTATTGCCGTTGACCTTTTTTTGTTCTCTATTAAGATTATTAAGATTATATTGTTATTTATGCCATTTTTTAATGCTTTCTAAGGTAACAAAGTGTGTATAGAATTTATATTTAATTTAGAGTTTCACTTACTGAAAATTGTGTTAGTTCACTTAGGGATATAATTGTGTGTGTTTTAGAATACGCTCCCTCTCCTGAATGTTTAGACTGATTGGCTGTACTTTTTGCCCGTATGTTTCAGATTCATCAACTGATCTGATTTTTCCAGCCAGAGTGTATTTAACTTTTCTCTTTTTGTTCCCATGGGAAAACGAAACAGATAAAACCTCGTGATCACTCAATCAACGCACAACTGTTTTTTCGAAGTTTTTCTTTTTCTTTCGCACAAATTGTTTTGTAAATAAGCTCAAACCATTAAAATAATATTTAACCATGAAATATCACAATAATAATCAATATATATATTGATATTAAAAATCAAAAAATATTCCCCCAGAGACCAAGATTTTAATCGTGTCATGTTGCCAATTCCACAACGTGACAGTTTGCATAGTTTTTAATTAGAATTCAATAACAGTTAAATGTGTAAATTGGCTATTTTCGAAGATTAAGATGCCTTCGCACGAAGTCTTTCCCTATTACGGTACTTGCTGATAGGAATTACTAAAGGGGTAATATCCTTTAATAATATAAGCTACTATCGGGCAAACCAAAGAACGACCGTGGCCACCAGATGTCGCAATAGTAGAATTTGAATCGATTGTATATGTCAGTGTTTATGGCGGGAAAGTGCTTGGCTTCTGATTGGCAATTGTGAATAGTTTCTCTATACAAACTTCAGTCCTGGAATGATTAAGAGATCATTGTTGTAGTTCAAGGTCAGAGTCATTCTTTCGCTAGGAGGACTTTACACACAATATATAATAGCGTACATAAAAAAATATATAAAAAAAATTAATATGTAATAATGTAATACAATATAATATAATAGGTCTAATAAATATACTGTATAATATAGAAAAAAAATATAATGTATAGTGCCAAAATATTTTATTGTAAAAACAGCGGGGCAGAGTGGACCACTGGTCCAATGTGCCCCGTGTCGTTCGGTTCACTCTGCCCCATCGCCATTTTGGCGTTTCCTTCAGTTGCAACTATCGACTACTTTAAGTATTCAATTCATACTACAGCTTAAAATGATCTTTAGATTTCCGCCTTTAATATGCATATTACGGTTGTGTTATTCAATGCATCGCTGAACGGCAATATTAAAGTAAAAACAACACTAAACATTTACTTACCTGGACAAAAACAAAACAATCGATCACCTCACTGTCACCAATAAGCCGAATTCACTGACGCTTTTGTGGTAGTAGCGCCACAATGGCAACAACCTTCTATCCGATTTTTGGCATGTTCTAGCGTCTACACGAATTACTAAAGTCAACGGTCCACTCTATCGCTAGGTCCACTTGGCCCCGGTCTCCCCTATAATATTTAACTTTTTTGATTTTTTTAAAAAAAAGAAATTGAATAAAAAGTTGTAAAATCTGAAATGGTTTATAATTATTTTTTTTTACTTTTCTCCGGGAAATTCTCGTGAAGCGACTTTTTATCATATGAAAGGAACCAGAAACCCCCATAACGAAAGAAAAATTCACTGGCTTAATTTTGTTTTGTTTTTTGATGAAGACAATGACCCCCTCATTTAAAAAAAACCTCATTTTAAAAAACAAATCAAGAATAAAAGGGATGAACAATAAATCCACTCTAACATTCCGCTTAGGTTAGTAAGCATTTATTTATTAAAAAGTTAGTAAATCAAATTAAATTTACGTCCTCGACAACATTATTACTTGAAAGGAAACAAAAATTCACTGAGCTAATTTTGTTTTTTTTTGTACTGGGAATCGGAGACGGTACTGTTTCTTGTTTACTACACTCTCATCAGTCCGATCCGATAAATACTTATAATAAAATATGGTATTTGATATTTTTCATCCTTCCATCATCAAATTCGGACTTTCGTTGAAGGACATCTAAGAGCTTCATTGACAAAATGTTGTTTAGTAGCAATGTTAAGATCAATTACAATAATATTGGGTCATGTTTATTTACTTTGTCTATAACATCGTAGGAACTCTAACCTGCAATCGAATCATATTACTCATTAAAGTTATAAATTCTGAAACTAAGGAAATTTTAAGTCTAAAGGTCTTCGTGGTGTATCATTGAAAAATTGAGATTGAGATTCTCAAATAAAATAAACTGAATAACATGAAAATACTGGAATACCTTTCAAATTATATAAAAATTAAAAGTGAATTGAAGTTAGCCAAATAAAACCATTCACATATAACTGAAATTTTGAAGCAAAAGTACTTACTCTACGTAATTCAGGGGTTGCTTTTAAAATTAACTTTTAAGAAATCATTTACTTAGACAATGAACATAAAACATAAAACTTTAAAATAAAAAACTACAGAAATAATGGTATTATTTGATACGGATATCGTATAAAAACTGTGCAGGGTACAGTAAAATAAGAGGCGTGGATAGACATAGGAAGTATTCAAGTTTTTGTTTTTGTTTTTTAACTTACAGATGCTTAATTGTCTATTTTCTACCTAATTTAATATGAATGGTTCGTTAGATGATCTTTTCAGATCAACTAATAGCTTCCTCGAAATAATATTGTTTATTAGGAATGCTCGGACCAATAGCCATACGATTGGGTCGCGTTTAGTTACTTTGCCACAACACAATTGGAATTCTTGCAATCGAATCATGTTACTCCGTATGTCTACAAATTATGAAGGTAAGGAGATTGGAAATCTAAAGGTCACCGTCGGGTAACAGTGAAATTGAGTTTTATAATTGCCAAACGAAAGAAAATGAATAACATAGATGAATTGGAATGGATTTTAAATTATAAATTGGTCAAAAGTCAATTCAATTTTGCCAAGTGAAATCATTCACATTTAACCAAAAATCGCATTAAAAAGTACTTAATACCAACGTATTCGATCATTGGAGAAATCTTTAACTGTTGCTTTTAAAATTGCCTTTAGAGGAATCATTTAGTAGACAATGAATAGAAACCATCCATTAAGTAAAACTACAGCTTAAAATATAATTCTAATCGTTTTTTATTTCAAGTTTTAGATTATAAATCATTATAAGTCAACATTTTTTTTTGTTTTAAAGTTGCAATTTGGAGACAGTTAACTTAAACAGTTTACAGTTAACTCATTATTCAAAACTTAATAAAAGCTTAGCTTTGTTCAGCCTTTGTTTTGTCTTCTTTATATTATTTAGATAATCTCAAAATCTATATTCGGTAGTGATTTGTAATTACAGTGAAGAAAATCTAAGAATAGAAATAGTAAAGATAAAAACTCAATTGCGTTGGTGTTAAATAAAAAGATAAATTTTTATGACACTTATTATGCAATAAAGTAACAAGAAAACTTCACTTCCTTTTTTTGATAAAAAACTGATACTTTCGTAGCAGAGGAGATTGAATGAATTAGTGACGTTTATTAAGTTTATCACTGAATGATAACAAATACGGTACTGTAAATAAAGCAAAAAAGCTAGGAATTAAAAAAAAATAAGATAAGAGAAAGTGAATAAACAAATTTAATGTTAATACTTGCACAACATTACAGAGAATTTGATATTTGAAAAATTTAAAAACAATTTGGGAAATTCAAACTGTTAGCTACATGAAAACAAATTTACATTTAAAATAACTTTAAATTTGATTTTGGTGACCAGATTTTTGCGACCTAAGAAATAAACAAATATTTAGTTTATTAACCTAAAAAAAAAAAAAAACAAAAAAAACACTACTTCAACAAAAAGAAAAGAAATAAAAAAAAAAAGGAATTGATCGATTATTTACAAAATTTATGACTGTTTTCAGAATCCGGGACGTTTTTCAGTACATATACTGTTGTGGGACGCTGCTCTGAAATCCGGGACGTCTCCTCATCCTTTATATGATCCATATTTACATTCTTTCGGCCTTGTTTAAAATTCGAATAAAGCTTAATTAATAATAAGCTATTCTTTTTAACAATATGTAAAGAAAGATTTTAGTAAGACTTTATTATTAGTATTAAATAATATTAGTAGTAATTTTATTTTTAAAATAAAAGTTTCACCAAGCACAATTACACAGTATTTTACTAATAAATCGTAGATAAAATTATTCCTAAAAGTGGCTGCAATTAGTTAACAATATTTAACGAATATATATTCTGATCAATTCCGATATATTCTGATGCATAAACAAATATTTTTGAAATGGTGGCTTAGATTGACGAGAAAAAAACACGTTGGAGAATTTTTCGCTTGAAGAACAGATTCAAGGAAAGAGTTTTCACATGAATTAGCCCTATCTAATATTATTTCGGATGTTTCATTATTGTGCATACACGTAATTCATCCTCAAAATTAGAAATTAAAGTCGATATCAGCCTTCTTCAGCCTGTGTTGTGAACAATATGGGAACTGATAGAAGGTTTTTTTTTTAATTGGGAATGGTTTGATAAAACACGATTCGGTAGCTATATTTGGATGAGTCCACAGTGATTTGACGACAGTTGCATGTTGATTCGCAGCCAAATAAGTTAAGAAGCAAATCCTCAATTTTAACATAAGCTTACTGCAAACCGCCACTATCTTGACAGCTCATTATCTTTACAGAATAAATATTGATTTTAAAATAGAATCTATTATCGTAATGAAAATGACACTTTCTAGGCTATAGAGAATTCTCCAATAGAGTCAAAGGGAAAGGAAGAAGTTAGTAATAAGTCCTGTAATGTTCAGAAATTATTTCAAGAGTAAAGGATTGTGTATAAAAACGTCTTTCAGAATACTTTATTTCACTTTAAATAAACACTTTTTTAAACCAGAAGTTGTATAAAAAATATTGGAAAATAAGCTTAACTTAATATTGATATAGTTAACTTGTTTCTCTTACTCAGTGAATAATATCAAGCTCTTCAATGAGGATAAATCTCACTATAGAATCTATCGTGTACATGTCAATTTATAATGTCTGAAGAGGCCTGAAAGATTCTTCTACTTCAGTATTTCTTTTTTTTTCTGTCAATATCCTACCTTTCGCTCGCTTACATGTTCCTTGCATTTATAGTTTTCTGAAACAACACATTATACTTACCTGTAATTTCTTGAGAATGCAATAATTTTAAGATACTTTCCTTTCATTTTCCTTTTGTAATCGAAATTGATTCATTTTTTTTTATTTGTCTCTATCCTCTTTCTTCCAGTTTCAACTTTAATAGTTCCTATTCCTACTTCGTTACCTCAGGAACATCAAACTTTATATTTCAAAGTCAAATATTATTGGGCACTTCTGATTACTTTTTGGCGTTTTTAGACCATTTTTATGGGCACTTCACAATATGGGACGAAAAGAAATGAATAAAGTAATATACTCAAAATAATAATACATTAAATTAAATGAAATTAAATATTTGAACTGATAAATTTTAATGTGTGCATTTGTTGAATTAAAAATTAGACGCCGACACACAAATATAATTTAAAAAACTTTTACACATTAAAAAAAGTACATAGTATCGGTTTCGCTCTTTTTACGGTGCTTTCTCAGTTGAGAAAGCTCCGTAAAAAGAGCGAAACCGATACTATGTACT
>JAFIDM010000002.1:24991176-25013079 GCA_023159025.1 Thereuonema tuberculata
AATGAAATGAATTTATTTGGATGTAGCATTCTTCTGGCTGTTAAAAGGTCCATACGTGAGGTCATCTAGACACACAGCAGAATCAGGAAGAACGCAACCAGTTCCAAGTCCGTGAAAGCCTTATAAATTTATCTTTTTTAATTTTTCTTATTTATTTCCTTACAATAGATAACAGTTCCAGTCCCGTTAGGTACAGCTTGTTCCTATTAACGCGTGTTATATTACTTTTATAATAATATTTTATTACTTTTGTATAAATTTCGTTTGATAAGTTTTCTTACGTGAATTGGTATTGATTGTTTTTTTTTTTCAATAAACCTTTAGTAAAACATAATATTTTGTTTTACTAACTAACTAACTAACACATCAGTGCCCTTAAAAATGGTAGACATAATATATCTGAATGGGCCGACCACTGTAGGGTTGAAACCCTTATGGTTGTTATTTTCGGATTTCTTTGTATTTTAGGTTTTGGTTTCAGTTTCTGTTTGTGTTTTTTTAGTTATAGCGCCTTTTAAATTGTATTGGTTTATTGTTAGCAGCTTTGTTTGTTTAATGTAGATTATTGGTCGCGTGAATGGTGTATATGTTTCCTCGGGGATTAGTGTAATGTGGGTGTGTTGTGGAAATCTGTTTTTCTTTTTAGGAGGAAAATATTATGATATCCATTTCCTTTCCTTCGTGATGAGAAGAGGATGGAGAGGAAAAGACGTGGAGAAGTAGTAAAAGGGAAAGTTGACTTTGCAGTCAATCTAGTAAATTATCGATTATAGAATTTAGGAGATGTTTATTTGAATCGATGATAAATCGACGACTCAAATAGGAGACGCTGAACTAGATCTGGGACTAGATTGTTTAGTAGTCGCCATTTTGAGTTCGAATTGAGTAGATTCGAAATTTGTTCTTGTCCGAAACAAGAGATAAGAAATTTGATGCCAAGAACATATATAAATATAGGTCCTGGGTTAATATCAAGGGAAGATAGTTATGGTAGAAAAAGGAAAAGCTCCTTTGCTGCTTCTGTTCGATTTTTTTTTAAACTGTTAAGTCTCTGTTAAAATAAAGAGAACATAGGTTCCAGCATTTCGAATAATGAATTTCCAAGAAATATTTGGAACATTGACATGAAAGAATTAAAAACCCCAGATAAGTTATTTCTTAGTTGATATTAATTAAAATCTCAAGTTAAACGTCATCTTGTTAAATATTTTTCTATTTATTGATCTGTGTTCGAAAGTTCCATTTGCTGTTACTAATAAAGTGGAGGCTTTTTTTTTTTTTAGGGAAAAATATTTGTTCTAATTAATGAAGTCTTGCTAGTAATTAAATTTTTCCGAACTGAATTACAGTCGGACCTCTATTTAACGAAATCGCTAAATCCCGAAAAAAAGTTCGTTATATGGAAAATTCGTTAAATAGAGATTCACCTTTTAAAATTACTTTAAACTACATAGAACAGATTTAAAATAAATACACAATAAATATTATTAAAAAAGTAATAATTTTTATGACGTAAAGCATACATTACCACATGTGTACTTAAATTTCACTAATAAAGTCTGTTAATTTTGTCTCGAGTTGTTTATTTTTTTTGAAAAAGTGTTTTCGCTGATAGTACATCTCGAATCTTTGCAATGCACCAAAAACCCTTTCAGGCGTATTTTCTTCAAATTGTAATCCGCGTTGAATTGTTTCAAATGATTTTAGCATTTCATCATATGAAGGTTTTTTGATTTCTGCATCATAAAGATTTCCATTTTCAACATCTTCATCGCAATCCATATTGTTTTTATTTTTCACACTGTCCAAAACATCCGATTCAGTTAGTGTTTCGGAGGTCTCAACTTCAAAATCAAGTGAAAGATAATTATCAATCAGCACATCCTCGTTAATTTCTTCTTTTTCCCTCAGCTGTATCCACATTTCTTTCATTTCCTCTAAAGGAATATTAATAATAAAAACATTTCAAGGAGAAAAAAAAAAATAGATACAACGAAAAAGTTCGTTAAATAGAAAATGCACTTCGCTATTTGGAGATTAGCAAAATATTCTTGGTTCCAAAGAAAAGTTCGGAAAATAGAGAAATTCGCAAAATAGAGGTTGGTTAAATAGAGGTATTCAGTTAAGGCAAATTTCATACTGAGACTTCTAAAGATTTTAATAATCTTACTATTATGTTTATATTGTAATAATTGTAATATTGTAATATTGTATGTTTTAAATTAGGAAATTGTTTAATGTAGTACAGTTAAGACTAACTTCTGGTCATGTTCGAATTTTAGTTCAAATAGAAGTTGAAGGTTCGAGTCAAATGTTATCTTATATAATTGATTAAACTCGATATTAAATGGATTCTTAGTAACAATTTAATTAAATACCTGTGTTGTTATTTATTTAAGGATTAACAGTTGTAAAAAGATGATTTATTTTTATTGTCGATATTAATTTGATTTGAATCTACAGTATATCTAATACTTTGTTTCTTATATTTCTTTTCCTATGTGGACTGACAACTGTGGTTCAGAGGTTCGACGTTGATAGCTGCTGTTACTTCAGATCCTAGAACTATTTGAGAAAAAGATGTTTTGTGGGAAGAATTTTAAGACTTTACCGAAAAGTCTCAAGCAGAACTTGGAGTTCCATGTTTAAGGAATAAGGAAAAGTAACGTGAAGCGATGTGATTCATCAGGGTTAACATGGCTATTTGAATTAAGTGAAGTGAATTTTAAACTTGTTTAAAACGAGTAGAACTGTTGTGAAGAACGTTGAAGAAAGAGGACTTTAGTATTTTATGGTTAAAAGCCAAAGAATTATTTTTATTATTTTTTTTTTAAAGAACATTTTTTAGTTAACTTGTCTATGGATATTTGTTGAGTAAATTAAGAATTACGGGATGTTAGCAGAGCTATATTTTTAAAAAATTAAATCACTGACACTTATAGTAAGAGTGAGGGGAGGGAGGTCTCGTGTCAAGGTTACAGGACATAATGCTGACCTTATTGTGGATACTCTTTTTGAAATTCAAGAAGAAAAAGACAGACTAATGATTGAATCATACATAATAAAATTAATACGATGTATGCATAAAACAAATTTTTAAAAGTAACCGAAATAGCCTATGAGCATTTCAGTAAAATATGGAAAAAAAGGAAAAGGTTAATTATTATCTTTAATTATTACTAAATATTTATTTGTTAGTAAAGATTACGTCATACTGATCGGTTTTTATTTATAACTAGCTGAACCCGGCATGCGTTGCAATGCCACTCAAAGAAAGAAAGGGCTCGTGAGAAGGGGCCGTAAATATAAGGTCCCAGTGTCGATTGGGGGTGGGACACTTAGACCCTTGTGTCGCCATCCCCACCCAAGTGTGGTGGACCTGTCCCCCATAGGAGAGCGAATTTTTCTCTTTTTTCCAATTGACTTAGGGGCCCCGAGAAGGGGCCCTAAATATAAGGTCCCGCTGTCGATCGGGGGTGGGACACTTAGGCCCTTGTGTCGCCATCCTCCCACCCAAGTGTGGTGTCCCTGCCCCCGTAGGAGAGTGAAGTTTTCCCTTTTTGCAATAGACTTGGGGGGGGGGGCCGAGAAAGGGCCCTAAATATAAGTTCCCGGTGTTGGTCGGGGGTGGGACACTTATGCCCTTGTGTCGCATCCCCCCCACCCAAGTGTGGTGTCCCTGCCCCCATAATATAGTGAAGTTTTCCCTTTTTGCAATTGACTTGGGGGGGGGGGCGAGAAAGGGCCCTAAATATAAGATTCCCATGTCGATCGGGGGTGGGACACTTAGGCCCTTCTGTCGCATCCCTCCACCCAAATGTGGTGACCCTGCCTCACATAGGAAAGCGAATTTTTCCTTATTTGCAATTGACTTGGGGGGCCTGAGAAGGGGCCCTAAATATAAGATCCCGGTGTCGGTCGGGGGTGGGACACTTCAGCCTTTGTGTTGGCTTCCTCCCACCCAAGTGTGGTGTCCCTGCCCCAAATAGGAGAGCGAATTTTTCCCTTTTCTGCAATTGACTTGGGGGACCCGAGAAGGGGCCCTAAATATTAGGTCCCGGTGTCGATTGGGGGTGGGACACTTAGGCCCATGTGTCGCCATCCCCCTACCCCAGTGGGGTGTCCCCTGTCCTCCATAGGAGAGCGAACTTTTCCTTATTTGCAATTGACTTGGGGCCCGAGAAGGGGCCCTAAATATAAGGTCCCGGTGTCGGTCGGGGTGGGACACTTCAGCCTTTGTGTTGGCTTCCTCCCACCCAAGTGTGTGTCCCTGCCCCCCATAGGAGAGCGAATTTTTCACTTTACACAATATTTGTGTAGTTCTTATTTTCTCCACCAGGTGGATATTGGGTTTTTCAGGGCTTTTACCTCTTTTCAACCCCTTTTGGGAGGTGGGTCCGGGTTCTAAGGTAGCCTATCTTTTCCGCAGTGTCCTAAAGAGTAATTCTGCAAAGTTTGGTCCAGATAGGTCAAAAGGCCTAGGAGCGTATAAAGGACAAAGGGACACAGAGACAAAGAAAGAAAGAAAGAAAGAAAGATACATTCATTTTTATATATATAGACTATAGGTTTGACTATTAGTAAAACTAAAAGTTTCACTGTTGTAAGATTATACTATATTGAAAAATTATATATATTAAAAAAAAAAAAAATTTATTTGAATCTTGAATTTATATTGAGTAATTTACTTCCTGAATAGACTTACTTAAGATTAATGACGCAAAATGATACATGACGATTAACTGATGATTTTTTTATGGATTTATTTTTCACGATTTTTCTAGTGAGATAAACGAACAACGCTCCACTTATTAATAATAAAGTATATCAATCTAAAAATATATATTTTTACAACTTTTTATTTCTTCCCTCAGATTAGAAATAAATTCAATAAAATCGATATATATTTAATAAAATACAAATTTCAATAATAGTTATTTTGATAAAAATGGTAAGGCGGTACATAAATTGTTTATCTTTATTAACTTAATAATATTCTCGTTAAACGATATTTGTTCTGTTGACAATTTGATGTAAGTCTAAAGATATAAATCAATTGTTCTTTAACTTCCTTGTTGCTGTGATTCGATTGGTGCGGTTTTCTATTTGATTGCTGACATCAGTAGAAACGTAAATATTGATCTTTAATCTTTGATTGGACTGACTTCATCGAAAAAAGTGCAGGATCCTGTTTACATTCAGATCTTCTCTATTATAATCTTTTAAAAATTTAATTGGAATATGTTTTTAAAAATATTATATTAATTTAAGAAGACCATATTCATTAATATTTCCATACTAATATACAATATCATATTAATTACGTAAAATATAATTAAAGCTTTGTTTGAAATTTTTTGAAATTATTCAATTTTAAAGATAAAGCAAATTTAAGTTAATTTAAAGTTCGATTGAAAATAATGATGGAATAATTATTAAAAAAAATCTAGAAACAGCAAGTGACCTTATTTAATATATAAACATTTCTTACTATAAAAGTTCAAACATATCTTTTTTCAATTCAATTTTTAAAAAAAAAACAGAATTTTTCAGAATTTTTCATTTTACCAAACAATATAGGCCTAGTCTTTTTCAAGCTCTAATGTATTATAATGAAAAGATAATTTAGATAATATTAATTTTATCTTAATATCTAAGAACTGTTAGTTCTGAGAATAGTATAAAATTTACGACTTATTGGTATTCAATTTTTTAGAATTCTAATAAATCTCAAACTAACTTAATTTTAGGAATATATGATACCTGAAATTGCCTGAAGAAAGTTTCAGTGTTTTAAAAATTTTAAGGCTTGAAAAATTTAGAAAGAATTCATCTAAAGCAATGACATTTCCATAATTAGCGTAGGAACAAAAGTATTTCATCTTCTTTTTATTTATGCATTCTAAAGTAATAGAGTTACAGGTGAATTTAAAGGTTTCAAAGATTTAATGTTAATTCCTTAACTGAATGCTGTTTTTTTAAAGATGATGTAATCTTTGTTTCGTTTCCATTTGGTTCATTTTATTTGTAATTTCATTCAGCTTCAAAAGTCAGCTAATGACTGTTATAAGATTCACTTAGTGGTATCAACATCAACCCGAATAACGAAAGCAGCATCAACAGCCAAGTTTCATTGATAAGAACAAGTGTATTCAACCTTGTTATCAAGCAGCAATCCTCTGTTTGGGTTTGGAGTCCGTCAATCAATGCTTATCTCATCGTGATCTCGCAAGATGAAAGTTTTATTATCAATCAATGGGTTTATATATGTTTGTTTTCCTATTGATATTGCTTTTATTGGTTTTGAAGAAAATAAAACTTGTTTTCTGTCAGTTTCTTTTCTGATTTATTCTTGAATACGAATTTAAATTTACAATTATTTATACAGCTAAATACAATGGCAGCTATATATGTTCCTGATAACTTGATGCATTTTTTTTTATGTAGCTCTTTTTTCACTTAAAGAAATGTTGTTATATGTCTTTTGTAACTACGATTAGATGTAAAAAGTTACTTGTTTTGTAGTAGCGTCGTTTTTTAAATACAAAAGAACTGTAACTGTTTCGCAGTTACTTTTGCAAGCAATGGAGTAATGTCGAAATCTTACTTTTTCATTACCGAATCTTCAAGAAACAGTTCACTAAAGTGTTTTTCGTCACAGTATGATGAAACAAACTAACGGAAAATTTTCATCTGTCTGAAAATATTAGGCCAGTTGTACAAGTCCTGTTATACAATGAACAATTGTCATTTTCTGAATGGTCAGTGGAAAGAAGAATGAGGTAAACAGGAAAGAAAAGAAGAGGGATTTGAATCCAAAATGAGGCACATCAGTCCAGTTATTATTTTTTCCCCTCCAACGACCGCGCTTTGGCAGTTATCTTTTCGCCGTGACAAGGGACGATAATTGTGATCTATTTAGCCGAAGAATTGATGCCCAGGGTACCCCATAGGAGAAAGCTCATTTTGTGCCTTCAGAAGCAGACGGAACACAGAAAGTAAACATCCATGCGCACGCCGGGATTCGAACACAGGTGTCTTCACATCTGCCTCTTGAAAGCCCGCATTCTTGACCAGAAGATCAACCCTACCTAAACCATCTAAACCTCTCCCTATGCCCACCATGGTTACAATTGCGATGTTTCACTCCTAAGATTGAGAGCCCTTTAGATAAAAATGATGTTTTAGGCAGAGAATATAATTTCGAATAATATTTTGAAATTTATATTTACTCACAAATATTAGTCATTTTCTTTAGTCTTGAATTCATTTTAATTAATATCGCAACTGAATAAAACTACATTTGCTTAAATTCCTATTTATATTTCAATTTAATATAATTTTTATCATAACTTATGCATAATTCTTATTCAATCATTAAATATATTTCTTATTAATAGCATCTGTAATTTTCCTGTTTTGTTAATCATTGTTGTCAGTTAATTAAACATATAATTAAATTTATAATTTATAATGAAAGTCAAGTTTCTTTTTCTTTTTCAAATAACTAAAACCCATTGCTTTTAATTAATACAGAAATACAGTCGGACCTCTATTTAACGAACCTCTATTTTGCGAATTTCTCTATTTTGCGAACTTTTCTTTGGAACCAAGAACATTTTGCTAATTTCTTCGTAAAATAACCTCCAAATAGCGAAGTGCATTTTCTATTTAACGAACTTTTTCGTGGTATCTATTTTTTTTTCTCCTTGAAATGTTTTTATTATTAATATTCCCTTACAGGAAATGAACGAAATTTGGATACAGCTGAGGGGAAAAAGAAGAAATTAACTTTGATGTGCTGATTGATGATTATCTTTCACTTGATTTTGAAGTTGAGACCTCGGAAACACTAAACTGAATCGGATATTTTGGACAGTGTGAAAAATAAAAACAATACAGCTATGAAATGCGATGAAAATGATGAAAATGGAAATGATCATGATGCAGAAATAAAAAAAAAACCTTCGTATGATGAAATGCTAAAATCATTTGAAACAATCCGACGCGGATTACAATTTGAAGAAAATACTGAAGGGGCTTTTAGTGCATTGCAAAGATGCGAGACGTACTATGAGCAAAAACACTTTCAAAAAAAAAAATCTCAGACAAAATTAACAGACTATATTAGTAAAATTTAAGTACGTGGTAATGTACGCTTTATGTCATTAAATATTATTACTTTTTTTATAATATTTATTATCTATGTATTTTAAGTCTGTTTTTTATGTAGTTTAAAGTAATTTTAAAAGGTGAATCTCTATTTAACGAATTTTCTATATAACGAACTTTTTTTCGGGATTTAGCGACTTCGTTAAATAGAGGTCCGACTGTACTTCAAAAGAAAATCCCAGTACCCGTCCAGTGAAAGATGGTTTTCGATATAATTTAAATTCCAAATGACCATTTTCTCGTTAGTCAAAAGGTATGTCTAAAATATTAACCATTCTATTCTGTTCTTTTTCTTTTGTAAATGTAATTCTTGTAACCTGTCTTCCTAAATCATGTATCAAGTGATGAATATAATTTTCTTTAACTACTACAAAAATTTCCTCAAGATATCTAAGGTATAATTTAACATTATCTTTTTTAATTTTTTTATATCTGTGGATTCTCAGAAGACAGTATTTAGAATATTTCTAAAAGCTTTTCGACTTTCCATGGGTAGGATGAAATCCCCATGATTCATCACTTCCAAATAGGTTTATAAAAGCGAAATAGACAATTTGCAATTACTGTTTATTGTTCACAGTCATTATCCGTAATTTAGGTCAAAGGGTTATTTTTTGACAGCAGTGGTTTGCAAATTAAAAATATATTTATATTTGTAGATACATGCATCTGAATGATATGTGTTATGATATCTTTGGAACAGCATTGTGGATTGCTCGAATTATCTGCCAAACTGATTTGCCACTGAAGTTAATGTACAGTTACAATTAGGCCGAAGCCAAAAAAAAAAAGATTAGTTTACAAACGCAAGTTCGGAAGTCAGTCTTGAAGGACCTCAAATGAAGGTCCTTGAAGTAACTACAGAGGGATCAAGAACTATGTACTCACTCTTTGATAATCAATATTTCGAGAACAAAATGAGCTAAGAAAGAAAAATAAGAATAAAACGCACAAGACTGAGAGTTCACTGATCTGTTTTTGGAAATTGCGATACCGGAAACCCAAGATGGACCATTTCTGGTTTCCTGACCTTCGTCAGTTGGATCCGCCCAGTATCTTACATTTCAGTGAACTCGAGAAACAACTGACGAAGGTCAGGAAACAAGAAATGGTCTATCTTGGGTTCCCGATATCGTAATTTCCAAAAACAGATCAGTGAACTCTCAGTCTTGTGCGTTGTATTCTTTTTTTTTTCTTTCTTATGTTTTTTAATTGGAGGGCCGTTTTGATGTTTATTGTTGTTCTATTTATATGTTTCTCGAGTTCACTCAAATGTAAGATACTGGGCGGACCGAACTGACGAAGGTCAGGAAATCAGAAATGGTCCATCTTGGGTTCCCGGTATCGCAATTTCCCAAAACAGATCAGTGAACTCTTAGTCTTGTGCATTTTATTCTTACTTTTCTTTCTTATGTTGTTGTACACACGTTAATTTTATGCATAATGTAAGCTACTTTAGATGATCTCTAAGATTTCGTAGAAGAAAGTTTTACTATCAACGATGAGATATCGCTTTATGACTTTTTTATTACACGATCAGTTACTCATAAGCAAAAAAACAACTTAACCATAATCTATGCTACGTCCTTCTATAAACAATTAGTAATTAAGAGATACATACTTAAAATTTTTACACATTAGATAACCTTCATTGAAATGTTGTAAGAGATGTTTCCCTCATTAAACTATTATCAGCAATAATGAAAGAATAATGTTGGAGTCGTGCTTTATTAATAGTAGTAAATGCATGAACAAGGATAAGTCTTTGAAGATCAGTGATATTTCCTATGGTATTTCAGAAAATTTATAGATAAAGATGTAAGAATAATGTTGATTATTATCAACAAGTTTAACGTGCGAAAACAATATTAACATTACAATAACAAACATACTCGCACATGAATAAGGAATTACTGATCTTTTTTTCGATACCAGGAATCCAGAGTGATGTCAGTTTGACATTTCGATCTCTTGTCAAACTGACATTACTCTGGATTCCTGATACCCAAAAAACTAAAAACAGATCAGTGATTCCTTATTCACGTGGGAGCATGTCTTTTATTGTAATATTAAACTATTATAACTGATTGTATTTTTTTCGAATCTGGTACAATCAGATTTCGTAAAACAAAATAAAATTAATAATATATTAAAAATTAGAAACATCAGTAGCATCTGTGAGGTGTACGATTACACAACCTCTGTAATTTTTTATTATAATTGATTTGATTGAGAGTAGAACAAGTTAATTAGTGTGAAGTTTAAAGAGGATGTTTATCTCCGCGTAGTGAAATAGTTCATGTTAAAATGCGCCTACTAATTATAAAAGAAAATTAACTATCAACACATTCCTTGTTATAAAAAATATATTTCTTTTTATAACAGTATTTAAGTCTTTATCAGATTGCGATAAAGAGAGCAGAAGTTTCCATTGCCTCATTATTATAGAAGAACACTTAATCAACTGTGTTTCCTGTGATGCATTCTTTTTTTATGAAGGCTATGCACCAAGTAAATTATTAAGATATGAATGTATAACATGAAACGTCCAGAATTCATTCTTTGTCTTATATTGAAATTTTAAATGTTACATAATGTTACAGTAACAAACAATTAATTGTAACATTCTTGACAATCGCAATTAATTATGACATCTTTGCCATCACAAAACAAGATCATTTTAATTATCATCCATCAGATGTCAGGCTTTTCTGGTTGCTTAGCTTTTATCACTTACTGTCTGATTCCAACTTTATCTTTAGTCTGGATTTCATTCATTTCTTTTTTTGCGTGGGAATCCAAACGTAGACAATGGATTATTATCAAATTCATTCACATTTATTTTCATTCATAGATGGATATTTTACAATATTTTAATTCAAGACAACATTGACTCCCTATCATTGAAGAATATTTCATTATTTTTCCCTCTGTTGGTCACCTCCAGCCAAGGAGAGAAAATGTAGTTTACTTTTTACGGTAATTGAAATAGTTTCTTTACCCTTTTGAATTTTTTACTTCGTTAACTTCATGAAGTAAAATGTTTATCATGAAGACTAAATGTAAGTATAACATTATTATAACTATTATTAATTATAACTATTATTATATATTTATTTTAATAATAACTATTATTATTCTAACTCTTAAAATGATTATTACTATTATTATTAGGCTATTTTTTTCTCTATCGGATATGATAAAGTATAAAATTCTTTTTAACATATTTTAACATATATAATTAAAAATTAAGAAACGTTATTATATTAAGTAGCATTTACACTTCAGATAGAATTTTTCTGAAACTTTGTATTTTTTAAAAAGTGGATTTAATAATAAAAATAGAAATTATATTAAATTTTCTGTTATCAGTTAAATTCAGTTAATACACAGCTTTATTTAAATACTTGTAAATCTTTGTTGAGCCCTTGTAACATTTTGGTAGTTAATTTTAGTTTGTTCCTTAGTTTCAGTTTGCGTTGACTGTGGGATAATTCTATGAAGGTGAAACATGAAGGTTTAAACATGAACTTCAAATTAGATCGAAGGTCGGGAACCAAAACATCAACAAAAGACGAATGAACGGTAGCTGTTGGTTGCCAACCCCTAAAGTAGATAAAGAAATTTCAATTTCGCTTGAACTTCCCGATAACAACACAGATTTAAAAACAAAGTAATTCGACGTGACTTCTGAAAAAAAGCAGATAATAAACTGATAGAGATAAATATCAATTTCCTATTTTGTTTTTACATATATTTTATATATATTTAAAGTAAATAAAAAAAGGAAATAATCTACAAAATTCCGGAAATGACTTGCAGGTTTTCTTCTAGTTATCCTTCAATATACAAAAATAAATTGAAGCAATAAAAAATAACTTGCCAAAGCATAGGTTTCCCAATTCAATTTAATCAAAGCCAAATATTTTTAGACAAACTAAAACATACATTTTAATAAAAAGAAGTTTAGAAAAAGATAGGTTGAATTTTGTAAGAAGAAAAGAATTCCGATAAAAGTTCAAAATATTCAATTACCATTAAGGTCCAGACACAAGCAAATGCAGGCGACTGCAAACCTTTTATCTGGGGGCACGGCAGTGCCCCCCCAAGACGAGCCGAAGGCAGGAAGGGCACTACGTACCTTTTCTGGAAGTGTTTCGTCGTATTTTCGAACCCTCATAGCTTCGGCCTGGATAATACTAGAGAGCTCAAATTTTCAGGATAAGATGCAGTTAGCAGACTAATGAAATACGCTAAGTTTCATTTATTTTGCTTTTATACTTTGGATTTTATTAATACCTAAAATACGTCGATTTCGTCACTCACTCACTCACTCATGATCATCAAAACCTCTAGGGTACTTCCTGAAGTCCTAGAAAGCTGAAATTTGGT
Organism: Thereuonema tuberculata; assembly: GCA_023159025.1. Taxonomy (NCBI): domain Eukaryota; kingdom Metazoa; phylum Arthropoda; class Chilopoda; order Scutigeromorpha; family Scutigeridae; genus Thereuonema; species Thereuonema tuberculata. Next base: position 25,003,741 of record JAFIDM010000002.1, read on the forward strand.
ATGCAGGCTAGGATTAGCACACAAACAACAAAAAAATTAAGAAATCCGTAACTTTCACCCTCCAACCCCTCAAAAAAGGGGGGGGGGTCTGGTTATGTATTATCGAACCCTGATAGCTTCGGCCTGGATAATACTAGAGAGCTCAAATTTTCAGGATAAGATGCAGTTACCATACTAATGAAATACGCTAAGTTTCATTTATCTAGCTTTTATACTTTGGATTTTATTAAGATCTGAAATACGTCGTACCCTCAATGCTTTGGCCTAAATAATATTAGAGAGTACACATTTTCAGGATAAGATGCAGTTAGTAGACTAATGAAATATGCTACGTTTAATTTATCTAGCTTTTATACTTTGGATTTTATTAATATCTAAAATAGATCGATATCGTCCATGATTCACTGACTCACTGACAGACTCATGATCATCAAAACCTCTAGGGTACTTCCTGAAGTCCTAGAAAGCTGACATTTGGTTTGCAGGCTAGGTTTAGCACACAAAGAACAAAAAAATTAAGAAATCTGTAACTTTCACCCTCCAACCCCTCATAAAGGGGGGGGGGTCTGGTTCTTTATTATATAGCAATTTCTGATAGGTATATCCCACCCAAAACGTTTCATGTAAAATAAGTTGCCAAGACTCATATGCTCATAGGGCCTAACGCTTTCACTGTTAAAAAGTTATCAGATCTCATCTTACAAAAAGAAATGAAATCCCATCCAAAAACATTTCATGTAAAATAAGTTGCCAAGACTCACATGCTCATAACGTTTTCACTGTTAAAAAGTTATCAGATCTCATCTTACAAAAAGAAATGAAATCCCACCCAAAACATTTCATGTAAAATAAGTTGCCAAGATTCACATGCTCATAACGCTTTCACTGTTAAAAAGATATGAGATCGCATGTAGAGCCAAGCCCCTAACTCAACAAGGCCTAACTCTACAAGCCCTAACTCTACAAGCCCCAACTATACAAGCCCCAACTCTAAAAACCCTCTATCTTGGTCAAAAAGTATGGCTTGACCGTTTCATGGAACTATTTCATCCCACGCAAAACATTTCATGTAAAATATGTTGCCAATATGCTCATAACGCTTTCACTGTTAAAAAGTAATCAGATCTCATGTAGAGCCAAGCCCCTCACTCAACAAGGCCTAACTCTAAGAGGTCAAAACGTATCTTGGTCAAAAATACTATCTTGGTCAAAAAGTATGCCTTAGCATACTCCATATCCTTTACATAACTCCATGGGATTGTCTGTGTGACGTCCATGAAACGGCCAAGCCATTCTTTTTGACCAATATAGAGGGTTTTTAGAGTTGGGGCTTGTATAGTTGGGGGTTGTAGAGTTAGGGCTTGTATAGTTGGGGGTTGTAGAGTTAGGGCTTGTAGAGTTAGGCCTTGTAGAGTTAGGGGCTTGGCTCTACATGCGATCGCATATCTTTTTAACAGTGAAAGCGTTATGAGCATGTGAGTCTTGGCAACTTAATTTACATGAAATGTTTTGGGTGGGATTTCTTTTATATATTTCGTTTTGCAATGCACCTAAAATTCTGAAAAACTAAATATAAGCTTGTGAAGAATCTGGGATTTTTATATTTGCTTGTTTTTAATTTTCAAAATGTTTTACAGTTCATTAAATTAAAATTCAAAAACAGTCAATTTTTTGGGTGTGTTTGAGGTATTATTCGATACTTTGAACTCAAAAAATGTGACAAAAATCTGAAATGATAAAAAATTCGTAAATTAATGCGTTGTTTATAAAATATTTATAATTTGTGCAATAGTTAATTTTTAAAAAAAAATAAAAATTATGTTTTTTGAAAATTAACTGTTGCACTAATAATAAATATTTTATATGCAAAACATTATGTTACAAATTTCTTTATCATTTCGAGATTTCGACAAGTTTTTTTGAGTTGAAAATACCGAGTAATGCTTACACCGAGTCAGGACCTTAATATCGTATTAAGGTCCGAGTCAGAACCTTAATAAGAAAGAGAAAGGAAAGATATACTGCCGGATTTTTGTTTAGGTTGGTAACTTCTATTACATCTTTATTTTTATTTTTCATGGAAAGTTTTTCAAAGAGAGTTTTACTTTCCCCTCAATTTCAATAAACATAATTTACATTAAAAAGGTACAAAATTTAAATTTTTAATTTTATGTACCAATATAATATCAAAGTAAGAAAATAGTATAATGAAAGAGCTTGGAAAACAACATAAATTCATAACACTGCCACACAAGAATATATACTACAATCATAACTATTGTCCTTTTCCTTCTATTCACTAATTTATTTAAGAGTCTGATGATTGTTTGAAAAATTCAAAATATAAATTTAGAAAACTTTGGAAACATGATTAAAGTTATAATATTTAACTACTTTGAAATTCCATAATCTCATGAATGTACTGAACAACATAAGATTCTCTTAACTTTCGCAGTTGTGCATTCATCTTGTCGTCATATTTCTTTTTCATTCTTCATAACACCATTCATAGCTTGTTAAAATGTTCAGTCTTTCCAAAAATTGGTACATATATTTTTTTAAAAACTGGATTTAATAATAAAAATAGAAATTACATTAAATTTTCTGTTATCAGTTAAATTTAGTTAATATACAGCTTTATATAAATACTTGTAAATCTTTGTTGAGCCCATGTAGCGTTGTGGTAGTTAATTTTAGTTTGCTGTTTAGTTTCAGTTTGCGTTGACTGTGGGATAATTCTATGAAGGTTTAAACATGAACTTCAAATTAGATCGAAGGTCGGGAACTAAAACATCAACAAAAGACGAATGAACGGTAGCTCTGTTGGTTGCCAACCCGTAAGGTAGATAAGGCAATTCAATTTCGCTTGAAATCCCCGATAACAAATTCAAAACAAAAAACAAAGATTCAAAAACAAAGTAATTCAACATGACTTCTGGAAATAAGCAGATAACAAACTGACAGAGATAAATATCAATTTCATATTTTCTTTCTACATATATTTTATTTATGTTTAAAGAAAATAAAAAAAGGAAATAATCTACAAAATACCGGAAATGACTTGCAGGTTTTCTTCTAGTTATCCTTCAATATAGAAAAATAAATTGAAGCAATAAAAATAACTTGCCAAAGCATAAGTTTCCCAATTCAATTTAATCAAAGCCAAGTATTTGTAGTCAAACTAAAATATACTTTTTTTTGTAGTTAAAAGTTTCATTTGTCTGGCCGTCGTATTTTGGAAACTTCAACGCACCTTAAATTCACCGATAAAACATTCTTTATAATAAAAACAAGTGTAGAAAAAGATAGGTTGAATTTTGTAACGAGAAAAGAGTTCCAATTAAAGTTCAAAATAATCAATTACCATTAAGGTCCAAACACAAGCCAATGCAGGCGAATGCAAGCCTTTTATTTCTTTTATTTACTTTTTTTATATTTCGATTTGCAATGCACCTAAAATTCTGAAAAATTAAATATAAACTTGTGAAGAATCTGGGATTTATATTTTCTTGTTTTTAATTTTCAAAAAATTTTACAGTTAATTAAATTAAAATTCAAAAACAGTCAATTTTTTGGGTGTTTGAGATATTATTCGGTATTATCAACTCAAAAAAAAAATTGACAAAAACCTGAAATGATAAAAAAATTCGTAAAATAATGTGATGTATGTAAAATATTTACTACTTGTGCAACAGTTAATATAAAAAAATAAAAATTGTGTTTTTTTAAAATTGTGTGAGATCAAATTACTTTTTAAAAAATTAACTGTTGCACTAATAATAAATATTTTAAATACAAAACATTATTTTACGAATTTTTTATCATTTCGGGATTTCATCATTTTTTTTTTGAGTTGACATACCGAGTAATACCTCGTAAACACCAAAAATTGACTGTATTTTAATTTTAATTTAATTAATTGTAGAATATTTTGAAAATTAGACCAGGAAATATAAATCCCAGATGCTTCACAAGTCAATATTTAAATTTTCAGGATTTTCTGTGCACTGGAAAAAAAATATATAAAACAACTAAAGGTTTGCAGTTAGGTTTGCATTTGCTTAAGTCAGGACCTTAATATCATTTCATAAGAAAAAGAAAGGAAAGATATACTGCCGGATTTTTGTTTCGGTTGGTAACTTCTATTACATCTTTATTTTAATTTTTAATAGAAAGTTTTTCAAAGAAAGTTTTACTTTTTCATCTATTTCAATAAACAAAATTTACATTATAAAGGCATAAAATTTTAAATTTTAATTTTGTGTACCAATGTAATATCAAAGTAAGAAACTAGTATACTGAAACAGCTTGGAAAACAATATAAATTCATAACACTGCCACTCAAGAATATATACCACAATCATAACTATTGTCCTTTTCTTTATATTCACTAATTTTTTAAGTCTGATGATTGTTTGAAAAATTCAAAATATAAATTTAGAAATCTTCGGAAACAGGATTAAAGTTATAATATTTAACTACTTTGAAATTCCATAATCTCATTAGTTTACTGAACAATATAAGATTCTCTTAACTTTCGCAGTTTTGCATTCATCTTTTCATCAGATTTCTTTTTCATTCGTAATAATACCATCATAGCTTGTTAAAATGTTCAGTCTTACTATTCATCTTTGGTTCTTTCTTTATATTCTTTCTTAAATCATTTTCTTTAAAAAGACCTATTCTTTATACTCTTCTTATTCTTAGGCTTTTCATTGAACATCATCAAACCTTCAGGCTTCAGTCATTTATTCTCTGCAGTCTATATTGATAATACTTCACATACCCACAATATATTATAATGCAATTAGAATAGTTTTCCGCATATCTCATGTTTGTATAATTTTGAATACTCACTTTTGTGAATTATTTTTATTACAGTGTCTCATGGTTGATTTTAATACCTAAATTCTTCAACTCATCAAGACTTTGCTGTATTTCACTGAATATTCACTGTATTCTTTACCATATATCTCCTGCAGACAATTTTCGATTCTTTATATTTAAATCATAACCTCTTATTTAAGTATTTTAAAATCATCTGCAAGTTCTACCACATGTAGATCAAATAACACGTATTTCATCGGTTACACTGTAATCTCATAAACACATTTCACTGAAAACCTCGATTGTAGCTGGATGTGGAGTTAGAATCGTATGCGTAATATCGAGTTCGCTGCTGTAGAGAATATTTAATTGAGGATTAGTATAAAAATGCTTGATTCTGAAGGTTTTATAAAGATTTCTCCATTTTCTACGTTAGTCTGTACAGTGGTATTCAAAATGATTGTCGGGGTTTTTAAATATCACCACACATAGTGCAAATGAGACACAAAGACGACACTTTGTTTATTGTGTAAGAAAATTCAACAAGTTACAGACATTAAGTGGCAGGCACTCAGTAGTTCCGCGTTTGCCCGCCAGGAGTCATTGATTGAAATGGCAGTCAACGGTAGGGAGAAAGCGTTTTGCCAACATCATCATAGTCGTTCAGTTACCATTGTCCAACTGCAGTTTCGTACGAAATTTAGAAAGAAATCTTCCTCCGATAATTCCATTCGAAGATCTCATGCACAATTTGTGGTGACAAGATGCAAGTGTAAGGGAAAAAGCAGTGAGCGTTCCTCCGTGCCTGAAGAGAAAGTTGGCAAGATCAGGGCAGCCATCTTACATAGTCCTACCAAATCAAGTGTGAGAGGCAGCCGGGAACTCAAGGAACCGCAACCTACTGTGTGGCGTGTCCTACAGAAGCATCTACGAATCATGTCATATCGCCAAAATGCTGATGCAAGCAACAACACCTGATGACTACCACAGCTAGGAAGGTTTATGTACGGAACTGCAACACTTGATGGAAGCAGATGGTTTTTGTGACAGGCTTATTTTTAGTAATGAAGCAAGGTTTCAGTTGTGTCAATCGACACAATATTAGAATTTGCGGGACGGAAAATCCCCAATGTTTTGTTCAACATGAGCGTGCGACCCCAAAGGTCAATGTGCTCTCTGCTGTTTCCAAATTTGAGGTATACGGCCCTTTTTTTCCTTGGAACAGACAGAAATAGGAATGACATACCTCGCTACGGTCACTGAATGACTCCTAACTCAGCTGAGTGATGGCAGCGCTGATTTCCTACTACAACAGGATGGTGTCCAACCCCTTTTTCCAACGGGACATCAGGCCATTTTTAATCCAATACCAAACCACAGCGCTGCATTAGGCGCGGGACCGACGCGACGGTGATGAGAATATCCTACCGTAGTCATCCCTACAGGATGTTAACACCATGTGATTTTTTCCTCTTGGGCTACATAAAGGATCACGTCTTTGTCCGCCTCTACTTTTGTCCATCCTGGAAATGAAGGTGCGTATCGACACAACAATTGGAAACATCACCGCTAATACGCTGGAGCGTGTGTGTTCGGAACTGGACTACAGTGTCAATGTCTGCAAAGTGAGACATGGCGTCCATATTGAGCATTTATAATGCATGTCTGTAACTTGTTGAGTTTTCTTCCGCAATAAACAGGATGTTGTCTTCGTGTCGCATTTGTACTGTTTGGTGATTTTTTACAACCCCGACAATCTTTTTGAATAATCCTGTATTGTGATATTACAATTTTGGAATGTTTCGCAAAAACAAACAAACAAACAAACAAACAAACAGATATTATATAATACGGGATGGTTCGATCCACTTCCGTATTTTGGCGATGTTTATAGTCAATGTAGTACGCTATAAAGTTTATAGTACCATACATGGTTTATGATTACTATTTAACATTTATTATAATATTTCAAGATGAGAGTTAGTATTTACAAAATCAAAAATCTCATGAACTAAATAAATCCTAAAATAACATACTAATACATAATTAAATTGTATATGCATGATCACATCAAACAAATTAAAAGTTACAATAACCATCGTAAGCATTTACAAAATAGTTCTCCAGCAAATTAAATTATCTAGCATTCGAGAAATGCGTACCCAATTAAGAACTCCTTCAATTTTGCCTTGCTAGACATCTATCAAATTCTAAATTCATATTAGTAATTCTACAGTTCTCAAAGTTCATCAATCTTTAATTATTAAAGTAATCTTGTTGTTTATACAGAGGGTCTATTAAAGTTCCATATCGTAGGTTCACTTCGCTGTCTCGGTAAAAGAGTTCAGTTATCCTGAATAATATTTATACTAATTTAAATAGTCACTTAGTTAAGTTCTTGTAAATTAGTATACCAGGGTTTACTGTCTAACCTCGCTGTATCCTGAATTGAATCCATTCAACATGGCGGTCGAGTGTTCAAATAAACACTCCTCCATGATGTTAGTTCAGCCGATAGATTTTTTCCTATAACTGTTACAAGCATATTAATATTTATAATTCATAAATAAACTACAATGAATTTCCTTAGACCGGAATCTCCTTTTCGGCAGGACGAAATAATACTCATCTTATATGGTATTAGATACTTCATTCTCCTGGATCTGATCTCATCACTTCTTCTCTTTGGAGTTAACACCACAAGACTAATCATCATTCCATGCTTCTTTCCAACAACACAACATCACTCCTGTGTCTGTCTCTTTATTGAATTAGTATCACTCTCTTTCTTGTAGGCGCATTTTCTTGTTGCACTGCTCCTTGCTCGGAACAATCATGTTATCGTTGTTATTAAGACTCTTGTTACTGCATTATCAAATGACTTACTCAACAATTTTTTTATTCAATTGACATTTGACATCAGATTCAATTTTCTCTCTTATAGAAACCAAAAGAAAATAAACATGTGTTTCACATATGAATCTACAAAAGATATTCTGAAAAAATCGAGCTAAATTTTTTATCTTTCTTTATCTTATCTGAAATAACGATTCAAATCAGAAAGAAAGACTGAACAACTACGTATTATGCTAGTCTTAATCACTGTAAAACACTGTAGAATTTACAAGTACATGCTCTTTTCCTAATTCTGAAATATGTAGCGCTCTAAAGACAAACCTAGCAACACATATAAGCGATTAAATATTCGATAAATAACCTTTTTACTTGTCTACAAATTTCCATTATTTTGTTATATATCACGCTTTATTATTATGCAGTTATTTTGTTTATTCATTTTATTTCTTTACATGTAGATGGAAATCAAGAATTACTGAAACTACAGTGATAAGCATAAATCAAATATTCCTTGACAACCAGTCAATCCTTACGATTAAAACTACATTCATACTATTATAACTTTTCAATGTGTGCAGTATCAATAGTGAAGTTGTTATCAGCATCATTGTAACGTTTCCTGATATTTAAATAATGATAAATGATAAGGTAAAACTAATGCTCTTATCACTTGTTGCTTATTTTAGCTTTTATTTTTTATAACTCATTGAATTAATTGACTGTGTACGTGAACATACATCATCATAGATTTTTTTTTTAATACAATGAATCACATATGAACGCAAAAATCAATAGTAATTTTCCTTTTTCATATTCATCCAGAAGCCACGCTGCGCTATTTAATTTGCAATTTCTTTATCCATCTGAACCAGATTTATTTGATATATCTATTAGAATTAAAAATAAATAAAAGTAAGTTAAAATGAATTTTGGGAATGCAGACCATTTTATGTTATTTTATCCATGAGTTTCGTTTTAGATTTCGTGAAGGTTATATTGGAAATATAAAAAGGAGTTTTTAGTGCTAATAATTTATTTATTTATAACAAAATAATATAATGTTTCAAAAATCAACATCAGATTTTATGCTCAATTATAAAATTACATAACCTAATATTGCATTTCAAAATACAATGATCGATTGCCCAAAGTTGAATACATTCAATTAATCTTCAAATTACTATTGCTAGATTTATGGAGTATATGATAAATAATGAAGGATTTTTTTTATTATCTTTGGTTTCTTTTTTCTCTCTTCACTAATTTCCTGTCCCGGATAATATCAAAATAATGTCATCTTCACAGAAAAGTGCTTCCCTATCATTTACAATACGTTTTTATTTACAAAATCTAAATACTGTCACTTGTTTGAAAACAAATAATACATTGTCAAGATATCTGATGCTGAAACTATCACAATATCGAGCATATTTTGTTTGTTTCCCATTTCATGAATTGCAAGAAAAATGTAACTTGACGAAACTTTGAATAATTGCAAAAACATAGGAATAATAACTATAATATGAGGAAAGGATACAAAAATGCTGAATAAATTGAATTATAAAAACTGTAATGTTCTAAAGACTTATGGTCTCTTAAGTTAAACCATTGGTTTCTAACAACAGAAAATTAATAAATTATAAAATCTCTCTTAAA
>JAFIDM010000002.1:25013089-25079555 GCA_023159025.1 Thereuonema tuberculata
TGGTTTCTAACAACAGAAAATTAATAAATTATAAAATCTCTCTTAAAATTAAAAACACAATAGGCTTTCTATTCAAGTTCAGAATTTATTATACATCATAAAAATTTTGAATAATATAAAATTAATTATCTATTACTATAGAAATAAAGTATAAATGATTCAACGTCAACATCTTTGAAAATTAAAGAAATATATAATTTCATAACTTCAGCCTTAAATAAACCACAGCAAATCAATAAATAAATTAATTTACAAATTTTTATCTTTAAAATACAATTAAAATATAGTTCTTTTACACTTTAACAAAATGGAAGTAATTAATGCCTGAAATAATAAAGAAATTGAAGTATTGACAGAATTCAAATTTATAAACACGTACAATTCTCAAAGTTCTTTTGTTGACTCACATGCTTGAACTGCAGACTAGAACTTTTACTTTTGTTAGGTTTAACCGTTGTTTTCAGTTGGTTTTTAGTTGGTTAAACCTATAATCAACATTAATATTGAATTACATTACAACATTAATATAGAATTTTATAACTATATTTATCATATATCTTTCTATTTGAACTAAGTGAACTGTTTATAACCTGCAGGGCTTGACATGAAATTTCCATAATATCAGTTTCTAATTTTCTAATTTTTACTTCTGGTTTCTGCTTCTGGTACTTTGGTTTAAAACACTCGTTCATTATGAAATTCTCTATGCATTTATCGTTAGGAAGATCGTTAGTTCTGTAGAGCATGTAGAATAAGACCTCTTCTGTGTCACACTTACTCTTTTTACCTGCTTCAAGTATCGATAACGAGACCTCCTCAGGAATTCTTCGTAGCTTTGTTTCTCTGTAGCTATTGATGGCTTCTAGGTACTGCTGCGGACTAACAATGATGAAATTAGTCTCTGGCAATGTAAGTACTGTGTCGCAGTTGAGAAGACAAGACACCAAAAGTAAAAACATGACTATAGGACCCATGGTTAGATCTAAAACTTCACAAACGTTTCATCAGCTAGAATGATTGTATTCCTACATCAAGGCTACTTTATAACAGCTACAAAACCCACTCAGAAGATAGTGCTTGAGTGGTTAATATGAATCTCATTTTCTGACTACTTATATTTGTCTCGTTGAATGATGTAGTAGTTTTTTCTCTATTTCCTGATCTTTTATTAAGTCTGTGTGACGTCAAGTAAACATGAGACTCCATTTTTCATAGTTCCGGATATCTGATATGAGAGATAGGTCCCTTATTAAATTCTCAATTTTTTGATGTGATATCAACTCCTACATTCATTCATCTCTAGAGCTTCACAAATTCTGTTTATGACGAATTCAATTTGAATTAGACAAACTCAAAAATTTTAAAAATTCTATTAAAAAAAATTACGCACACAAATTCATTTTTTTCCTTATGATTTTATTAATTCACGTTATTGATAATAAAAATATCTGAAATCATAGTTATTCGTATGGTAAAGTGAATTAAGAAATATAAAAAATTCAGAATAATATTACACAATAAATAATTTCTACGAAGATATTCATGAGTGATAAATAATGAATAATGCTGAAAATTCCTTTTAATTACACTGATATGCAACCATTTTGCTTCAAAGAAACTATTTATATTTTTCACTTCCACGCTAAGGGTAAACACAATAGTCATATTTAGTTTTGTTTCATCAGGTCCAGTTTTTGAGAAATTATGATTTTACGGAATTTCTTGAAATGCTTATTACGACAAAATTCAGTACAAATATACATACATAATTAAATTACAATTATAATTTTTAGCATTACTGAACTATGAAATATTACAATAAAATATAAAATTTTGTAGTTCAGTAATGCCAAAAATTATAATTAATACCCAAAATATGTAAAAATAATATATTTTTATTTTGTTATTTTAATTAATGACATTATTACTTTTAAAAAGTCCTTTTACCACCACTTCATATTAAACTTGGAATCATGAAGCAATTTGTTACCAGTCTTGGCAATGAAAGCAACATAATTTCGTATCTAAAACGGAACTTTCCTAGAAAGACCGAGGCAAAAATTAAAGCTGGTGTATTCGAAGGACCACAGATACGCGATCTGATGAAAGATTCAAATTTCATGATCGTCATGAATAAAACAGAAAAATCTGCATGGTTGTCTTTTAAGTGCGTAACTGAAAACTTCCTACGAAACGAAAAAGCTGAAATTGCGAAGAACTTGTTGATGAAATGTTAATAAACTTTAAAACACTGGTAGTTCTGGTTACTTAATGTTTTTAGTTATGTACACATCTGAAGACGAGAAATTCTCGAAACATGTTATGTGAAAGAAGTATATTTTTGTTTAATAAGATTTGTGTGTTATGGTCTCTTATATATTACAGTCTACACACGATGTATTACTATAATTTAAAACACTGCGTTCCAAAATGAGTATTGAACTTCATTTTCTACACAGCCACATCAATTATTTCCCTGAAAATCTTGCTGTGAGTGAGGAGCAGGGTGAAAGATTTCATCAAGATATCAAAACATTGGAAACGAGATATCAGGGCAAGTGGAATGAATCTATGTTGGCGGATTGTTGTTGGTGCATAAAAAAGTGAGTCTTCTGAGAGTCAGCGCAGAGCATCAAAACGACGAAAGATTTGAGAGAAAACTAACCAATCTTACATCAGCAGAATCAATGGAAAGTTTTTTATACTAGTTAGTTAAGGTTTTTCACTTGTCTTGACACTTTCATAACTCAGATTATCCCATTAATTATTTTTTATTTTAATTATGAAGTTCGCCAATTTTTTTTTTTTTTGAGTTCAAGGGGCAAATTACAAAAAAAACTAGACCTGATATAAAAATTCTGAATATAGATTCGGATTCAGGATAGTTGAGTTTACTAAAATCAGTTGTTTTTTCTCGTGAAGCAGACAGAAAGGTAAAAAATGCATATCAGTGTTATCATATGATGTTGATTTTAAAGTAATGTCGAAATTACTTATATAAAATTCATAATACAGTTTAAGTTTAATTAAGCTTCTATCGCAATTTCAAACGGCGTTAGAGAAAGAAAATTAATTGTTTTTTTTATATAACTGCTAAGGTATTTTTTTAAACGCAATTAAAGATTAAAAAATAATTGAAAGCCTTAATATAATTGTAAAGGTTTTTTTTTTATAATGAAATGTACCGTTTGTAGAATTTCAGATGTTTATTTATGCTCTACAGAACTATTTAAAACAAAGATTTTTTTTATCTTTAAAATACTTTTGTTCTTTATATTTTTAGTACATGTTTGGAATGAGCAGTGTTCTAATCATTCATGGAAAAAAAACTTAAAGAATTCTTTTTTAATTTCTTATTTGTAACATAAAATTTGTTTTTCATTCAGCGAGAAGTTATGACTTGTACTAAGACAGAAGATAGGAAGGAGATTTATTGAGTATACTACTTCGAAATGTATAACAGTGTATAAATAAAATTAATAAACACCATAAATTACACTAGTCAACAGCCATTTTCAAATATGATATATAATATATCATGTTTTATGTATTTTGGCATGTTGAATGCGATTTCTGAATAAGCCTTCAGAAATCTCCTATCATGTAAGGTTTTTAAGATATCACGATTTTGTTTGTTTTATGTTTTTCCCCGTCTACACCCTTCCAAATTAATAATGACAAAATGTATGCTTGTTTAGGTTATATATAATCCTTATTTGTATTTAATTAGTAGTAGAAGAAATTCAGAAATGAATATCACTTGAGGGGAGAATAGTCAACTGCATGATTCGACAGGCATGATTATATTTTCCGTTGGCCTTTTCCGTTGACTAAGATCAGATCTAATCTAATCTTCATGTTCTTCAACAAAGCACGGTCATGTAAGGTACGAGCCATCGAAAGGCAGTTCGTCGCCGAGTCATGTGAATTCTCCAAGCCTTTCTTTTTATCATGATCGTACTGCACGTAACGCGATTATGCAAATTAGTGCGTTAACAGCGCCACATTTTCCCTTGTTGGCGACTTTTGGTACTACTTTTTTTTTTAAATCGAAACCGCATGTCCCAGTTTGTATATCTACCGAATATTGTTACGATTCGTCCAATACATTCCTCGCTAGAGGGTTCTGAACACCTCACCTAAATGCCCTAATAAACTGGCCGGGCAGTGTATATTTAAATAAATATATATTTAAATCTTTATTTACTTTAATAAAAAATAAATGAATATTTTGTAAAGTTTTCTTTGAATTTCATAATTTCTTAGATTATTTTCCTGTTATTTGAAGAATACAGTACTTTCAAAATCCTCAAAAATTTTTCAAGTTCAATTTCTAATTGTAATTGAGTCTAAATAAGAATTTTTCTATAATTTCATTTGTATTAGACAGCTACCTGTCTAATTTTTCTAATGTTTCAGGTCAAAGTTTAAATTAATTCATATTTAAGTTAATTCAAAGTTTCAAATTGATACTTTGCTTAATTTATAAAAATCGTAAACTGCCTTACATGGAAAACACCATTTTAGTGTTTATTTTAGTGTGTCAGTATTTTATTTTATTTAGAATATGAATGAACTCGTCTTTTTTTTTTATTATCAAATACATGATGATTATATTTTTATCTGTGTTACGCTGAAGTACTCCTTTAATTCTTCAATTAGTATTGAAAATTAACTTTATGATAGGCTACCTATAAGAAGAATCTTAAACTTCAGAGGGCAGTTCAACGTCAACTTACGTACCTTCACTACAGAAACATCTTTAGGTAACTATTGAGGAAGACAATTGAACTATTTAACCCCTTCATGTATGATAATGCCGATCATGTGAATGACAGACATTTTTCATTCCCTGATGTTTCTTCTTTACGTGGATGAATGGAGTGCTTTCAAAGATATAGAATAAATAATGGCGAGTGTTGCAGAAGATAAAACATTTGAAGTGGAAAGCATTCCACCCAAATGTACTGGAATGAGCTGACACAGTTCTAGGGCTAGCTCCCCAGTTCAACATATGACAAAGAGACAGTTTCCCCTCGACCATAAGCTCTAACTCCTTTTCAATTTACTATCCCGTGTATGTACATATTTTCTTTCGGCCACTTCCTGTAAGATAAGAATGACCATAGACCGGAACGCACATTTTCCTCTACTTCTACAAATCATAAGGGTTTCAAGAAGGCAATCCTCATTTCTGTACGACTTGTAGTTAGGGCTGTAGAGATGGAGGTAATGTTTCATTTTTGATCATTTCCATTTCCTGTGAAAACACAAAGTGACCCCAGAGCGTATTTTCCCTAACCTATAGAAGCCCTAAGATTTCTAATAATGTATCATTCATGTCTATTTGTGTTGTGGAGGTGCTGACAGACAGACCGACAGAACTTTTCTAGATGTTCCCTCTTCCATATGATACTTTCTGTAGGGGTTGGCTTAAAAATAACGTGTTTTCCTAAGTCAACAAGTTGGTTTTCTCTATCACTCCATTTAAAATAGATGCTTTTTAATATCTTGAATTTTATTTTTATTTTTCAATTTTGATAAATTTACAGACAGGACAGCAAGCAACAAGAAAACGATTTAGTTGTTTCATACATCAAAAACTGATAGTAACTATAGATGATTAATATGAATGAAAATCCCACTTCCACTTATACTTCAGTGGTTTTTTTTTCCTTTTATTAACTGAAATTAATATGAATTACTCAATAGCTAAAAAAGTCTATTTTAATTATAGTAAAATAAACCTTAATCAAAATTAGAATGAGATTCTTTTTTTCTAGATGATATTTCAAAATCTAAACAGGAAAATAAAAATGAAATTAATTGACAAATTTGTTTAACTAAGAAAGTGTTGTAAATAATTACAAATAAATTAAAATAAATAAAATAAAATAGAATAAAATAAAATTTAAAATAATTTTTTAAAATAAATAAAAATACACAATTGTAAATAAATTAATTTACTCTCAATTATATATTTTGACCCACCAATACAGATTTTGTGGAGGTCTTTAAGGTTAAGTATTTTTATTATTATATAAGGAAATCAGAGGTCTCAAAATTAGAAAATATTTCAAACATTCAAACATTTGAAAATATTTTCTAATTTTAATTAATTTAAATTAGGCTTAGCAGATTTGGTTTTCAAATGATATGTAGTTCACACTTATTGTAAGCCAAATCCTTTATAATCGACGTTTCTCTTTAAGCATTTTAATCAGTTTTTGCGAAATCTTTTCAATCATTAGATACGTAATAATCACGAATAACAGGAAACAGTGGTTTTCCTACAAAGAAAGCTAAGAGGAAATAACTTATCAGTGGGGTTTCCCATTTCAGATATATAAGATCAGACATGTCAATAGTGACTTGCGAATGTTTATTTATAGATAACCTGTCTCAAATAGTTAATCTACTCGAATTCTATTTTCAGAATGAAGATAAATGTAGAAAAGTAGCGTAATAGATAAAATTGTAATCTTGATCTATTTTAGATTAAAAAAGAGACTGTTTTTATTTTCCAAATAAATTGAATAATCTTTTACACATTGGGTTCGTTATTAATTATTATTATTATTATTGGGCTCAAATCTTTTCCATGTATGTGATTCATTTTTGTTGTGAAGACAAAAATGTTATCTTCTATGTGAAGTGAACTTACCGCTAGCAAATTTCGAATTTGAAATTCTGAATAATTAAAGATATATATTATTATTAAAACAATAGTATTTCTTGATTTTTTTAATAAATTTTTAAAAATATTATTTAAATTAGGAAGAATTTTGTTACAATAATTTAAGGCTTATTAAGGCATTAACTTAAAACATATCAATTTTAGGCATATTAATGCATATACACTGTCCGGCCACTTTATTAGTTATGTGAGCAAGAATGTCAGGACCCGTCGTCTCTCACAACAACTCTTTAAGCCGGTGGGGACATTATCATAGTGTGGAGAATGTTTTCTGGCATACGTTGAGTCCATTGATACCTCTGGAGGCACGTCAGGATGCCAAAGTGTACCTAAACATCGTAGCTGACCAGGTGCAACCCTACGTGTTAACAGATTATCCTCATGCAGATGGCTACTTCCAGCAAGTTAATTCGCCGGTACACAAAGCCCGCATTACTATGGGATGGTTTGAGGAACATGACGATGACTTTTCCTTGTTGCAGTGCCCGCTCAGACTCCGGATATCAGCTCGATTGAAAATTTGTGGAATGAACTGTAACACCTCTACGCCAACACCTCCATCAAATCTTTAGGAACTGTGTGACACACTCATGTATGCGTGGAACACAATACCCAACAATCTTTTCAGCATCTTGTGTAATCCATGTCTTGACGAATTCAGGCTGTATTGTGGGCTAAAGCCGGCCAAATATGCAACTAGGTAGATGTACTTATAAAATGGCCGGTCAGTGCAAATCGATCAAGCAAAACTCAAAGTTAGCCATTCGAGTTAATGTATCATTGCTTCTTTGTAAGGTATTTTTTTTTTTCACTTGTCATTTATACTCTTTAACTCAAGACAGTAGATTTTGCTCTTTTGCAATTTTTTAAGTTATATTGAATTTACAAAAATAAAAGAATAAAAAAGAGCTAAGTCTTAGAATGTTGCGTTTTTTGTTGTCTAAATTGTTTCTAAATTTAGTTCCTTAATTTCCTTTTAGGCCGCTGATAACGCCAAGATAATTTAACAGTATCTTATTGCTCGAAAAAGAAAACAGGAAAAGACAACAAATATGAATGTATGAATGTCTTCCCTCTAAAAAATAGAGCTGGGGTATAATATATACTTTCAGAGCAAGCACGCATCAAGGTAAAGAAACAAATACATTGAAAATTAAAAACTTTTAAATAATTTATTACTAGAGTTCATAACCTTTATGAAAGGAAAAATTAACTTTACAATAATTTATTATATAAGAACAATAACATTTGTTATCATATATTAACTCAGTTCATCTGTAACTAATCCCTAATGGTACCATCTATAAAACCTTGCATGTATCAGTTTACAAGTAAATATCAAAATATGAAATACTCAATAATTACAAATTATTAATGAACTTTAACCTTGATGATTATTCTTAATCCTAGAATAATAATATGTAGTACTAAAACATAGTATTATATATCTCAACTTCAAATGTCACTTTTGACATTAATACTACACCTTAAATTCAAAAAAATATTAAACTGATGACTTCCTATGTAACTATTTACAAGCAACCTACAAGGATACTTAATTTCAGAATATAATGGTATTTACATCTAAGTCATATCTGTCATTAATGTACTATTTCATTCATAGAAGAAACTAAAGTTAGATCACTCAACAATGGTTT
The DNA here is from genome assembly GCA_023159025.1 of Thereuonema tuberculata. NCBI lineage: Eukaryota > Metazoa > Arthropoda > Chilopoda > Scutigeromorpha > Scutigeridae > Thereuonema > Thereuonema tuberculata. The sequence goes on from JAFIDM010000002.1 coordinate 25,021,445, forward strand.
TTCCCCTACGTGAAAAAATTAATCTTTGCTCCTTTAATAATGTTACTTGTATAGTTCGGTCTTGTTATAAATCACCAATCCCTTGGTTACTCGATTCATAAAATAAAGGAAACTGTACTTACATATCTTGACTCTCGATGATAACTCGTCTCGAAAGCACTATACACATAATTGATACTTTACTATCAACTATCAGTTGATATTTATAATTAACTCTAGATGACCAAACAAACAATAATTAGTTTCACTAATTCACACACAAATTTTCCTAATCACTTGTATGAAATCAGTTCAGATCCCTTTGATCCAGTGGCGCTAATTTCTCTTCTGTTTCAAATAGCTAAGCCTATTTAAACGTTCGATCTTCGAAATTCTTCGCATGGGGATTTCCGTTGAATTCTGCCTTTATTCGATCCTCTCAGCAACCGGAAAATAAATACTTTCATTCGTCATGACTATGTCTTCTTATCCTGGATTTCTCAATTATTTATTACGGTTCTGTTCGGGTTTAAATCTACGCTTTCCGTGGATGACGTCAGTTGTTCATTTGTCTAGGAGGGCCTCAGAAGAATAATAATTATTTCTTATTTACTTGCGTCAACTGCAAACTTATTCTTTCGTACTTTTAGTTTTGGCAGCGACATTTCTTCTTCAAAATTCCTGCTCTCCTTTATCTGTCAACGTGGAGACATACCAGGCATATTTATCTCCGTTCAAATCGAACGATCTGCTACAGGCTTCGTCATTACGCCATCTTGTCCGTTGTCATACCGCACACATTAATCCCACAGAAAACTAGTAAATAATCTTTAACTAAAAATTTTCTTTTCAAGCACAGTAATCACAATATATATCATCACAAAAATTAAACTTCAACTAATTAAATATAAATATTAATATAACTTATATTTAATTTAATATATACATCAGCACTTCTGCAAAAACAGTGATATGTTTTTTGTATTGACTTTTTGTCAAATTCCATATCATTGATAGCATTTATTAAGCCATACATCTGCGAATAGATATGAATATGTCATCAGTCAGTTCTTACTAACGTTAAGCTGACCCATGATGACCTCTGCTGTTTATTTTCATTACAGTTATACAGCAATTCAGTTCTCCAGCCCCTTCACAGCTACATTCAGTAGGGGCTGGAGAGAAGTGAAACAAGATTATTGTCTGTAGATTATCCGCTGAAAATTTTGTTACCAATATTCTCCTTTTGGACAAATTTCTCAAGGTTTGTTAGAAAATTTTCGACACATGAAGCATGAATGGTGAAGCCCAGGGGTGGAACAGTTGGACATGCCACAATACCTGAGATAGAGGTTTCCAAATATGAGGACAGGGTTGATACTACTTGCAAGTTCAGGAATGAGCTTGAATTTTTAAAGTTGAGCTTCTGGAATGGGGTCTCCACAACGCACAACAAACTAACAAGGAAACCTCTGGCACCTTACAAATGGAGATTTTAATGAAACTTTGCAGAATGAATGTGTAGATTGTGTTTAATAAATAAAATAAATGTTAGATGCGGAATTGAGCGGGATGTTTCCTAAAATTTGTCTTGAAATTCATCAAAAATCGGTCGTTTTATCTTTCAAACACCCAGATGGTAGTTATGACTTGCAATTAACCAAGAGATTTAAGACTTCGCTGGCCTTTTGATTTTCCAGCATCTTCCAGCTTTCTTACCAGTTAATCTTTGTTTTTCTACAGTATAGGCAAGGACACTATATGTCGAGTTCATCTCATGTGTATTTACGATAAAGAATTCGTTATGTCTACTAATTAGTAAATTTTAAAATATATATAAATCAACAAATAGATATAATACAAATACAAATAGATATAATATTATAACTTTAGTATAAAATGTGAAATATCTGACTATGAATCAATATAAAATTCAGAAACCCATCTTTATTACACAATATTTCGATCTGAAACAGTGCCAAACTTCCTTGTTTCCAGGTTTCTTGTAGAGGCAAAAAAGTTAGATAACCGTTAATAAAACATAAAAAATAGCATTCTGTATATAGAGAAAAGAAAAGATATATTTTCTTTCACTGCAAGATATCTGAGTAAAATAATTTTGCCGGACGAAATATTATATAATAAAGAAGGTAAGTTAAAGAAGAGGAGTTTCTGAAGTTAACTGTAGTACATGTTTATTTCAAAAACTAAGTTTCACTAAATAAATGACGTTACTTCAAAAAAATACCTTTAATAACTTTGCAATATTATTTAGAAGATATTATATTTGTTTTAAAAGAAAAGGGACATTTTCAGATCAAAATTCCTTCCCATCTTTTTCTTGTGTCTTAGCTTTCTTTTCTTATTAAAGTTAGACATTGAGAATTCTTCTTGTTACTATTTTAATGAAGAATCAAAAATTCGACAAATAAATTCATCTACTTTTTCTTTATTCGGTTGCTGTTTGTTCTCTGAGAACATTTAAAGACAGGAATCGTTTTTGTGTTTATTATGTTTTCTTTTCACCATTTTTAATCAGAAAATTTGTTTCAACTTTTTCGCTAATTGAACGTCTGTTTCTCGTCAAGCATGAATGTGCAGGATTTAGTATCAATTGTTATTCATCGAATGAAAAATGTGGATTATGTGCCTTTGTCGATGTTGATTTTTTTTTCTTAGATTTCTAGATAGACTTGATAGGCAACAAGATAACAAAAACAAAAAACAAAAAAAAAGGAAACCATGTGGATATTGTAAATTACGCATCACTCATGTCTGTACGGCTTGTAGTTAGGGACGTAGAGTTAATGTTTCATTTTTGACTACTTGCATTACCTCTAGCTTTTGATCTGTTTGACCATTAGCTGAGTGACCACTTCACCTATACCAATCATTAGCTTTCGATTAATGTATCATTCATGTCTGTTTGTGTCTGTTCATGTCCCCTCCCATTTTATACTTTCTGTAGTAGTTTTACTAAAAAACAACGTATTCCTAAGTCAAAAAGTTTTTTATTTTTCTTTTAGTTCCATTTAAAATAGATTCTTTTTAATATCTTGATTTTTATTTTCAGTTTTCAATTTCGATAGATTTATAGATAGCACAGGAAGCACCAAGAAAAGAATTCGGATGTTTCATATAACAAAAACTGATAGTAACTATAGATGATTAACAAGAATGAAAACCCCATTTCCACTTCCACTTCAGTGGGGTTTTTCCCTCTTATTGACTTTAAATTCTCTGAATTATTCAATAGCTAAAAAGCTTATTTTAGTGATAATAAAATAAACCTTACTCAAAATTAGAATAAGATTCTTTATTGTTGACGAAATTTCAAACTCTAAACAGAAAGATAAAAACGAAATTTATTAGACGAAGAAATTATTGTAAACAATTACAAATAAATTAATTTACTCGCACTTGATTTATTTTGATCCCTAAGTACAGAATTTGTGGAGATCTTTTACATTAAGTATTTTTATTATTATTTTAAATGTGGTTCCATTGATGCAGCTTAGAAATTTCTGCTTTGTTATTTTAGAAAGTTGGAAATCACGGATCAAATCGTTCAATTCCTACTATTCTATGAGATGAGACGATTTGTTATGAAATTCGGGAATGTATTCTTCTACAGAATGTGTACCTCTTTTCTACTTCCTTTCGATGACCCTTATGTAGTAGTTTTCAAGTAACAATGAGCAACAAGTATTAGAGGGACAGAAATAACAGAGTTAATCTTTTGGCTCACTCCAAACCACTGAAACAGAAAATGGCATTGCACAGCGGCCATTTTTCCTTTCATTCATTCTGCTACTGTAGTTACAGTTAGGCGACAAATATGAGATTCCTAGGCTTAATCTTGATCACCAAGAACATAAACAACGTATATTTTATAAGCCTTCTTAACTAAGTCAGCGAATTAACTGGCCTATCTTTATCTTTTTGGAGGGAATTTGCAATAGACGTAAGAAAAGAGTCGAGGATGGTTTACTCAAACACTAAGTTTAGCAGTTGCCGTTAGATTATTGAAACTGTACTTACTGCGACAAAAAAGGTACCAAAACATCTGACCAACACTCTCAGAAAACGCAGCTCTACAGAATGCCACAAACTGAGGTAAAAATTAAATAGAATTATGCAACAAACTATCATCACTCACAATTCAACTGCATTAAAGCACTTGAATGACTGATCCAATTCTGTCTGTCGATTCATTGAGTATACTGTCCTCTCCTCTAGTGATATTTTGTTATTATCTTGTACTACTATTAAATGCAAATAAAGAATATAAATTTACTACACAGATATAGATTTTGTTATTATTAAGTTGTAAGGATCAAGAGGGGGAAAATCATAAAAAATAAACTTAAAATCATGATATATTAAAAGCCTTAAGTGACAGATCTCTGAAGGCGAATTTCAGAGTAGTACACTTAGTAAATCTCCTTCCTATCTTCTTTCTCAGTACAAGTCATAACTTCTCGCTGAATGAAAAACAAATTTTATGTTGCAAATAATAATTAAAGAATTCTTTAAATTTTTTTCAATGAATGACTTATTTCAAACATGAACTGAAATATAAAGAAACAAAAGTTTATTTAAATGTAAAAAAAGTTCTCTTTTTTTAGTCTGAATTCTGTATAGAATATATAAACATCTAAAATTATACAAAAGATGCAATTCATTATAAAAAAAAACCTTTACAATTATATTAAGGCTTTCTATTATTTTTTTTTAATCTTCAATTAAAAAATTACCTTGGCAGTTATATAAAAACAATTAATTGAAAATTTGCTGTCTCTAACGCCATTTGAAATTACGAAAACAGCTTAATTAAACTTAAGTATATTATGCATTTTATACGAGTAATTTCGATATTATTTTAAAATTAATATCATATAATAATTCAAAGGAATTTTCAACATTATTAAATATTAATCCCTCACGAATATCATCGTATAAATTAATATTTGTGGAATATTATTTTGAATTCTTTATATTACTTAATTCACTTTACCGTACGAATAAAAATTATTTCAGTTTTTTTTTATCAATAAAGTTAATCAATAAAGTAATAAGAAAAAAATGAATTTGTGAGAAGAATTTTAAAAATAAAATTTTTAAAATTTTTGAGTTTGTTTAATTCAAATTGAATTCGTCATAAACAGAATTTGTGAAGCTCTACAAGAATTTGTGAATGTCGGAGTTGATATCACTTCTACTTGAGAATTTAATAAGGGTGTTTCTTCTGTTATCAGATATCCGGAACTATGAAAATTGGAGTCTCGTGTTTTCTTGACGTCACATAGACTTAATAAAAGATCAGGAAATAGAGAAAAAACTACTACATCATTGAACGAGACAAATATAAGTAGTCAGAAAATGAGATACATATTAACCACTCAAACACTATCTTTTATTGTATTGAGTGGGTATTGTAATTCTTATAAATTATCCTTGCTGTAGGATTACAATCATTCTAGCTGATGAAACAAGTTGTGAAGTTTTAGATCTAACCATGGTTCCTGAAGTCATGTTTTTACTTTTGGTGCTTTGTATTCTCAACTACGGCAAAATACTTACATTGCCAGAGACTGATTTCATCATTGTTAGTCCGAAGCAGTACCTAGAAGCCATCAATAGCTACAGAGAAACAAAGCTACGAAGAATTCCTGAGGAGGTCTCGTTATCTCTCCCTAAAGTAGGTAAAGAGAATAGCTGTGATAAAGAAGAGGTCCTATTCTACATGCTCTACAGAACTAACGAGCTTCCTAAATGCATAGAGGAATTCATAAGGAAGGAGTGTTTTAAATCAACTGACCAGACGCAGAAACGAGAAGTAAAAATTAGACAATTAGAAACTGATATTATAGAAATTTCATGTCAAGACCTACAGATGAAAAACAGTCCACTTAGTTCAAGTAAATAGTTAAACAGAACAAATAAAAAACTAAATTATTTGAACTAAAGTAATTCAATATTAATGTATAATCTTACATGTAGGTTTAACTATATAAAATCAACGGTTAAAGCTAAGAAAAGTACAAGTTCTAGTCAGCAGTTCCAATCATACGAGTCAACAAAAGAACTTTGTGAATTGTATATGTTAATATATTTGAATATTTGTATATATTAATATATTTCTGTTAATACTTCAATTTCTTTATTATTTCAGGCATTAATTACTTCCATTTTGTTAAAGTGTAAAAGAGGTATATTTAAATTGTATTTTAAAAATAAAAATTTGTAAATTAATTTATTTATTGATTTGCTGTGATTTATTTAGGGTCAAAGTTGTGACATTATATAATTTTTTAATTTTTGAAAGATGTTGACGTTGTTCCTTTTGAATCATTCATGCTTTTATTCTATATTAATAGGTAATTCTAAAAGTAACCAGCGGATAAATACTAAATTCTGAACTTAAATAGAAAGTCTATTGTGTTTCTAAATTTAAGATAGATTTTATAATTTATCAATTTTCTGTTGTTAGAAACCAATGGTTTAACTTCAGAGACCGTAAGTCTTTAGAACATTATAATTCAGTTTTTATAATTCAATTTATTCAACATTTTTGTATCCTTTCCTCGTATTACAGTTATTAGTTTTCATTACTTTTTTCTGTTTTTATAATAATTCAAAGTGAAACCAAGTTATATTTTTCTTACAATTCATGAAATTGGAAACGAAGAAAACATACTTTATATTCTGTTTCAGCATCACACATCTTGACAATATGCAGCATTATGTTTTCAAACAAATTTACAGTATTTTCATTTGTAAATAAAAAACGTAATGCAGATTGATAGGTTGGCACTTTTCTGTGAAGACATTATTTTAATATCCGCGACAAGGAATTAATCAGGACAGAAATAAAGAAACCTAAGACAATCAAAACAAAAGATCCGTCATTATTGATCACATACTCCGTAATCTAGCAATAATAGATTGTGCTAATTCAATTTATTCAACTTAGGGCAATCGACCATTGTATTTTGAAATGGAATATTAGGTTTTCCTATCATCTTAGAATTTTCAAAAATAACTTTTACTAATTCTTTAATTGAGTATAAAATGTTATGTTGATTTATGAAATACTACGTTATTTTCTTATAAATACATTAGTATCATAAAAAACGTATTTTTATGTTTGTAGCAGAACTTTCACATGAAATTCAAAACAAAACTAATGCAGAAAATAACATAAAATTGTCTGCATTTCCATCATTCATTTCAACATTCTTCATTTATTTTAAGTTGTAATAAATATATCAAATAAATCGATTTCAGATGGATAAGAAAATGAAAATTAAACAGCGTAACTATTGGATAAATGTGAAAAAGGAAAATTAATATTGATTTACTTCATATATGATTCATTGTATTAAAAAAAAAAACCTATGGTGATGTATGTTCACGTACACAGTCCATTAATTCAACGAGTTATAAAAATAAAAGCTAAAATAAACAACAAGTGATAAGATCAATAGGTTTACTGTTACCTTATGATTTATCATTATTTAAATATGATTATCAGCAAATTTTATAATGATGCTGATAATAACTTCACTATTGATACTATACATTGAAAAGCTTTAAAAGTATGACTGAAGTTTTAATCGTAAGCATTGACTGGCTGCCAAGTAATATTTGATTTGTGTTTTTCGCTGTACTTTCAGTAATTCCTGATTTCCATCTATATATAAAGAAACAAAATGAATAAACAAAATAACTGCATAATAATAAAGTGTGACATATAATAAAAATAATGGAAATTTATTGCATATAAAAACGTAATTGCTTTAAAAATGGACCTAGTGTTTATCAGTGCAAAGCGCCATCTCCGAACAGCTGTTTCTCGGTAAACTGCCGATCATCAGCGGAGAGCAGACGCTATAAACCCTTAGGTCCGATTGATCGAATAATTCAAACGTAATTGATCGAATAATTCATTGCTTTTATGTGTTACTATGTTTGTCTTTAAAGCGCTACATACTTCAGAATTAGAAAAAGAGCATGCGCTTGTAAATTCTACAGTGTTTTACAGTGACTAACACCTTTATAATATGTAGTTGTTCAGTCTTTGTTTCTGATTTGAGTCGTTATCTAAGATGCGATAAAGAAAGGTTAAAAATTTAGCACGATTTTTATCTGACTATCTTGAAATGTTACAGTAAATGGTTGTTAAATAGTAATGATAAACCATGTATGGTACTATAAATTTTGCAGCGTACTACATTGGCCACGATAGGAGATTCTCATCACTGTTGGTCCTGAGCCTAATCCAGCACTGTAGTAGGTGCTGGTTTAAAACTTCCATGAAGCCCCGATGGAAAAGGGGTGGGCACCAGCCTATTGTAGTATGAAATCAGCACTGTCATCTCTCAACTGGGGTAGGAGCCATTCACTGACCACATTGAGGTAGCTAGGAAAATAATCCAAAAAATTATGAATTCAGAGAAAACTATACAACATATTCATTTATTTTTTTATTTAACAGTGATATGGAATTTCAGAAAAAGTCATACAAATAGCATATACCTGTTTTTATAGAAGATACTGTTCAATTAACTCGACGTTGTCAGCGGCCTAAAAGGAAATTCACGAACTAAAATTTAGGATTTAGACAACAAAACCGCAATTCCTTATTCTTTTTTATTATTTTATTCTTGTAAATTCAGTATAACTTAAAATCTACTATCTACTTACTATCTACTTAAGTGCAAAATCTACTATATTGAGTAAAAGAATATAAATGACAAGTGAGAAAATAAATACCTTAAGAAGCAATGATACATTTAACCGAAAGGCTGACTTTTAGTTTTGCTTGTTCGATATATACGCCTTAATATGCCTTAAGCTGACATGCTTTAAGTTGATATCTAAATATACTTTACATTAATGTATCAAATTCAATCTAATTGAAAAAATATTTTTGAAAATTTAGTAAAAAAAAATTTCAAGAAATGCTATTGTTAATATCCCTTATATATATAATTCCACAACACTGTCGGACAGTGTTGTGTAATTTGAGAAAAGCAAATGCAAAAACAATATCACTGTTTCTGCGATCAATTACTTTTTTATATGCAATAAATTTCCATTATTTTTATTATATGTCACACTTTATTATTATGCAGTTATTTTGTTTATTCATTTTGTTTCTTTATATATAGATGGAAATCAGGAATTACTGAAAGTACAGCGAAGAACACAAATCAAATATTACTTGGCAGCCAGTCAATGCTTACGATTGAAACTAAATTCATACTATTATAGCTTTTCAATGTGTGTAATATCAATAGTGAAGTTGTTATTAGCATCATTATAACGTTTGATGATAATCATATTTAAATAATGATGAATCATAAGGTAACAGTAAACCTATTCTTATCACTTGTTCTTTAAGCTTTTATTTTTATAACCACTGAATTAATGACTGTGTACGTGAACATAGGTTTGTTTTTTTTAATTCAATGAATCATATATGAAGTAAATCAATATTAATTTTCCTTTTTCACATTTATACCTTATCTTGGAGTCATCAGCGTCCTAATAAACGGAAATTAAAGGAACTAAAATTTATAAATAATTTAGAAAATAAAAATGCAATATTCTAACTTTATACTTTTTTTTTATTCCTTTATTTTTGTAGATTAAGTATAAAATAAAAATTAAAAAAAGCAAAATCAACCCTATTGAATTAAAGAGCATAAATGAGAAGTGAGAAATAAAGACCTTAATAAGCAATGATGCATTAACTCGAAGGGCTAACTTTGAATCGTGCTTGTTTGATATATACATGCCTAGTTTTGAAGTTAACTATTTTTCGAAATTTATTAAAAAAAATTTCAAGAAAGGCTATTGTTTTAATTATAATATGTATCTTTGTTTATTCAGATTTTCTTCCTTTCAAACTTGCTAGTAGTAAGATAACTTCACATAGAAGATAACATTTTTGTCTTCAAAACAAAAATGAACCCATTAATGAAAAAGATTAAAAATATAGTCTCTCTTAATCTAAAATAGATCAAGATGGAAGTTTTATCTATTATGCTAATTTTCTAGATTTATCTTCATTCTGACAGTAGAATTGAAGTAGATTAACTTTACCTTTGTTACATATTATCTGTAAGTAAATATTCCTTAGTCAATATTGACATTTGTGATCTTATACATCTGAAATGGGATACCCCACTGAAAAGCTATTTCCTCTTAGCATTGCAGGAAAACCACTGTTTCCGTGGTTATTACGTATCGACTGATTGAAAAGATTTCACAAACACTGAATTAAAATCCCTGAAGATAGACAACGATTATAAAGGATCTTGTGTATAATAAGTATGAACTACATATCCTTTGAAAGCCAAATCTGCTAAGCCTAATTTAAATTAATTAAAATTAGAATTTTTGTTAAACATTTTTAGAAACCTTTCATTGAAAATAATAATAAAAATACTTAACTTAACAGATCTCCAGAATTCTGTAGTGGGGTGTCAAAATAAATCAAGTGAGAGTAAATTAATTTATTTGTATTTTTTTATAATAATTTATTAGTAAACAAACAAAATGTATATATGTGGAACCGTACGTTTTGTAAAATTGTTAAAAATGAGCGCCTCAAAGCAGCTCGAAAGCTCCTGAACATGTATGTATGTTTTTACATTTTATATTGGTAATTATAATTTGTTAATTTATACTTTGGTGTGTTGGCTAATAATTATTTCATCACTATGAATTACTGAGCACACGTTAAAAAAATTTTCTCCTTCAGTAAAAAAATTCGTCAGTAAATTTATTTTATGTTCCTGTTTAGATTTTGAAATTTCGTCAACAATAAAGAATCTCATTCTAATTTTGAGTAAGGTTTATTTTAACATCACTAAAATAAGCTTTTTAGCTATTGAGTAATTCAGAGAATTTAAAGTCAATAAGAGGCAAAAAAAAACCCACTGAAGTGGAAGTGTAAATGGGGTTTTCATTCATACTAATCATCTATAGTTACTATCAGTTTTTGTTATATGAAACATCCGAATTCTTTCATGTTGCTTCCTGTGCTATCTATAAATCTATCAAAATTGAAAACTGAAAATAAATGAAGAAATCATATTTATGACGTAAACTTGCAAAGAAACCCATATTAATTATATTATAGAAGATACATAAATAGGGTTTATGATAAAAATATTTAATTATCTATAGAACAACATGTTTCGCAGCTTTTTTACTGCATTAACAAGTCAAGTCAAGTCCCATTTCAGATATAATAGATCACACATGTCAATATTGATTTAGGAATATTTATTTACTGATAATCTGTCATAAAGGTAAAGTTAATCTACTTCAATTCTACTATCAAAATGAAGATAAATCTAGAAAATTAGCATAATAGATAAAACTTTCATCTTGATCTATTTTAGATTAAGAAAGAGATTATATTTTTAATCTTTTTCATTGATGGGTTCATTTTTGTTTTGAAGACAAAAATGTTATCTTCTATGTGAAGTTATCTTACTACTAGCAAGTTTGAAAGGAAGAAAATCTGAATAAACAAATTTACATATTATTATTTAAACAATACCCCTTCATGAAATTTTTTTAATAAGTTCCCAAAAATAGTTAACTTCAAAACAAGGCAAATATATCAAGCAAGCACGATTCAAAGTTAGCCCTTCGAGTTAATGCATCATTTCTTATTATGGTCTTTATTTCTCACTTCTCATTTATATACTTTAATTCAATAGGGTAAATTTTGTTCGTTTTAATTTTTATTTTATACTTAATCTACAAAAATAAAAGAATAAAAAAAAGCAAAAAGTTAGAATATTGCGTTTTTATTTTCTAAATTGTTTATAAATTTGAGTCCCCTTAATTTCCGTTTAGGACGCTGATGACGCCAAGATAATTTGACGGTATCTTGGCAGAAACGTGATAGGGTTGTTGCATTGGCTTTTCTCAAATTCCACAACACAATCCGACATATATATATAAATATACATTTAAATATTTATATACTGATATAAAAAAATAAATGAATATGTTGTAGAGTTTTCTTTGAATTCACAATTTTCTTGATTATTTTCGTAGCTATTGTTATTTTAAGAATATATTACTTTCAAAATCCTCCAAAATTTTTAGAGTATAATTTCTAATTGCAATTTAGTTTAAATAAGAATTTTTCTAAAATTCCATTTGTACTAGATAGCTACATAAAAAAATTTCCTGGTAAAATTTTAACTTTATTTCTATTTTAGTTAATTCAAAGTTTCAAATTAATATTTCACATTATTTGTAAGCAATCGTAAACTACTTTTCAACATTGTCTTTTTATTTTATTTAGAATATGAACAGACTCGTCTTTTTTTTTTTCTTTCTTATTATCACATCAAGATTGCATTTTTATCTGCGTTTCGCTAAAGTACCGTTTTAATTTTTTAAATAGATCGAAATTTAACATAATGATAGGCTACCTATAATTATATATCACTCACTCAAAACTGAACTCTATTAATGGGAGCTAGATATGAATCTACAAATCTTTTCGAAATTGATAAAGACTGTTTCAAAATTTTTGAAGGAAATTGAGGGTTTCCGTTTTTTCTGGTTATTATGTAACTGTAACAAATAACACAGCAGTGTAATCGATACATAATTCGATAACTTAGTAATTAAGAATATGACCTAATGAACGACATGTAATTTTCAATAAAACTTCACAATTCTGTAGTGGAAAAATTAAAATTGGGAAAGATCGGATTACAGACCAATAATTGTGTATTAAATTCTTCCAGAAACTCATTATTTTAATATAAAGATACACAAACTTCCGTTTAGATGTTTTATTTATTAATAAGGATAATATAATTATATACGAACATTACCAAAAAGAGTATCAGAGCAGTCATTTACTTAATTATGAATCCAATCATAGTATGTCAACTAAAAAAGCTATAATATTTAATAACTTAAGAATAATAACAAACTTCACAGAAAATAAAAAATTATGGAAAGAAAAGATAGATAAAATGAAAACGGAAAAAAAAAACCCTCGAGAATGCACAAATTCGCAAATTCATTTTGCTTTCATGCACTGAGCCATCATCGACAGCAATCTGGTTATCTTTAATTTTCTATACAATTTATCTAAGATAAATGGACTTCCCTATGAGTTCATCAAACTTTCATAGCTTTTTTTTTTGTAAAATGAGAATGAAAAAAGTAAATGATACAGCTAAGGAGAGGTCCCAAAGAAATTAGAAATTTATAGGCTACGCCTTCCCATAGGTTTTAAGGTAAATAGGAATGAAAAAAAAAATTGAAAATAATTTATTACAAAGGTAATAGTTTGTTTAAAAAGAAACATAAGAAAGACAAAGAAAATCTTCTTTTCAAAACAGGAGTAATCTATTCTCTAGAATGTAGAAACTGCCATAAATTCTACATTAGGAATACAGGCCGATCGGTTAAAGAACACCTGGAAGAACACATAAGAGCTTATAAGAACGGGAAATTAGGAATAACTGACTGGGCTGATCATGCCCTAAACATGCAGCACAATCCCGATCCAATGGTCGATATTAGATACAAATCTCAGAATGAAGCAGAACGTTTCATTTCAGAATCAGGATTCATCAATTTATCAAAATGTATAAAGCGATAAGTCTTTGAAGACGAACGCAATATCATTTGATCTATTTGAAAAGGTTATGAATGAAAATATAAATATTAGGTTCTAAGTTGAAAATTAAAAAAATAAATTGAAAGTATATTATGAAGTAACAATTCTTTGCTTGTTATTATATAGTTATGTATGGAATTTCTTCATTATAACGGTTCATTTATGAATATTTTTAATAATATGAAATATATATTGAACTTATTAGTTATTCATGATTGTTAAACTTTATCTCTGTTGTAAATAGAAGATAGAGTTTTACATTTCTCTCTTTTTTGTATCTTTACCTGAAGAAAACTCTCGCTGAGAGGTGTTGAAATACAGTAAAACCTCGTCGTCACTCAAGAGACCAGACATTTTTGACGACTTAGGCGGAGTGGGAATTTTTGACAAAAAAAACACTGAAATACAGTATTTTCAGGAATTGCTATAGAATTCGGTGAGAAAAACAAGATTTTCAGAAATCAATTCATGCAAATAAATGAGTGGAAAATAAAAAAACAACAACTTTATAGTTATCACATTTTTATCGTTTTAAAAGAAAGGCAATGTCTGTCTTTGAAAAGTTCCAAGCCAACCATTGCTCCTGCCGAAATCTTCAGAGTTCAACTCCTTAGCAATTTACATTGCTTTTTCTTTGAGAATCACGGCAGAAATCGGCACATTTTGCGATCTGGCATGTTTTAGCCATCGAACTAAAACCTCCTCGAGCACGTCAAACTTCGATTTCCTCATTATTTTTCTTTTGTCTTTGCAGTAGCTTCTTCAATTACTTGTTTCGATGAAAGAATATCGTTTAATGTAATCCTGGGAATATGGTTTCTTTGGCAAAAGCTGTTTTCGAAGCATTTGATTTTTCAAAATGTGCAATTCAGTCTTCTTTTTGTTTAAAAGATAAAGAGGTAAGTTTTCGTTTCCCTGGCACATTAAAAACGTAATCAAACCATGAAATTGCAAGAGAAAAAATTAGCCCTTACAGCAGGGCTTACTCGCTATGAAATGAAGTCACACTCAGGAGCGATCAAGAAAAACTTCTACAACTCGACAGAGTCGCAGCGAGAAGTGTGCTTTGAATGATTAGCAGCGAGATTCCAAGAACCAAAATCCCCCGAAGGGGTAGGAAAGGAATGAAGTGAGAGGCGTGGTCGAAAATTCCCCGTAAAGGCTTGGCTTTCTTAAAGTGATGGGGCAGGGCTGAAAAGACAACACGAATGCATTCAAAATGGAGAAAAAAGATGCTTTTGGCCATTTTTAAGGGTGACGAGTTATCCGGAGTAGAATTAAATTTGGTGACGGGTAAAGGAGGGTTATTTTACATTATTGTGTTTAATTGCGGGACCAAATGAAAACGACGACTTAAACGGAGTGTCGACTTATCCGGGTGACGACTTAACGAGGTTTTACTGTATTGAAGAGTTAATGAAGAGTTTTTGTTAAAAAGGATGTTTGTGCTTCTTTATATCAATAACTGTGTTTTGAAATTCACTTAATTTTAAGATTTACAATGTTTATTTACTAAAATCTGTATCACACTCAGTGTTCAAAATTTTCTTATAATTTTTTGGTCTTAGATTCGTCAATATTTAAAGGCAAAATTCTTTTAGCCATTTGCTTATTTTTCACTTAACGTATTCAATAGATTATTTTAGTAAAAAATCTATTTCACTATGTTAAGTAACAAGAATTTCAATTTAAACAAGTGTATCTAATAGGCTAAGCCATCTGACTTATGAACAAGTTCCATTCCGAAAGCCTAGTCGAAACTCGAAAATCCGCCAAAAAATTATATATTTTTTTCAATTATAATACAGTGCCGTATTTAGCCCTAGGCGGCGGCACTCTCATTGGGGGCGACCATGGTTCCTACTTCCTTCTTTTAATTGTTTATTTTTTCATTATTTTCATTATTTTCATTTTGTTTGTAAGTCATTCTACGAATAAAGCAATAGCGGTTCAAACTACCTAAAACTGACGGAAGTCAAGAGAATTTAATAAAATTAGATTATTGAGAAAATCAATTTTATTTTCTACCTCTGAAGCCACTTTTGGATATGGATGATTTTTATAAAAAATGTCAATAATTTAAAACTAATAATAACAGTACTTAGGTTCGTTAAAGATGCAAAGAATTAAAAAAAAATCGAAAACCTTGTTTTCTTGTACTTTGATTTACGGAAGTATAGGAAATAGTTACGATGCTTTGCAATAGATACATAGAGGAATTTTAAGCAGATGATGCAAAAATAACACTGTCTACTTCCAAATCCGGCCCTGACTGTAGGTGCATGGAGTCATCAAAAAGTAATTAACAACATCATTATACATGTTTATATAGTTATAAACAAGTATATTGCTGTAAACTCCAAGCAATAAATTCTATAAATTATTTATGCTTATTTATAAATCATCAATATACATGGAACAATCATTATTACCGTATTATAAATAAATTAAATGCATGTAAGTTCTACAAAATTCAAGACGTGTTCCCTTTAAAACATAAAATCTGCATCAAGAAAGCATTTGTCGATTCTCTACATAGTTATGGTATTGATTGTTGGATTCTTCTAAATATCATATATTCTCAATTTACAATAATCTTCATCATTAAACTGTATGATTATAAATGATTAAATCTTTAATGTCTGTTAAAAATTATATTTGAAATTTTTCTTTTAAATGACTTTATATTACATTATGTGTGTGTTTTATTTATGAGTAAAACTCAATTACCTCTTGCAATAATCAAGTATTTAAATTTAGTTTGAAATAGATACAATAAATATTAGATATAAAATAAATTTGAATAAATATTTCTAATTGCAATAGAAATATTTCTAAACGTAATAGAGGACAGTTTAATAATGGCTGCTGCCAAGAGAACAGAGTACGGGGTATCGGTTGTCCACCAGCGCTATCGACTTCTGGTTCTTTAAGATTGTTGTCCAAACAGTTCTGAAAAAAAGGAGAGCGTTGATGCTACGACAACTAATCGTGTTATATTTATGTATGATTTATACAAATTCTAGATACATCTTATATTCTCTACACAAAAAATTTTTGAAGAAAGTATTAGAAATATTAAATTCTTTTCAAAATGTTCGATTTTTTTCTAATTTTTCTTTTTTTGATATTTTAGAAATGTTGCTCGTAATATTTGTAAAACTATTGTTGAAGAGTAACTATAGTTGTATTCAGTAAGATCGTAAGCTACTTTAAAAAATGCTTCGCTCCAAGGCTGTTAAATGAGAAAAGAGATTTTCTACTCCAACATGCAGATTCTGAAAGCAGTAAATTAGTAAGTGTGACACCGACTCCGACTGCAATTCCACGTTTCTTCATTTTCCGTCTTCTGCTACACTCTGTTAAATAGCAATCTTCAAAACTTTACGCCTACACACTTCTTAAAAATTAAAAACAAGTAAAAAATGTAAAACATAACGTTTTGGTCTAGCGTTTATACAGTAGATCCTTTTCAAAAGTCGTTTCTAATGTTGTTCAAATGTAAATGACATTATTATATATTTTTATTGTTTAAAATAGTGTGTAAGTTAAACGTTTTTAAGAATAATGGATTTGAGACATATGTTAACATGAATTGAACATTATATACTTTTGCAAAAAGAAAAGATGCACCCCGAAGACAGTGTTCTTCCGTTTTGAAACGAAATTCATGAGATACATAATATTCAGGAACTCCTTATAGAAATTTAGTAAGGTCTTCTTCGATGGCGATTGAAAGATATTTCTGCGAAGAGATAGAGGTATTTATAAATCATGATTGTACTTTATATTTTTAATGCATGTAATAATGAGCTTTTTCTCCAATTTTCAAGAAAACAATCACAAATAAAAAAAATAAAACAATCTGATTCTGTGTAGTTAAAAAGACCAAGATTTTAGATTTGCTTTCTTATGCTATGTTTTATAAGACGTAGTCATAATCGTTACAACCATATTTTGTTTGAACAAGTATTTTTATATAGAATTGACTTATATAGAATATTGCCATATAAGTAATTGCCATATAGAATTTTATCAAGCCAGAAACATTTTCCAACTAATGAAAAAATAATGAAAAGACAAGAGTACAATGAAACAATTCGATTTATTTACAATAACTATTGGTAATAAGTATAATAACTATTTTCTTTTATCTAATAAAGTGCATTAATTTTTAAGGAAACACAGATTATATTATTCAACAAAATCATTAAAATGCTTAAAATTTACAATAAAAAGTAAAATCTCCAAAATTTGTAAAATGTTATTGTTAAAGATTAATTTAAACAATATATTTATTTCTCAATTCCTATCTTAATTTGTGGCTATCATCCTTACACATTTCTTCAAGTATAATTGTATAAAGTAATCCAAAAATAAAAAATAGCAAGTAAATGAAATATTCATTCAACAGAAGTTAAAATAAGTAAATATTGATATTTATGATTTTAACAACTCGATTCTTATTCAGTTAAGATTTAAAATTACATAATAATTAATAAAATAACGAAATGAAAATGAAAGTTCGATTATAAAAACTGTTACTGTGGTTTTGATGGCCGAGGATCAGCTCCAGCTTTCCCGCCCTTGAAGCACCGAAATTCAAACTGTGTCTGGTTTACTTCTTTTGAGACACAGAATCCTCTTAATGCTTTATGATCTATACAGTTCGGTTCTTTGGGGTTACAGAATACTTTGAAGGATTCATGGCTGTACAGTTTATCGCATTTCCTACTGCTTCTGGTTGAGCGCTGTTTTTCAATTATGATGTCTTTCATTTTTCGGGTTAATGGATCAGTTTCCGCCATGAAAAGGTCAGCAATGGGATTTTCTGAGATGCTGTGAGCAGTATACAACACCACAGCGAGTAATGACAGAAGAAACAAATGCATGGTTCACAAGAATTACGGTATTCAACCTTCAAAAATCAACAGCTACTTTGTCTCGTTTTCGATAGCCAGGCCTTTTATCATCATCGTTATCTCTAAAAAGTAGATCAGAATTCATTTATCACCGATTATGTTTTATGTGTGTTTTTATTATTTATAGAAAAAAAAAACTTTACTTATCACCACTTCTAGTTCCAAATGCAATACAAATTTAACAAGTTAATTGAATTGCGTGCGAACCCATATCTATACTACTCCAATCCCACATAGATCCTTCGTTACACAGCATATTTTTTTTACTTCTTTTTCATTTTTACAGAATCAATAAGAAATAAATTATTTCTTTATTACTTATAAATTATTTATAAATTTTAAATAATAAATCAATACTATAAATCTTATCAAACCTAAAATCCAAGCTCAAGTAAACCTAAATCTTTAGTTATGAATTTGCAATTTTATTGCTGATAGTCGAAAATTCTTCACATCAAAGAATGACTGAATATTCGGATTATTCTTACTCAACTTTTTCATTTTTTTAAGAAAAACGGAAATTTTAAAAATGCACAATTTTCATTTCTCGTCTTGATTTATCATCAACGGGAATCTACGACAGTTGTTCCATTGTTTTTTAAGATTTATCAGGCAGATGATCAACTGAAAGATGTGAAACGCTACGGATCACGGTGTCGCTCCCAAAGAATGGAACCTTCGAAAGATAAACAATAAGAAAAATCTCTATAACCAGTACAGCATTTGATGAGTCCTAACAAGGATGAACTATGGTTTTACCAGATAATTGTTGACAATAACTCAAGGCGTGTATTGAAAATTGTGCATTCTCAATGATATCTTTTGTTTTATTTAAATATTGTCCTTTAAACCTCCCCATAATATATTTAAAGTATATTCCAGTGTAATTCTGTTGGTCTCCTTAAAATTTTTTACCATGCTTATTTATGATCCAAATAAAACATGAAAACAACTAATTCGGTCTCGAACTCGAGCTAATAATTACAAAATAACTTTTTATTCAAACCTAAAGCGAATGGACCAATATCATTGAAATTTGGAACGAAATTTATTTGTGGCCCACTTACAATGTGAACACAGTTATTTTATTCTCCAAACTTATCATTTCCTTTGATGATAAACAGCTAGACCAATTTTTGAAAACGTCGTTGATTATTTGATTATTATTTACAGTCTACAACAGGGGTTCTCAACCGGGGTCCACATAGACCCTGGGGGTCCATGTAATATTCTTAGGGGTCCACAGGAATCTCATTGAATCACACTTATTTTAAAATAGTTTATTATGAATTATTTACCCGTGTATAGAATATGTATTATTTACCACTGTAGAATAATTTATTTGTATTAAATAAGTTTTCATTCAAAATAAAGCATAATCATTTACTATTTCGTTGATTATTAATATAATTTTTTTTATATTTTTAAATACGGGTACGTATTATTAATTTTTGTTCTTATAAATACTACTTTTTTGTATTCAAATATTTGTAATTTTGGTTCTTTTAATACACGCAGTATTGCAGCTACACGATAACACGTTGCTAGAGTGATTTTTATTTACTCCAAAAAAATCATCCGGATTTCTGCTGTCCGGATCATGCCAATCATCAATTAATCCGGTTAGTCGAGTTCTACTGTAAATGAAAATTTAGAGACCCTTTACTCTTTTCAATTGGCATTTAAATAATTATTTTTTATTTATTCATCGTCTTCATATAAACAAATTAACATCGAATTTACGCAGTTCAGATATGTATATATGTTAGTCAGTCTGACATATAAATTTAGATATGTAATAACGATAGCATAAATGGAAATACTTATGCAAATGTAAATAGGAAATATTAAGTTTATCTTCTTATATTTACTACTCTTATTATATGATTGTTGTTTTCATTATAATCACTCCTCTTTCACCTGGCAAAGAATTTCTGCTTTATCTTTAGTTTTAGATGTTTTAATTATTTTTTATATATG
Source organism: Thereuonema tuberculata (assembly GCA_023159025.1). Lineage (NCBI taxonomy): Eukaryota > Metazoa > Arthropoda > Chilopoda > Scutigeromorpha > Scutigeridae > Thereuonema > Thereuonema tuberculata. Next base: position 25,042,004 of record JAFIDM010000002.1, read on the forward strand.
AATATTTTAACACCAAACAGAGCACCTGTTGGCAGAGAAATTAACTTCATTACCAGGACTGTATTGTAGATTTATGTATATTGTTAATTAACAAAACAAACAAACTATAATGAAACATTTTCTCGATTCTGTATTTAAATGAAGAAGCTACAGAATGTAGTCGGAAGTTTTTCTCATTGTTTCCTTTGCTTCATTAACAGGCAGGAATTTCTGCTGTTTGTGATATGTAGTTGATGTGATTCTTTTAATTTTGTCCTGAGGAGAGCTTAGTATAAAGTTTGATCGAAAATTTTCACTTATTAGATAGAGAAAAGAGTAAGCAGCTAATACATGTCGATTCATTGGTAAATTGGTCTTTGTTGATGTCAGACACTCTGGCTGTTACGTGGGTTTTGCGTGTTGTTTTAAGTGTTGTTTCTATTTTCTTTCCAACTGTTTGGTTCTATTTTCTCATCGTGAGATAATTCAGCTCAACGTTTGATCAATAAAATACTCTACAGAAATTAGTACTAGATAAGTCTAAACCCACCTCAGCCATGAGACTTATTTGGTTAAAAAAATCAAACGCGTATTTTTCCATACTATTTTGCAAATTATAGTTGTTATTACGATCAATACAATACTACAAAAGTAGAAAATAGAAATAAAAATCACCAACGAGATTAGATTTCGTTTTTGTTTTCTTCCTGTTATCAGCTATTATCAGAAGTGGAGTTTATCCTTGTTCTGTGATTTCATTCATATTTCTTCTACGTGATAATCAAAATATAGCACATTAACTACGATCGGTTATTGAATGAATTTATTTTTCTCTCATCGAATTTATAGAATTTATGGTCATATTCGTTTAATCTATTTTGAAAATTTTAAAAATTATAACTATCATCATTAACTATTGGAAAAAAATAGTATAACGCATAGTCATCGTCGAATGCGGCCGTGCTGGCGTGGTCGTGCGGTCTCGGCGGCGGCCAGCCGTGGCGTCCATTGCGCCAGTACCTGGGTTCGAATCCCAGTCGTGGCATGGTTGTTTCTTTCTTCTTCTTCTGTGTGTTGTGTCCGCTGGGGACCCGAAATCTGCTATGTAGGTAGTGGTCCCCATTTGTCTTCTATATGTTACAGGCTATAGTCATCGTCGAATGCGCGGTAAAGTTGATGCATGGCTTGGGAAAATAGGGAATGGATGAAAATGAATTTCTAATTTCTTAGTTCCGCCGGCAACGTTTTGATTTTCTTTCGACCAAAAGTTATATCACCGAAAGTTTTAATATCAGAACTTTAGTAAGAAAAATAAGCATTTATCAGTTCTGTCCTACTTCTCCTTGTCTTGACATTTTATCTGGACACAATGGTACAACATGCAAAGTTTGGCGGAAACTTATGAATGCATGAAGAACAAACATGTAAATAAACAAACTTTCTTCTTTTCGTATACCAGACTAATAAGATTGTGTAATTTCGTTTTAAATATCACTTAATTAAAAGATTAAATTGGGACGCAGTAAGACACACAAAAAAACAATCCAACAGTAACACAGTTTTTCTAGTTTTATTAATGGTAAATCTAGTATTAAAATATGTTCATTAAAACGTCAAATACTAGAAGGTTCTGTAATTTATTAAAATTCATTGAATTTTGTGAAAATGAACATCGTTGGACGAAATAAGTATATACATTAAAAATTTAAACTTTGTAATTATTTAAAATATTAAAGAAACTCAGAACATATTTTGTTGAAGCTGATCTTGAACGTTCAACCGACAGAAGACGTCTTGATTGTTTAAATTTTATAGCCTATATGTTCTTATATATTCTTCATGATTATTATAATCTACTTTTATCATTTGTAATTCAAATTAATTCAGTTATTTCTATGGATCTTTAAATATAAACATTGATTCTTAAATTTATAGGACAAAGTTTAAGGGATAGTAGGACACAGTAAAACAAACATTTTTTGTCAAACAATGTATGGCTGAAACCATCGCGTTTATGCGGTAGAAGGCGCTGTTTGGTCGTCGACGATACCCATCCAAAGATTTAGAGAGAATCGTTGCTAATAAGCATGTGACCGTGTAGCGTGTGGATTTCCGTTTGTCACATATGAGTATTGTGCACATTAAACACTCCCTCACATGTACACAATGCTTTGAAAAGCACATATCCTGGAAAATCAGACTGCACTGCACTCTGCTGCCTAATCAGCGGCTGAAATCTACGCGCCGAGGATAATCCTCAGCTTTCAATGCATGAATCTGTGCAAATGGAATAGGTGTGATTGCTCCTGGTTCAAATTCTCCCTACGGTGGTGTGGCTCACATCTACGCTATGTGTACCAGCTCTGGGGTTTGTATCGGGACGATCCTCAACCTGTCGAAGAATGTTAACTTGACAGTTGCGGACATAGAGTGACAAAAAATGTTTGTTTTAGTGTGCCCTAACACCCCTTAAAGTTTGTGATGTGAGAAACATCCTGCATACAACTGCGTAAATGAAAATAAAAAGTTAGGAATTGCTGATCAACGCAAAATAAAGATAATACTAATTTTGTAGATTTATTGTAGATCACTTTTTAGATTTATTAATAGTTTGGAAACTTAAATGTACCAGCCATTACATTCCCCTGAAAGTTTTCTAACACATTTTGTTTGTTAAGGATTTTTTATTTTATTTCGTAATTATAATCGTTGATGTATTGCTTTTAATTGATACTGGATCATTGAAATTAACTTTCCTTGAATTGATGATAGCAATTGAAAAGATGATTTCTTTTTGCTAATTAGTGATATGTCAAAATAATTTAGATATACAGCACAACCTCGTTAAGTCGTCACCCGGATAAGTCGTCACCCCGTTTAAGTCGTCGTTTTCCTTTGGTCCCGACAAGGTCTCATACACTATAATGTAAAATAACCCTCCTTTATCCATCACCAAATTTAATTCTACTCCGGATAAAGAAAGAGAATGAGGAAATCGAAGTTTGACGAGATCGAGGAGGTTTTATGTTCGATGGCTAAAACATGCCAGATCGCAAAATGTGCCGATTTATGCTGTGATTCTCAAAGAAAAAGTCATAGAAATTGCTAAGGAGTTGAACATTGAAGATTTCGGTGGCAGCAATGGTTGGCTGGAATGTTTCAAAGACAGACATTGCCTTTCTTTTAAAACGATTAAAATGTGGCAACTATAAAAACTGTTTTTTTTTATTATTATTTTCATTCATTTGCATGTATTGATTTCTGAAAATCTTGTTTTTCTCACCGAATTCTATAGCAATTCATGAAAATACTGTATTTAAGTGTTTTTTTGTTTTTTTTTTTAAATTCTCACTCCGCCTAAGTCGTCACTCGGCTTAGGTCGTCAAAAATGTTTGGTCCCTTGCGTGACGACTTAACGAGGTTTTACTTACATCTAATTTTTGAAAGCGGATTTTAGGAGTTTTATCTATTCTGGTAAGACAAATATCAGATTTTTTTTTTAAATATACCCATTGATAGAATTGTTTTATTTGAATGATTATGTAAATAAACTATAAATTTCTATATAAAATCGAGATAATTATTTATATCTAATAACATCAGTATATCACTGTAATGCCGTCATTAATTTCTAATCATCTAATCTACTTTACTAAGAATAATCTCTTATTATACTTTTAGAAGGCAAAAATCGTTAAATTCCGAATTTGAAGTGAAAAAATTAGCAAAGAAATTTGTTTTTGATATAACTACTATTCTAATTATAAATTTCAAATTTAATTGAAATATATCTTTAATGTATCTTAAAGATTACTTTCTTATTTTCAGAACTTTCATATGATTAAATGGTGTTTTTGAAGATCGTAGTGGTGCTGCAGGTATCAGTTTAACTATTACCATCCCACGCGTAATGATATCAGCATAATATTCATTGTAATTTTAAAATGAAATGCTTGCTCTATATATTGGTGATGAAAATATCAAAGATATGTGATAAGGAAAAATCAGCTTATTAATGACTTGCAATAAAACAAACAAACAAACTACTTAACATCTGAATCAGTTTCAATAATATTAAAAAATAAATATGATCTAATATTAATTTAGTTGTGACAGATTTTTTAACAAATATGGTTTAAAGTTTTAAGGTTTTGCATTATATTATACCATAAAGATTTAACAGGAAGATAAATTGGCAATGTAAAAGTGTTAGAGTTTCTCATTAGACAGACGAAGAAATGTGAAACTTCATCATATGATAAAGATCTATTTTTAAATACTGTTTTAAAAAATGAATAGAATTCTACCTATTCTTTATCTTAGATTTACTCGTATTATCTTTTTCAAGTAATTTTTTTAAGATAAAATAAAATAATTCCTTATTTCAAATTATAATTTTATTTTAAGTAAATTATAATAATTTGATACAATTATAAATGGTAAAGAGCTGAGATTATTAATAATAATTTAGATTTTTTTCCAAAGTTTTCTGAATTTACAAATCTAATTGATTTTCTTTTTACTTTTGTAGAAATTGTTCCAATTTGAGCTTTACTGCAGTTCTTGTCCAGATGAAGTTATTTACTTTTCTAAGAGATAATATTACATAATTTTTATTAATTTTTTTTAATATTTTTAATATTTTAAAAAGTTTGTGTGTCTGGTCTTTTTAAAACTGTTTTATAATGTTATTATATACATAGTTTTAAAAGAAGATCTGTTGTGGATTGGTCTAGTTTTTTCAATTACAAGAAAAATAGTTTTGATATATACTCTGGTGTTTAATAAAAACATCTTGATATGTATGACAGTCTCTTGATAAAAAATTTCATAAATAAAAATTGATTTATAAAATAAAGATAATAGAATTGTAAATAATGGAAAAAAAAAACGATAATTTCTAGCAAATTAGAAAAATGCTTATATCTACTTAATAAAAGAATAATTGTTTTTATAAAGATATAGGCACCTGGGCATTCTATTTTTAATTTGTTTCATATTTTTAATGTCTTATATCTAATTTTACATTAGCCTACAAAATTATTAACTACTGCCAAAGTACTATACAGGGTGTTGCAAAATTCGTGTGTAAAATTCAAACCACGTCTAAAGGCATTGCTTAGGATCAATATATTCCTAATGAACCCATGTCCGGAAACGCCCCATTAAGGCCCTAGATCGTCCTAAAGTGAGCCTTTCCGGGAGAACACATCCTTTGCTACACCATCAGAAATGTTTTGCAGGCGAGCCCACACATTGATCTGGGGATGCTATTTTTATTTGTTTCAATACAAATGCTTTGCAGGAGAGCCCATACATTGATCTGGGGGTGCTATTTTTGTTTGTTTCAAAGCAAAAATAGCACCCCAGTTCAATGTGTGGCCTCGCCTGCAAAACATTTCGGATGGTGTGGCAAAGGATATGTTCTCTCGGAAAGGCTCACTTTAATACCACCTTGGGCCTTAACATCGGACGTGGGTTCATGAGGAATAAATTATTGAGGAATAAAATGTCCCTACACGTGGTATGAATATATTACACACGAATTTTGCAACACCCTGTGTAGCTTGTGATTTCTACAATTTACTAGTAGAACAATTCCTAAAATAAACAATGCATCCGATAGAGATCGAAGTAGTAAGTCAATTATCGTATTGGTGTTAGTGGGATATAAAGATTTTTATTGTTTTTGTTTTTAGCATTTATTGTTGGACTTCGCTTACGAATATCGCAACTATATTCCCATTGCTCAGTGAATGTCTAAAGTCCAGAATATATCAACAATATAATTATTCCTGTTTCTCTGCGGGACTCATCATCATCATCATGATGTGCGATCTTCGTATATACGAAGTTACGCGGTCTACGGAACCTAGTGACCCCGAAAATAAATACATAGTAAAGTATGAATAGAAATAATTGCTAAGACATAATGAGAAAGAAAAAATAATAGGCTTGGCAACTCTTTGGGTTTTAGGACATGGCTGGGAATTTCCTTACCACCTACTATGTTATTATTATATTATGTATGTATGTGACTTATGTATGTATATCATTTGAATATATCTGTATAGGAAAGTTTAACTCTTGGTACGGTGCATAAGAACTACTTTTCCCTCCAAGGAGTTTTCAGAGATTCACTATCAACAGTTATTTATTGATAGTATTTGTAGTACAGGTTGACTGGGAAGTTCCCGTGCCCCTTAATAGAATAATAACATAATGGGGGGTATCGGAACTTCCCGGCCACCCTGTATATCATATTGATATGTACCAAAATCAAAAGGAATACTTATTTGTATAGAGGATCAGTGGAAAAGCGACAAGTGTTACATCTAAATGAGTTCTGATATTTATTGCTATTATCAACCAGATCTTGCCATCCAGCTTCTATTCCACTGACATCAAAAATAGTGGCACACACTATTTCACAACAGAAGTATTTTAAAAATCTCCCTAAATAGATGACAAAAAATGCCTAGCGAAAAAAGGGCCTATAGACCCTTGAGTGTTTACATTGTTTTCAAGATGGAGGCAGCGTATAGTAAGGGTTAATCAGCTGCAAGAAAAAAACAAAGTTAAAAAAATAAAAAGAAATGAAAAAAGTTCAAGTGGTAATAATAATTGGAAGAATAATGGAAAGAAAAATTACGAAACAACGAAAAATAAAAGTATGTAATAAAGTATTGGAAGACTAAGATACTTGCTGCAAACTAAGTACAAGGTAAAAGATTGCAATACTCAACCAATGAAAAGTTAAGATACTTTATTCGAGATACATATGAAATTGGTATTTCTGTGGATGGCATAAATACTTATGAACCTTATAGCACATATCTGTACGTCATTTATCAGTCGTTGAAATATAATAAAAGTGAGAAGACTCTAGAACTTGAAAGCCTAATGAGGTTTTCAATATGCTATAAAAGTTGAAAAGTGATTTAATAATATTCACTCATAAAACTATCTTTGCTGAACTTTTTGTATTGTGTTATTTTACGTACTCTTTTATTATTCATAAATATGTAAAAATTATTACACTATATAATGTTAATAGAAAAGTGAAAGCAATAGAATTATTTATTATTTCATCAATGTAAAATATACAAGGGTTGATCAAAAAAAAGTTTTCAACCGCTAGAAATTAAATTCTTGAATCTGTTATAAACTCAGTGGTTGGTGAAATATTCGAGAGAGGGCTGTATTGCTTAGGGCCGCGTGAGCTTACTCGTGTGGATCATTGGAGGTCATTTTAAAATGGTGATCCGCCTGATAACTGATCTCCAATTGAAGCCTTAAATTAATAACGCGAATATCAGATAGAAACATCCGTGAACGTTATGATCCTCCATTATGACAATGCCCGACCACACACTGAGCGGAACACACAGAACATATTACACGGTTTTACACAGGAAAATTTTACGTGATCACAGATAGTTTTCAACGATCACAAGTTTCTACCTAACTAATCTATCACAATTCAGCAGAAAAAAAGATAGAATCATGAAGCATTAGCATAGAAACAAGAGAGAAACAAAAATAGTAATGAATTAATGACAAAGTTTTAAATAAACTTTGAGAGTTAAGAGGAATTGATTAATCGGAAACTCCATGTGTTTTATTTCTTTGGTAGAGCAAAGGTGAATCGATTATTTGTACGTACCGTTATTTATTCACTGTTAAATTAAGAATAGTGTCATTGCGTTATGGAATTTCAAAGAATTCAAAACTTAAGGAAATAATAAATGGAAGTAAAAAAAAAATGAAATGAATACAGCCATTTATAATCCAAAGTTCATCCATGAAATTTAATTTAAAGAACCTCAGAAAACTGCAAGTAAGAAAGATTTTATTCATTTAGAAACTATTCAGTTCAAATGATTGGAGGTCGAAGTAAAATGATTGAATTATCTTCCTTTTTTCATATACTAGAAAAACTTGCACTCAATATTAGTTATTCTATGAATAGTGCAAAATAATTCAACTTTTAAAACAACTAGTTACTCTTCTATGGCCGGCGAAAACTAACAGATAATGAAATAAGAATAAAAATCTTAATTTTGATTTAGTAAACTGTTAGACATAAAATTCGCATCATTCATGAAGAATGCACTTTGTAACGCCAAACCATTTCCATATATTAATATAATGGTAAGATAATACCAAAACAATATCATATCATAAGATTATAAGAGATAGCATAATCAGCTGGCATCTGTAAAAGTTAATCCAACAGAGATAACCTGTTTCAATATTGGAAATAACTGAAGAAACCTGTTATAAGTATTCCACGACAAATAAACGAAAATGCGTCTAACAATAGAAGAACTTAATAACAAAATAGAAATCACTACTTGTTCGGATCTATATACAATCATTATCTCAGAGTTGAATAAAGTAAAATTTCAAATTTCATTACAAATCATCCTATTAATAGGCAAAAGTTGTACGGATCTTTGTAAATTTGTAATTTGAAATAACCAATCACAGTGCAGAGTTGGAACATGTCAGGCATGACGTCACGACCATGTTTAAAGATGGCGTCTCTACTATTTTCTCCACTTCACCACGACGGATCGCGATTACACAATTATTATCAGCGTATTGAAATTTTCTTTCCCTCATAAATGAAGTTTACACTGAAATGCATGAAGTTCATGCGTCAAAATTTATTAGAGATTTTGTAATACCTCGGTTTTTACATAATTTCGGCTGTGTAGCCACTCGCTCAATACTCAACAAGAAAGGGACAAAGAAGAAGCACGTGCCGTCTTTTTTGTCCAGACAGGATTATTGGTGTAGGCTGTTGGGCATTCGTTATTGTTATTATTATTGTTGAAACTGGTAAATCAATTTTTTATTTCCTTTTATTTTAACAAAATTTGGCTTAGTCATTCAAATTATATGTGGGCTATTGCGGAAGTCATGGCTTTTAAAAAACGAGCTTTGAACGTCTTTTTCAATCTTGTGTTTTTCGAAAATTTGAGGATATTTCAAAAATGAGGCATTTGGTTTACTTCCGTTAATATTGCCTCAATTTCGACGAACCTATTCTTTTAGGGCAGCAAGTTGCCATTATGTTTCACTACTGCTACTACTACTATGCTGGCTACTACGAAAGTGGTAAGTCAATTTTTTATTGTTTTTATTTTAACAATATTATAATATTATTTTACAAATAAGCCGATATTCAAATTATATATGGGCTGTTGTGGAAGTCATGGCTTCTAAAAAAATTAGCTTAGAACGTCTTTTTCAATCTTGTGTTTTTCAAAAATGTGGAATTTGTTTTACTTCCATGAATATTTCACGGGTCGCAACTAGTCTCTTCTTAATTTAAATAATAAAACATGAGCATAATATCCAAAGATTCTTACAAAACAAACATTTTTAACATGAATTAAACAATTTAATGAATAGTAATTCCGTGATATCGGAAAAATCATATTTTCTATTCAGTAGTTGGTTTTAAATTTTTTGTCATTATATTTTTACATGGTTTGATCCATTTTCGTTTTTTTTATGATGAATATTGAAAATAACATTAAAAAAAAAATCTCAGCTTCGAATATTTCTGATTTTTCTTTCTACATTTTCTTGTTACTTTACAGATCTTCAATATTCCATCTCTAGTCTTTGAATAAAGATTTTTAACTTTTTAGCTTTCTTAACTTTAATTATTCTTATTGTTTTCTTATTTCTCTTCGTTTCACCAACCAATGGAAATGGTTTACAAAGGTTGCTATTGTTGATATACAGCATTTGGGGTGCCAGTAACTGTTAACGGTTTTGTAGAGAATTTATTAACTCGAGAAATTACTACGATAAATCAACATTATGTGATTAGTTGCAGAAATTTATTAAGAAAGAAGGATCTTATTCGCAATTGTAAACAATAAAAATTCATTTCTTTAAGTAGATTTATCTGTAAGTAGACAATAATGTTGGCTGTATTTATGTGGCATTTTGTAATTGAAGAACTAATTAACAATTTAAGAGAATTACAATAAACTTTATTAAAATTTTTAAATAAATAAGTAATTGCATATTAAGCATCAATAATCAACACAAATAAATGCAATGAATACATAATACATTTTATTGAAAAATGCAAATTTTCGAAGAGAAAAAATCGTCTCTTCTTCTTCAAGCCTACTGTCCTCCAAATCAGAGATGGCCGCCCTGTTTTTGTGAGATCTGCGCATGTATGATCGATTAGTCTGGTCAGGCACTTCCGTCTGATTTTATGACAGGACACCGCCATTACGGTAAATCACTTGTTACTTTGCAAAACAGCATTGTATTTATAAATAATATATATTTATTTATTTATATAAATACTTATTGTTAGCAACTGGTATTGAAAGTTTTAATTTGGCGTTATCACCATGTCTTTCTCAGTGAAAACAGACGACGGCGTCCATTGTGACAGGAAAACATAATTGATCAGCTACCGGAAGGGCTGCGCAGTTCAAACTTCCGCCGGCCATCTCTCATTTGGAGCACATTACATGAATAAGTAAGAAAAAAAAATTTTAACAACAAATTATGGAAGATTACGTGAAAACACTACATAAAATAGATTGTTGTAACAATCAACTTTACAACAAATTACAATAATCTGATAGTAACGCAAAGATTCAACAATCAAAAACATCAAATTTAACTTTGTTATTACAACGTGAACAATTTTTATCAAATTGCATAACTGATTTTTACAGTAAGTTTTATTTTTACAGTATTGAGTTTTTAAACTAGTTACTAATTACTAAAAAAATTACTAGAAATTACTAAAACAACAATTATAAAGATAATCAGTTTGTCTGTCTAAATGTTTGAACTGGAGCTGTATTCAAGAATGAAAATATATATATTTTATCAATAATTTAAATATAATTATTCAAGAATTTACATTATTTTCTAAGTAGATAAATTTTTGGCACTGACAAAATAGAGATATGATTTAGAATTTAAATTTGAAATTCACAGAACATAAGCGGGAGGATTTTCGATATAAATTCAAAGAGTTTTTATATTAGCCTGGGTAATGAGAAATTTCTAAATGAAATCTAATATGAAAATTTCAGAATGTATTGTCGATAAGTCAAAAGGATGTTTTCTATATTTCGATGCTTTATGTTATCGAATTTCAAATACTTTAACTTTATCTGAAACTATGTTGACTCTAGATATTCTCGGAATTTCGGCAAGTAATTTTTAATATTTCCGAATCTTGAACTTGTTTTACTTCTAGTTGAAACTTGGTATCCCGTCTGAATAAGCATTCCTTCGTCAGAAAATTCAGTAAAGATGTCTGGAAAAGTTCTGTATAACGATGAAGTCCGTAAAACAAGACACCCTTTTTATCACAATCATCATTTGCTTCTGCGTCACGTAACAGAATCACTGACCTTTCATCAGATTGTCTTTTATTAGTCATTTTGATGAATTCACAGTATTCTTCAGGACTTGAGAAGACGAATTCTTCTACTGCAAGGATACTGCCACAGTTGCAAAGGTACGACAACACACAGACAAACATAAATAGAGGCAGCATGGCTGTAATGGAAGTTCACAATTTCCAACCGGCAGCTAGAATGATTTCCATCCCAATGTTTGATAATTTATACGACTTGCAAATCCACTCAATAAATTGTTTCAAGATTTCCGGCCTTTTTCAATTATACTTCAATAAACTGATAATAGAAGTAGAAACCTAGTAATTTATCGGTTTCTCTTATATCGGAGTATATATTGGTTGTCTTACCAATTTGGTTTGAGTAGTAATGCTTTTTGAAGTAGATGATTCATTTTTACTATATTCTGAAGGTAATTTGTGCTCCGTGAGTAAGTAATCGGAATGAATAAAAAAATAGACTAATAATTTGATAAATTCCTTTCTCAACAGTTACATCCTGTCCTCATAGTTATATTAAGCTAAATTTTACCTAATTTTTTATAAGAAGATGATTTTATCTACAATTATATTTTAACAGTTTAAAATATAAAAATATTTTTTCTCCTTAAAATATACATAATAAATAAATAAATAGAAAAATAAATAATAACTGTAGAAATTTAATGTGTGTAAAATTAATGATGCAGTTTTAAAAATAAGGCCAGACACACAATCATTAAAAAACATAAAAACACATTAAATCTCGATCAGGTTTCGATCGAACCTGGTGGAGATTTAATGTGTTTTTATGTTTTTAATTAATGTTTGTCTGGCCTTTTTATTAAACTACATCAATAAATAATAAACTTTTCTTCCTTTTTTTTACAAATTTTTTTACAAATCACATTACAATTAAGTAATAGTATCATGAATAAGTAATAATCAAACGTAAAAACCTATGAAGTATAGCTCAATTGTGACAGAACCAGTAATTGATTAAAAGAACTGAATGTTATTTCAGAAAACAAACAGTTATTCAATTATATAAAGAAATTCAAAGTTGAATGAAATTAATTAAAGAAAATCTGGAAATAGGTAACAAGCAGGATTGGGAAGTAACGCGTTATTAGTAACTTTACTTTTTGTAGTAATGATCGGTAACGCCATTACTTTTTTAATTGGGTAACTGTAACTCAGTTACTTTTTTCTGTAACGGAGTAACGAGTTACTTTTTCATCCATTTTATTTTTTTTTATTTACTTTCACATCAAGCTATTGGGAGGTTTAGCAAGAGCTGTTTCAAAACGCCGTGTCAGTTATCAGGACGCTAGTGTTGCTCAAGATCTTTTCTATGAAAATTAACTTAGAAACTAAATCCAATCTCATCTATGGTCTTATCCCAGTTATTGTTGTTTGAATCCAGTGCCGTAGCTAGAGGATTGGGGGCCCCTGGGCAGAGCCGGCGCTAGGAAGATGCGGGGCCCTTGACAATCTTATTTTAACAATCAAAAAAAACAAAACAAAAAAACAAAAAAAAAACCGACAATCCTATTTCAGCAATCAAAAAAAAAAAGGGTAAAAAGTGATTATGGTTTCGTAAAAAAAAATCCCCCTTCGTTCGAGGGCCCTGGGGCATTGCCCCGGCCGCCCCGGTGGTAGCTACGGCCCTGTTTGAATCTAATGTATATTTATTTAAAAAACGCAGATTATTACTGCGAACAAATGATTTCTGTGTTTGCGGTGACGTCATTCTAAACAACCCCTTTGTAGAGAACTGCCTTGATAGCTGCTTCCAAATAAAAAGTTTAAGTACATTTTTATTATTGGAAGTTAATCATTTTAAATGTGAAACTTGGCATTTACATTTACGGCTAAGAGTAGATCTTTCCGGTTGAGAATTTCAATAAACCTGCATCTTAACATGACTAAGCCGATGTTTCATATTAAATAAATCTAATTTGATATAAATATTGCTTGCTAATAAGAAAACTGCTTGTTTTTAATATTTTTTGATAAATAAATAAATATGTATCCGAATCTCTGTAATCGCACAAAGGCTTCTTTCCATTCCTTTCAGAAACACTCCTTGATTGAATAAAGAACTAAAAAACATGGCGTCAAAATTTAGAGAGAAAAACATGATTTCGTTTTTCAAAATTGCCTTCACATGGATCAATATATTTCAATTGTGAGAAAAAGAAATGACTAAATAATTTCGCTTTAAAATATTCACGATTTGATTATTTTTTTTTTATTTTTTTTAGAATAAATTCTAAAATAAATAAAAAACAAAAAACTTTAATATCAATAATTGGGAAGAGGAAGGATTGGAAAACCATATGTTGGGTTTAAAGGAGAAACAAATAAAAAAAATATCCTCAAATGTGTTGAATTTAGATTTCATTAAGGGGAAAAAAATAAAGGGTTAATTGATGCTCAAGGAAGCAATAATTCATCAAAAAATAATTCATATTTTATAAAATAACTTATTTATTTTGTTTTATTTGTAATTTTATTTTGCAGCGTAAATAAATTTCACATGAACGAAAAATGAAAATGACAGCTTAAATAAAAAATTTTGTAAAATAAAATTCGCTGTTAAGAAATTAATGAAACTTAAAAGTGCATTAAAAAAAAAAAAAAAGAAAACTTTTGACTGTATCATTTAAAATATAGGAATGAAAAATACTGAGCGGGGATTATTTGATTAAAAAGGAGTGCTATTGAAGAAAAACAAAATTTCAGATTAAATACATTAAAAGAAATTGGATATATTGCATTTAACTTAAAAAAAAATTGTAGAGGTAACCCATGTTCAAAGAGAAAAACCCTGTGCTTCATCTATTTTCTTATAAAGTGTGTTGTAACATGATTCTTCTAGTCTTTGTTAAAAAGCTAATTTTTCTTTATTCTTAATTCTCTGCATAGTTTCTCCGATAATGTTTGTATTTCGATTTTCCAATTCCTGTTTAAACCATCCATCCGAAAATCCTATCTCATTTAGAAAACATTAGGAATTTTTAATCTCCATTTATTTTTAAACTATTATTTCTATCCTGTTCTATTTGCTTTGGAAATCTACATTCCTCAATATTTTCAATGTTTTTTAAACACTCTATTGCTTATTGGCTCTGAATTATAAATAACTTCTTGAAATCCGTTTATGCTTTAAAAATATCATTCGATGTTTTACAATTCAAATTTAAAATGATATTTATTGCCTAGCTCTGTTTCAATTATAGGGAAGGAATTGGGAACGGCCGTTTCAAAATCCTACGGACTCATCATCCCAATCCCGCCTTCCCCGATAACTGAACCAGAGAGGCAAGATCAATAAGTGGAAGCTACCGTCCACCGTCGGCTGGCAGTGGCCAACCCAAAGCAAATAAGACAATAAAAACAATTAGTGCTTGACTAAGCGCACTCAAAACCTTTTGCATCCTACGAGCAGGCTAAAAAGGCGTTTAACAACAAAAGAATATTCTATTAGGAAAGATTGAACAATTAGAATCATAACATTTAATGTGCTGTGTGAACTTCCAAAACAATGAAAAAATAAAAATAAAGCCAGCACCTGCCTAAATTAAAATTGCCTCCCTGTTCAATTATAGGGAAGGAATTGGGAATGGCCGTTTCGTCCTGCTA
Organism: Thereuonema tuberculata; assembly: GCA_023159025.1. Lineage (NCBI taxonomy): Eukaryota > Metazoa > Arthropoda > Chilopoda > Scutigeromorpha > Scutigeridae > Thereuonema > Thereuonema tuberculata. Next base: position 25,057,029 of record JAFIDM010000002.1, read on the forward strand.
CGGACTCATCAGCCCAATCCCTCCTTCCCCGATAACTGAACCACCGTGATGGCTTTATTTATATTTTTTTATTGTTTTGGAAGTTCACAAAGCACTTTAAATGTTATGATTCCAAAATAATATTTATAAACTTCCGGTTTCTAAATTTTCTCTCCTTATCCACCCCAAATTTCCGCTTCTTATCTCATAACTCTTTTCCCTGATGTATCAATCAATAACATTTGTTTCTTAAAATATCCTGTTATCGCTGATTTTATCGTCTTACTTGCTTCAATTGGCACTAAATTTCCTTTATATTTTAATTTCATAATATTCGGCACCATAAAGAATATTACCCTCAGCAAATACCATCATCGGGGAAGACTTTTGGCGAAGGCATCTATGTCAACGAAGAAATCCAATCTTTTCCATTTAAACTAAGGTTTATTCTAATTAAAAAATAAAGTACAACTTATCCTTTAAAACTAACTGATTAAAACGTTTACTGATATCAAGGTTCCAACTAAAATTAAGCACAATTCTTTTCATCTAAAAACCAACATGTCTGGACTGTTGTGTTAATTATTGTTAATGTGCGAGGCAACGAGACACGAGATGGCGTTCTCGTGCGATTGTTGTAAAAGTGGACTGTTGTAAGAATACCGAAAGAGTCAGACATGTTGGTTTTTGAGACGAAAAGAATTGTGCTTAATTTTAGTTGGAACCTTGATATCAGTAAACGTTTTATATTAGTTATTTTTAAAGATAAGTTGTTCGTGTTCTTCATTTGAAATGAGCTCTAGTTAACGTAAAAAATTGGATTTCTTCGTTGACATAGATGCCTTCGCCAAAAGTCTTCCCCGATGATGGTATTTGCTGAGGGTAATTTTATTTAAACCAAAATCCTAAATAATTAAATTCTTTGACTATTTCTATAACTTGGTTATCCTAAGTCCACACTTCCTTTTTATATAATTCTCCTCCATTTTTTACAACTAGCATTTTGTTTTTTTATTACTTACTTCTAATTTAAGATTCCTAAAAAGCCTTCCAATTGCATTTATTGTACCTTAGATATCTCTAACATTATCTGATAATAACTTAAATATCATCTCCATATGCAAGTAATCTAATTCTAGCTTATACCGTTTTAAAAGATCCCATATTTGCTTTTTTTAAAACTTTTCTCAATACCCTCAATATATAATATACAATATATAATATAATATAATATAATATACCGGACTTCAGAGGTCTTATACCTTTATGCGAATAAAAAAATCTCTGATAATCGTTTCAGGCTTTTATCTGTTTTTCAGTTACTTTATGCAACTCTACTAAGTTATTTAATAATCTACCCTTCAATCCCATTTTTTTCTAATTTATCAAATAAAATGAATCTATCCACTGTATCAAAAGCTAAAGTCAAATCTAGAAACAGAATACACCGGCCCTCGACTTTCGCACGATTCGCTATTTCGAACATTTTTAAAAATTGAATTTGAAAGATTTTTGTCGATAATGCAAAAATTGTTCGCTTCCTCGGAGCGCGGAAGCTCGCAGCACTCACACATTGCCGCCTAGAGAAGCGGCCTCGTTGTGTCGTCACTAGTGTTCCCAGCCGCGGTGGCGGGGGCCGAATATCATATTAAACAGGTTTAGTCTTGTGTGCGTTGGGTGTTTTGCCAATTTATTTGTTTACATTCACAATGAGTGAGAAACGGAGAAACTGCAGTGATGATACAAACAAAAAGAAATTAAGGAACACTAATATTTTTTTTTCTTTTGTTAATTGTTAATTATTATACCTAATTAACAACGAAGAAAATAAAATTAAAAAAAAAATGTAACGTTAAGGTAAATAGATTATTCATACTTCTATTTCAAATAATAAACATTTAACCTGATATTTCCTAGATATATCACTACCATTTCGTCAGGGTTTTTATATTACAAATAAAATAAGAATAGTATATAAAATTACATTGAGAGAATAAGTGCGAATTTTAACGTGTGTACGAAGTCATTAAAAAAGTCTTAAAAAACACACAAATAGACTAAAATAAAATTAAAAGAAATTAAAGTTAAAAACGAGACAGGACAAGTTTCGGGCCCGTCACGGGTCCATCATCAACTGGGTAAAAAATGCAAGTAACTCCTAAATTTAAACAAATATGCAAGTAACTTCTTATTTTAATACACTTTCCTCAACCTTCGTCCCCACACCTTACCAACATCGATTTACCCACTCAAGAAGCCACAAGCGCAATAGTCTCCCTCCGTCTCTTATGTTGCGTCTTTAAATTTAGGAGTTATTTGCATTTTTTACCCAGATAATGGACCCGTGACGGGCCGGAAACTTGTCCTCTCTCGTTTTTAACTTTAATTTCTTTTAATTTTACATTGACAGAATGTTATAAATAAAAGAAAAATATCATAGTCAACAAACAAAGAAATACTTAGAAACTGTATAAAGGTATCCACAGATAGTTAGCTGAACAATAATCTAAGCAATGAAAAACATGACCTAACAATAGATTTATATACATTGCTTAGTTTTACGTAACTTGAACGCATTGAAAGGTTCTTTTGAATATTGCAGATATTATTTTGATAATTTACTTCACTACCTAATACATCACACTGGGGCTTAAGGCCACTGGGGACGTAGGAGATAAGACTCACAACGTTTCATCTTCAGACCAGGATGAGTCGGATGGGTCAGATTAACGCTCGCCCGCCTCTACCCCCGGAAAAGGTAGCATTCTACATAGGGCTGGCTGGAACCGTTTGGAGGGGAAGTTAGCGTGAAAAAATCCCAACCTACCCCAAGATCGGGAATTGAACCCGGCAACCCGCAGTCAAGCGCCTTATCACTTGACTACTGGATCCTATAACATAACAGAAAATAAAATAAATTGTGGATTGCTGATTTAGTTAGCATTCTTCAACAAATGAATTAAAATTTTATTTTTGTTTTTCTATACAGTATTTTAAAATTCATTACGTATTTGTGAAACAAACATGAAAATTAAATATTTTTTCCAATTGTAATTTGAGAGAATTATTATTTATTCTAAATATTTTTAAAATCCTTTGTTTAAACTTTACCATTAATTTTACCATTCATTTCATCGTTAAAATTAAAAATTTTATCATTCAACCACAAGAAGTCTTTTGAAGCAAAATTCCTAACATGAAAACGTCAATAGAGTTAAGGAAAAGATCCTTATCCCAAAATAAAGTATTTAAAAGAGAATCACTGAAAAAAATCGTAAGTAATCATTCAATAGTCTGATGGAAAAATTTCGATTGTCTCGTAACAAGCCACTTCTTACTAATGAGATATAAAAAAGGTCACTTCAGTGAGCAAAAGAATATTTGAATTGGTCACAAACTTAATGTAATTAAGCTGTGTTCTCTAATTTTATTTCAAATTTAATGGATAACACAAAATAAAATGAAAACATTCAGAACGTATCAAAAATGAATCATCTAATTTAAAATACTCTGTTATTCAAACCGAATTGGAAGAAGTGGATATGAGTGGAACAGATAAATTAATAGGTTTCTACTTCTGTTATCAGTTTATTGAAGTAAAAGACCGGAAATCTCTTTGATGTAATAAATACTTAATAAAAAATGAAGTGGGAATGTACAAACTAAAATGAGCTAATCCAGTATTCGATAAGGTAGATATATTAAGTTATGATATGAATAGACTATGAATTAATTGGTAGCAACTGGAACAATTTTTCATGAGTGGATCTGAAAGTGTTATTATTTATCGAAAATTGAGATTGAAATCTTTCTAGCTGCTGGTTGGCTATCGTGAGTCTTTCAATTACAGTCCAGTTGTCTCATGTCTAATCATCTAAGTTAAAATCCATTGTTATTCAGAGAAAATGGATAATCATTGATGTACGGTATATGCTGATAAGTTACGAGTAGAACAGATAAATTCATAAGTTGCTACTTCCATTATCACTTCACTGAAATATTATTGAAAGCGGCCGGAAATCTCTTTGATGTCATAAATATTTAATAAAAAAGAAACATGATTATAGAATCTGAAAAGAGCTAATCGAGTATTCCAAAATCCCTTCGTAAATATAACCATAAGAACTGGATGAAAATAAAATCTATTACCAAACGTAGAAGGTTTGGACATACGATATACGATAGTCAATTATCAAATAGAAGCTAGTCAGAAAGTATTAAAAGAAATCATTATGTTACATTCGGAAATTCCACATCAACTATAAAAAGTAGCTTTATTAATACCAACTCATAATTCATGAAAATTCAGATAAAAAGGATGTAAATACTGATATCAATGAGAACTAAATAGTGCATAATTTGTGCTCGCTTTGAAAGGTTATTCAATATGTCTTCTACTAGAATCTGCATCAGTATAATATTGCACTTTGCAATTGTGGTGATGGAATTGGAAGGAAAAAGTTATGTAAGTATATTTTTTATAATTCTGAAATATCTAATGAACAGAAATATATTCTTATATTAAATTACTGCTTTAGAATTAAATACAAAACAGTATAAATTTGAAAATTATAAAAAGAACACTATTTTCAAGTAATTAACCAAAATGTGTTAAAACATTATTTAAATTTTAACAAATATTTTGTTCAGAAAACGGAAAAGATTCTCTTCTATTTGTAATTTTTTAAGCAGAATTATAGAATTTTTATATTTATTTCTAGTGCACAAGTGTAATTGTAATATCTATTTACAAAACTACACCCCTTTAAAAGTTACATAAAACTTGATAAAAATCCACAAAAATACTTGTTATATTGGTGTATGCTTCTTTATATTGGCTTACTAATAAAAAAAAAAAATCTTACTGGTGCTGATGAACTTAGAATTAAAAAATACTGTAATTCTCTCATCTTGCTATAATTCGAAACTCTTATATGTTTACTTCGAATATGTTTCGTTTTTTATATAACGATAATGTATATTAGGCTTCTGAAAGACGCCTTATATCTCCGGTTTGTCTGTCTGTCTGTCGGTGGACACATATCCCACAATGCTTCGCAACGGCTTCTGTTAGCTCAGTTGGTTAGAGCGTCGTGCTAATACCGCGAAGGTCGTGGGTTCGATCCCCTCATAGGCCATTCTTATTCTTCAATTTTTTTCTCCCCATTTTAAATCTTTTCACAGTTTCTCAACTTATGATATTATGAGATATTAGTTAAGTAAACCTTTAGAATTGGGATTTTGATAACTACTTTATTTTCTCTAAAATTAGTATAACGTTGTTTAAAGTAGATACTTAGGAAGCGACTGTTTTAGGAGTTTTTGAATGTTGTGATCTGTTAGCTCGCTTGGTTAGAGCGTCGTGCTAATAACGCGAAGGCCGTGGGTTCGATCCCCTCATGGGAAATTCTTATTCTTTATTTTTTTAAATCTTTCCCAGATGAGGCAATCCAAGCAGCCAGACTACTTGGCAATGATGGAGATGCCGGAGAAATCGGGCTGTCGACTCAGTGCTCGGTCAGACGCGATTTGTTCTGACAATCACTATAATACTAAGTTTTTTAACTTCTTCGGGGTTATATCCTTATAACCTTTACAAGTTATAATATGGATTCTAAAGCTTATGAATATCTGTTACCTCAGCCATTTAAATACTTATTAGTAAATCACTTGTTAAGTTTAACATAAATTTGATTTTAAATCAATCCTCTCTATCCTAATAACTAATTAAAATATAACAATAATATTAACAATGATAAAAATATAAAAAATATATACCCACACAAATATATAATTTAATTAATTAAATAAAGCAGAGTAATAAAAAGAAATATTATATTTTTCATTTTTACATTTATTAAGTTAAACAATTAAAGAAAGTTAATAAAAGTAACTATATTCTTACATATTAATTCTTTTTTAATTCCATTTTTGTTCCTTTTTCAATAAATCCTATTATAAATTTAAATAACTTTTTATTTATATTCTGCGAAGACAATATTTTCTACCACCAACGTCTTCTATCCTTTACGTTATTAATTTCCCATATTTCTCTTACTTTATTCAATTTCTCGCAATCAAAAATCACATGTTCCCAACCCTCTATTATTTTACAACCCAACCTGCAAAATCATGTTGTTTTTTTTTTCTAGTATTTACTTTTCCTCCATATGAATCCCATTATTAACTTAATATATATACTTCTTTTATATCTTTTAAAAATTGGTGTTATTCATTACATAAAGCGTCTTGTATTGTTTTATAATGCTATTTCACCAATTCTATTTACACCTTTTTCCTTTCCAAATAAACAAATGCTCTTTTTAAGATTTCTATCGCCTACTAACAGGAACCAAACTCAATTCCGCATTAATAATATATCCAGTAACATCTCTGTCCATCGTCCACACAACTTTCATAAAAATATTTTGTATAGTTTCAAATTCTTCTCCAATTAACTACCCATCAATTTCCATTCCATAGCTTAGTATGCTTTTTATCATTATTTTAAATAAAAATCTAATTTTATCCCAATCCTCTAATTTTGATCATTTTATTAGTTTAATCACTTCCCAAGCCGAAGCATCTCCTTACTGTTTTCTATATTTTACGTTTTCATTTATACTGTTTTGTGGTGTAAAATACCTTCCAAAGTATTAATAACTAATTTTAATTAAAATTTCTTCAATATTCTACTACCATTTTTCATTTTTCGCTCTTTTTCCTCCTCTTCTAAAGATAATAATTTTTGTTTTCTTTAAATTTATTGTTAGTTTATTAACATTCGTGAATTCCTTAAGTATCTTAATCATCTTATCTAATTCTGCTTTTGTTTACACCATTAATACCAAGTCGTCCGCATACAATAAGCTGTAATTTTTTTCTTTCTTTATCTTAATTACTCCTTATTACTCTTCTCTTAATTTTAGTTCTAAATTATTAATCAAAATTATAAATAAAACGGGACTTAGGCCACAACACTGTCTTACACTTTTATTAAATTTAATTTTTTCTGTCCTTTTCCGATTGTAATTATAGTTTCTTCATAGATATTCCTAATTATTCTCCAAACTTTACCCTTTATTCCTATTTCTTCTAAACATTTTAATAATATCGCCCTATCTATGATATCAAATGCCGTTTTAAAGTTTACTAATAATGCATATATCTTTATTTTCTTTTTTCCGTTAACTTTATATATTTACAGATATTTAAAACAAACATATTGTCAATTATTGAATCATCTTTTCTAAATCTTGCTTGAATTTCTGTAATCAAAGTTCTTTTTTTCTATCCATTTTTCTATTCTTTCTCTTAAAATATCTCCAAAGATCTAAAAATATGCATATTTTAATAATGTAATTCCTCTATAATTTTTTGGGTTGCTTTTATTTCCCGCTTTATAAATATTTAGATGATACTTCCACATCTCGAATCATTTGGGATTTTTTTCGTTCTTCCAAATCCAATTCAACGATTGTAAAATCCCTTAATCCCTTTTTTAGACATATTCTTAATATAATCATTTTTTATTTCATCAGGACCTGCAACTTGATTCTTTTTGAAGCGTTTCAAAACCGACGTTAATTCGGTAAGATTGATTTAATCATTAAATAATTCTATTTCTTCTTTTACCTCCACTGACCTATTTATAATTTCCTTTTCTTTCGCTTTTTCAATTATGTTATTACTTTTCATAATCTTCGATACTCTACCATCCTCCAATAATATGATAAAAAGTTCCTCCAATACATTCTATCTACTTCTTTTTCATAGCCACAATTTCTTAACTTACTTCTGTATTCCTGGGCATCCTATATAATACATTATTTTAATACTGTAGCTTCCATTTAAAATTTCAAAATTATTTTCTCTTGCTCATTCTATAAGTAATTTTCCATCACACACCTTATTTCCATTGCACACCTTATCCAGTGTCTATCTTCAAATAGTAACTCATCAAAATTAATACATTTACAATTTAAATTACCTATGCGAACATTCATATCTCCTATAAGGATTAGATTCAAATCACTTCTTAAATTCCTTATTATATTTTCCTTTAATTTATTTAATGTTCTACTTATATCTTTACTATAAATAGCAATAATCTTACAGGAGTCTTTTCGTCTCACAACATGTACAATAATACAATCCTCATATATCTTTTGCGTAACAAATTAAATATTCTTCCTCTTTTTTATTCCTAAAGTAATGCCCCCACTTGGGCTTCCAAATTTAATTTGTTTATCTGCTAATTTACGACACTATTCATACCTATTATTTATATCAATATTTTCAGCTTTTAACAACCATGCTTCAATTAAAAATTATTAAATCAAAGTTATTTATCACTTTGCTTATTTCACAATTATCGTTTTACATTTAGGCATTCACATTCCCGTCTAATATCGTTGGTACATTATTTTTATCTTTTTTCCCTCTAGAATTCCTTTTCTTTCTTCAATTCAGTAATTCATATTTACTTTCTTCCCCTTCACTATTTAATTTGTTATCAATTTTTAGGGTTCTTTTCTTTCTAATTTCATCTTCATCCTTTTGAAAACTGAACTGTTGATATCCATCTAAGCTTACTTCCGATTAGTTAATTATGATTCCTGTTTTTTTTAAAACCGTTCAATCACTATTCTTCACATATATTTTATTTACTTTACCTCAGTTTTCATCTGATTTTGCTTTTCCATCCAGTCTTCATACGACCATATTTTATCATTTACCTTTAGCTAATAAGTAATTTTTGCCGAGTTTCCTTTTCTCCTTTCTTGTAACATGATTTCTATTAACTTTTTTCTTATTGCTCTAGTCTCTGCTGAAAAGTCTTCATCCAAATAAATCTTCGTTCCTTTAAGATTAGACCCATTTTTTTTTATTTTTTTTTTATTTTTCCTTCCAATCGTACAACCTTACAATAATCGGACTTACCTTAAAAGTGTCCTTCGTTGTGCTCTTTAAAAGAAATATGTAGAAAGCCACTAAGAGTGGAGGTTCAATCCATCCAGTTTTTCTTCCGTTTGTTCCCATGTTTCCTCATTTTCTTCCTTTACTCCATACAACACAAAGTTGTTTCTTCTTCCCTATCTTTTCTTCTAAATCTTATCTTTTCTAAATTTCATCTTTTCTTTTAAATATTTATTTTCTCATTCCAACTTATCTTTTTGTATCGCCTTCTTTGTGTCTTCCTCCTTAAGGAACTCGAAGTACATCATTTTACTTAACAAATATTAACAAAATAACAAATGTTCTAAGTAGAGGACCGTCAAGTTGCTTCAGGTATAGCAACTGCGTTCAATTTCAAGTACACAAGGAAATGGACTGTTTTGATGGAATGTCCAGGCTGCCGAACTGAACGTATGGAAAAATGATAAGCATAAAAGACAACCCTCTTCCTAATAACAAACCAAATCTTACATGATTGGAAGCGTCATGGGATTCCAAGTCGAATTGTAGAAGATTTCCTGGACAGTAATCCGATTATTCATGTTGAAAATGATACAGGATCTTCTACTTTCCTTTCTTATGGTGGACGAACTTCACATCGAGATATTTTTTTAGCCCATACAGGATAAAATGAAGATCTTCTCGAAGCTGCACCAGGTGGTCACATAAGACATAGAAGACATAGAATAATCATTAGACTAAGTCTAATATGGTAACGAATGGATAACGACGCCAGACTGTTTGGAACCTGAAAAGGCCAAGTGGGGTATTTTTTCAGATAGCTCTAATGAATTTCTCTCCTACATTAGTTTACGAAGTAATCCAGATGCTACTCTTAAAGTGGTTAACAAGGCGATTTTTAAGCATGCAAAATCCGTACCACGAGGTCATGTGAAGTATGCACCACCGAACACCGAATTTGGAACACCGAACTTCAATCTCTGGAAACTGAAAGAGATGCTATTAGAAAAGAAATGAAAGCAAGTTTATTTTCAGATCGAATTACTGTTTCTGCTTCCTTAACAAGACAGATTCAGATATGTCAAGGCAATGTCTAGGTATTTGCACTTTTCTGTTTTATTTACGCACATTGTGAACGTTTTTTAACATATGCAGATGATCACATTCGCAATCAGTACGAAGAATATGTCGGTCAGAAATATTTGTTATGTTGATTTCTTCTTAATTTCGTTTAAACACTTATCTTGAAGTAGCTAAGAATCTTTATTAAACCATTATTTCAAACAAACTAAACAAAAAAACAAAAAAATGATTTTGAATACATTATATTTTATTTGAATATGCAAAACATTTATCATTAGGACAAATTAAATTTAAGTTTCATTATTTCTGAGAAATAATTTTTTGCAACTGATCGATAATAAAATCCTAAATATTTTTTTAATTCATGTTAGTTGTTTTTCAAATTGTATTTCAATTTAATACACAAGAAAAATTTCAAAATAGCCCGGAACAAAATTAATATATCCTTAAATTTCTATGGTTTCGTAGGAGCTGCTACCATTTTTCCTGGTTTGCTCAGTCTTTTTACACAAACGCAATCGACAGATAATTTAAAATTAAAATTATTAATAAAAACATTCTTAGATATAGGATTGCAACAAGAATCGATAGTAGAACACGTAGATCCCACACATTGACACTGGACTACAAGAATGGTAGTGTTAGAACAATTTTAATCGGACATTTTCCAAGGAAATCTCTCTTCATAGGGTACATCTTCTTGAGTCGAGTTTCCACTGCCTTGGATATGTTGGATGTTTGAAGGATTTCATTAAAATTGCATTTTAACTCGTTGTTTACTTGTAAACTACTTCCAATGATAATTAAATCGCACTATACTGGTCTTCGTTCATGTAATTTACTCTTTGCTTCTGAAAATATGTCAAATTACACGACATTAATGAATATTGATTTTAAAGTAAATACTGAATTGTAAAACTGAAATATGCATTATTGCTATTTTAAAAAACGGACCTTATTCGAAGTAAACATATAAGAGTTTCGAATTACAGCAAGGTTTTTTGTTCAAATTTATCAGTATCAGTAAGATTTGATTTTGATTTTTAGAAATACAAATTTTTACAATACAAAAAAGCATACAGCAACCTAAATAGCATTTTTGACTTTTTTGTCAGGTTTTATGTGACGTTTAATGAGGTGTATTTTTGTAAATAGATATTACAAATTATACTTGTTCACTCAAAATAAAAATAAAAATAAAAAATTTATTTCTGTTCAAAGAATCACAACAGAACAGAATCGTTTACGTTTTGTGAACAAAATATTTGTTAAAATTTAAATGATGTTTTAGCACATTTTTAATAATGAAAGTAATTTTCTTAAAATCTTAATTTACAAATTTAAATTGTTATATTTTTACTTCTGAAGTCCTAACTTAATACAAGAAGATATCTGTTGCATTAAATATTTAAGAATTATAAAAAATATACATTTTTAATTACTTAAAAGTAATTTTTTGTCTTATTTTTCAAATTTACATTGTTATATATTTAATTCTAAAGCCATAACTTCAGATAAGAAGGTTTCTGTTTATTAAATATTTAAGAATTATAAAAAATATACTTACGGAACGTTTTTCTTCCAACTCCATCATCACTGTTGCAAACAGCAGAATTATAGTGATGCAAATTCTAGTAGAAGACATATTGTAAAAGCTTTTAAAGCGACCACGAAGTATGCACTGTTTAGTTCTCATTGATTTCTGTATTTATAGCCTCAAAATCAATTGTAAAATGATAAAGAAAGTTGGAAAAACTAAAAATGAAAATCCAAATTAATTCTGCCATAATTTTTATGGAGAGTTGAAAATAGATAATAAAGATAATCTTTACAATCATAGGGAAATGAGAATATAACCAATCCTTGTTTGGATATCAGAGAAAAATATAGGAAGGAAATAATGTTAATGTGCAGTTTATAACAGAAAATACCCATGTAGCGTTTTTTAAAATATAAAGGTATTTTCAAAGATTTTTTCTTTCCAAGGTTTTTTTTGATAAAGTAAAAACCGATTGCTAGGTTTTCCTGCGAGTCACGAAATGATTTTCCACTGCTCTAAAAAACAAACTGTTATACGGAAAAAAACCCGGTAAATATCAATGTTTGTCATAATTGCTTTTGATATTTATCGTAATTGATTTTACCGTATTTTTTTTGTCAAATTTCCTTAAGTAAAAAAAAAAAAAAAAAAAAAAAAAACAAATTTGCTTACTTGCAAATTTATTTACAAAAATGCACCCTATTAAAAGTTTCATAAAAAAGACACAGTACTTTTTTTGTTGCTGTATAATTTTTTGTATTGGTGTATTTATAAAAATAAAAATGAAATCTTACATTCTGATCGTAGAACAAAAAATTTTGCTGTAATTCGAAACTCTTCAATGTGATCCGTTTTGTATATAGCGATAATGCATATATTAATTTTACAATTCAGGAATTACTTTAAAATCAATATTCATTAATGCTTTGTAATTTGACATATTTTCAGAAATCAAAAGCAAATTATATGAACGAAGACCAGTACAGTGTGATTTCATTATCATTGGCAGCAGTTTCACAAGTAAAGAACGAGTATAAATGCAATTATAATGAAATCCTTCCAACATCCAACATATCCAAGGCAGAGGAAACACAACTGAAGAAGCAGTACCATATGGACGGAGATTTCCTTGGAAGATGCCCGATTAAAATTGTTACATTTCGTAACACTTCCATTCTTTCAGTTCAATGTCAATGTGAGGGATCTACGTGTTAAAATATCGATTCTTATTGTAGTCCCATATCTAAGACTGTTATCATTAATAATTTAAAGTTTAAATTATCTGTCGATTGCGTTTGTGTGAAAAGACAGATGAAACCAGCAAAAATGGTAGGAGATCGAACGAAACCAAAGAAATTTAAGAATACATTTTTTTTGAATATTCATGTCAGTTTTGAAAGTTTTGTTGGGTACTCAATTTAAAAAGCAATTTGAAAAACAATTAAAATGAATTAAAAAAAATTGTTGTATTTTATAATCAATAATTTTGCAAAAAATCGTGTTTGAGAAATAATGAAACTCAAATTTAATTTTTCATAGCGTCAAATGTTTTATATATTAAAATAAAATATATTGTATTAAACGTCATTTTTTTTTGTTTGTTTGAAATAACAGTTTAATAAAGATTCTTAGTTAGCTACTTCAAGATAACTATTAAAAAGAAATTAACATTTATTGAGTAAAATAGTAGCTAAACTACAGTAGTAGGACAAAACGTACAGGGTGCGGCATTGCAACGTCCTTATTTTAAAAAGAATAACACAAATAATTCTTTTTCCATGTTACAGAGAGATATTTAAAGTTTTTATTTATTATGTTTTAAAAATGATATCACTAAGATGCCTCCGTTCTGGTCAATTGAGATAGTCGAGTTTTGAAGCTTCTCTCCACTCGTTCCAGCATATCGACGGGTATGTTGTCGATGGCAGCTTGAATATTGTTCTTCAGTTGATCCAGGGTCCTTGGACGGTCTGTGGAAACTAGGGATTTCAGATAGTCAAACAAAAAAAAAAAAATCACACGGGGCCAAATCGGGCGAGCGCGCTGGCCACTGAAGATCGCCCCGCAAGGAGATGAGGCATCCAGGGAAGTGTTCTCGCAAAAGATTTATCGATGTTCGCGCCGTGTGAGCCGTGGCGCCTTCCTGCTGAAACCAGACATCCCCATATCCATTTCTTCAAGTTTTCATAAAAAAAAATCCTCAATCATATAGACTATTTGCACGCAAAAATGACTACCTAGCTCGATGTTTTTGGGTGTTCTGATGGTTCTTGAACCTCCAGGGTCTTTTTTCTGCACATCACCAGTTTCCACTCATAAAAGAATTGATTTCCGATCAGAAACACGAGCCGCGGGGGCGATATTAAAATGATTCCTGAATGCACGTTGCATGGCGATGATTGAATGGCCGCTTGAAAAGTACACCTCTACGTACTTGAACGCGCGCTCCTTCCTCGTCCACTGCATGATCGTTAATAAACCTACATGACAGAAAACGTTAAGTCCCGCTCTTTCGAATGAGCGCCACCCCACCCTTCTCTGAATAACGGATTTCTTCAGCGCGCGCGTTTCAAATAAGGAAGTTGCTCTGCCGCACCCTGTACATTTAAAGATGTCAATGAATATTACTGATTTTGAATAAAATTTAATATCATTATACATATAAAAGAACGCTTATGCAATTTTTAGAAATGCAAAATTCTGAATGGAAACCTGTAGGCTATTATTCGCACATCTCTTAAAGTTAAGCCATACTGAAATTGATCAGCTTTTTTAATGTAATCAACCAACTGTTCATCAGTAAACTTTTTACATTATTGTCGTTTGTGTAGGAAACCTTCTGGAATCCTAAAGGAGTTGAGGCGTCTTATCAAGGTCGTCTTAGAGAGATTTACTTGATTTGCAATACCATACCGCTCGATCATCTTCAGCTACATATCTACCGCTAGATATGTTCAGGTTTACACGAGAAGATAAAGAGGTAAAAGAAAAATTCTAAAAAGCTTTTGGATCTCTCTTGGACCAATGAAGAGGGAGACCGTTGTTTGATTGGTTAATAAGGAGTAAATAACAAGACTTTTGTGGGTGTGCGCCCTGTAAAGTACATCGGAATAACTTAATTTGTAAACATAAAGGTGCATTATTATAGATTGGAAGATAATTTTTACTAAGGGTTCAAAGGTTTTCTCCTTTATACAGAGTTTTGATGTATCCCGGAAATAATTTGTTCCCCAAGGGGAGACACGTGGAGTTAAGACAGCTCTCCATCCTGGCCCAAGATCTTCAATCCCTTCATACCAGACCTCTAAGTGGGCAGCTAATGTATCCTCTATCCTCAAAGACCATTTGCATTAAATGCCTACTGTGCTCTAACTCAGACGCCCAAATTCTTGTCCTATGTTTTTGAAGTCCTGTAACGTGTGTACCTTACCTCGATGAACCATTCCTTGAGATAACCCGAGTGCCAAAAGTCCCAAGCATTGATGTCAGGGAGTTGTGCGGGCCATGCATAAGAATAATGCTTACTTATTACACCATCATTAGGATTGGACTCCGCAATCGCATTCCTAGGAACACGTGATGTGTGCGGTGTAGCTCCATATTGCATGAAGACTACTGTGTTTCGATCACCATGCTGCTGCAGGAATGGAAACACTTGGTTTAGCAATAAAGATGCGTAACGGACCCTTGTAACGGTGCAGGTAAATTTGTTATCGATGATGGTCCTCGACCCATTTTGATGCCTCTGATAAGCCAATATTCACGTAATGCCTCAGGGTCATTCGAATGCAACTGATAATAAAGCTTCACGTGTACAGCGGGTCAAGTGTTAACGTCATTGCTGCGCTCTTGTTGAAGACTAGTGCATGAGTCATCGCGTGCCACCCGTTTAAAGAGAGCTCCATTTGTATAGCCGATAGCAGCGCCACATGCCGTTTGGTGGTGACCATGTGAACTAGGAACTTTTTTTTTCATATTGGACTCCCCCATAAGCCTAAAACTCAAAGTTTGAGATCGATGCACCTAATATTTATCATCTTATTGCGCTTGAATCACCTCACGTTATTTCTTGGACGCCTGGATTACTTCTTGGATTTTTTTTGTAATAAAATTTTATTTAAATACAAATCTAATTAAAACTCTAAATCAGTTTTTGACTAAGAATCTATCAGTTGTTAGAAGTTAATAATAATAAATTACTCGTTTTTTGTTTAACTAGTTTATCTGAACTTGTCTCATATCTTTACAAGCTCTTGATTAGTCATAAGTATACTATATCTCATAAACTAGATTATCTACGTGGATATATAAAAGGCGAAAACCAAAGTTTACTTCTCATTGACTTCCTATAGACATGAACTCCAATGTAAAATGATAAAGGAAGTTGGAAAAACTAAAAATTCAAAATTATAATTCAAAATTAAAATTAATTCTTTCATATTTTTAATGGAAATTTAAAAATAGATAATACAGACAATCTTTACAATCATTGGGAAATGAATATCACAATTTCCGTGTTTGGGCATCAAAAAAAATGCAAGACTGAAATAATGTTACTGTGCAGTTCATCACAAAAGAAACAAGGAAGCCGTTTTTTAAAACAAAGAGGTATTTTTATATTTTTTTTTTTGATAGAGTAAATCCCAATGCCATTGCTAGGTTTTCCGGAGAGTCACGAAATGATTCCCAAGGCTCCAAAAGAAACTTTCTTTTACGAAAAACACAAAACAAAACAATAAGAAAATATCTAAACAAAAATGTCAAACAAAATAAAAAAAACAACAATTAAAGTAATTCTTCAACAATCTTCTTCCTTTCCATATCAAAAATATTAGATAGAAACACACTCTTCCATACATTACATTAGTATTAAAATATTTATTAAAATACTAATAAGGGAGACAAATTTTCAGGAACTGTACATATTCCTTTTTTCAAGTCAAATAATAGAGGCGTGTCATACACAGAATTAAGAATAAGCTTGGCAGCAATGGTTTAAAAACATGAACTATTAATAAAATTAATTAATTAAAGTAATTCTTACTTTTCATCTAGAAAATAGAACTATTTTTATTTTACCATCACCATTCCGCTGATTGGTGCCACACTGCCCAAGAGGCTCTCGAAAGCGACTCCAGAAGTTAAAGCAAAAAATAGACCATGAGAATTAAAATGTTTAGAAGAAAAAAAAATTTAGTATCCCACCCAAAACATTTCATGTAAAATAAGTTACCAAGACTCACATGCTCATAACGTTTTCACTGTTAAAAAGTTATCAGATCTCATCTTACGAAAAGAAATGAAATCCTACCCAAAACATTTCATGTAAAATAAGTTGCCAAGACTCACATGCTCATAACGCTTTCACTGTTAAAAAGATATGAGATCTCATGTAGAGCCAAGCCCCTAACTCTACAAGGCCTAACTCTACAAGCCTCAACTCTATAAGCCCCAACTCTACAAGCCCCAACTCTAAAAACCCTCTATCTTGGTCAAAAAGTATGGCTTGGTGGGGGCACTGCCCTGCCCCCAGATATCTTAAAGTTAAAATAAATCATTTTCTATTTAACACAAATTCATAATTATACAAACTATCAATAACAGACGATATTTCGTCATATCTTTCAAAGACTTTATCAAGATAATTGTAAAATTCTTTAGGAAGAGAGAATACCTCTCCCTTTCTTAAAATTCAAAAAAATAATACAAAAAGACATAAAAAGACTTTTAAATTATAAATTGAACATTGAAAAATATAAGGTTTTAATTTTGAGCATTTTTATAAAAGGAAAATA
Organism: Thereuonema tuberculata; assembly: GCA_023159025.1. NCBI lineage: Eukaryota > Metazoa > Arthropoda > Chilopoda > Scutigeromorpha > Scutigeridae > Thereuonema > Thereuonema tuberculata. The sequence goes on from JAFIDM010000002.1 coordinate 25,074,345, forward strand.
ATATTAAATCAGACTTGTAAAGTTTTATAAAAAGAAAAGAAATAATATTTAAATTTGACTAGTAAATTGAACTTAAAGAATAAAACTAAAGAAGTGATCGTGGTTGTAGTCAGGATTTTTTTATATTGTTAGATTATTTAAGTTTTTTAAGTTTTAGAATTCTTGTTTTGTTTTATTATTTTGAATTTAGGAAAGGGAGAGGTATTCTCTCTTCCTAAAGAATTTTTATAATTATCTTGATAAAGTCTTTGAAAGATAAGACGAAATATAGATGTCTGTTATTGATAGTTTGTATATTTAAGAATTTGTGTTAAATATGACATTAAATTTAATTAAAGGTTTAACGTGAAGACATAAAATTATATCACATTAAATTATTGACATTTTTCTAGTTGTTTCGGTAGACATGACAAAGAAATGAATACAATTAATGTATTATGTATTGAACGAAAAATTTTGAATCTTTGGTGACAGCGATCAAATTCGGTAGCTATTGCGTTTGTTCTATCCTGTCCGTCCATGTTTGTCCACCACTAACAACTCCCGAACGGAAGATCGGTTCGACAAACGGATTTCACTATCGTGTTCAGAGGCCGAAAGACTGTAGGAATGGGTATTTTCATGGGCCAACGCCCCCCCCCCTTTTGGTTTGAAATATTTAGCGTTGTTGTCATTGTAACCCCCCCCCCCAAGAAAAAACCTCCCGAACGAAATATTTCCACTTTAGCTTAAATGTTAGAAATGGAACCATCTGATTAGAGTCAGATATATCTTGATGCTTAAGGCCAAGGATAACCTAGGGTTGTCGGTTCAAATCCGTATATCTACTTTTTTTTTCTCTCTTACTCTTTCTTTCTCAATGTCTTTTTTCCTTTTTTTTTTCTTATTTTCCAAACTTTTTTTTTTTATTTTCCTATTTTTTTTATTGTTCTTTATGCTAATGTACTTTCTTTTTTAATATTATTTTTAATTGTTTATATTAATTGTTTAAAGGCGATGCCTTTAAATTTATGGTTTAGCACAAAATTATATTCCCTTGTTATTTTTATAAATACAGCAATATAAAAAAGCAGGCCTACAACAATTGGGGAAATTTTTTGTGGCTTTTGTTACGTTTTTTGTAACTTTTAATGATGTATATTTTTGTAAATAGATATCACAAATTATACTTTTGCACTAAAAATCGAACAGAAACAAAAATTCTATATCTGTTTACAGAATTGCTAAACCACAATTTTTTACTTTTTGGGAACAAAATATTTGTTAAAATTTAAATAATGTTTAAGCATATTTTTAATTAATGAAAGTAATTTACTAAATTCAATCTAAATTTACAAATTTATATTGTTTTCTAAAGCAGTAACTTAAAATGATAGAAGATTTCTGTTTAATATTTAATATTATAATAATTTACTATTTAAGAAATATAAAAAATATACTTAGAGATGCAGAGGCTTTCCTACTAATTTCACCAATACAGTAACAAAGAACAGAATTATATTGATGCACCTTTTAGTACACGACATATTAAATAATTTTTCAAAGTGAGCATGGTATAGTTCTCATTGACTTCATATAGACTTAAAACTCCATGTAAAATGATCAAGAAAGTGAGAAACTAAAAATTCAAAATAATAATATATTGTCTATGAAAATATTTACGTGTACTGAAATATCTTAAAATCATAAGTGAAGCCGTAAGCCTGTTTATAAAAAGCCCACGTGAAAAAGCCCTCTCTCGAGTTGGTGAAACTAGTTGTATTTTATTGTGTATTAAATTTTCATTAATTTTAAACAGGTGTACGGCTTCATTTATGATTTTAATAATTTATTGTCTATATCAGAAAATAAAATAGTAGTTTTCTGATCTGGACTAAACGTAAAACTGAAAATCCCACTTTTACGTACTTCTTTGATTGTGATCGAATGATCGTTTGGGCGGGTAATGTTATTACTAATCACACAGATATATTCATCATTCAAAAGTTATCCCTGATGTTATAAAATATTGGATGATCCAAAACAAACAATACTGAACCACGAACGTCATGTTTTCAGTTCCCCAGTGAAGTTACAGAGTTTGACGTTTGCAAATGACATGTACCAAGTAATCTGTTTTAGATCTCCTTCCAGACAACACAGAGTTGGTGGCGGATCACTAAATTTTGCAGCATATCACGGAATAGTGGCTGCTGCATTTCGCAAAAGACACGTAGAAGCTCCTCTGTGAGTTCGGCAAAATCGATGGGATGTGCACGGAAGAGACGTTTCTTAAGCATTCCGTAAATGTTCGCATCGGGAGGAGTAAGGTCTGGAGAATGTGGAGGATACGGAAAGTCTGTGAACCGAGAGATGATATTTTCATGAAAGGTATTGATGAGAAAATCTCTGCACACTCGTGTTATGTGGCATGTTGAGTGGTACTATTGGAACCATTAATGTACAAAGCGAATATTCCTCCCTCGGTAGAAGGCATGAAGGCAATTGACGATCGGGAGTGGGCATGTGGTCATGTAGCTATGTTGGTTTTCTCCGAAAATGGGTTATTTTCTACTCTCTGAATGGAGCAGATATTCCTTCACGATATCGGAACGGGTAAAGTCTATGAACCGATTCGATGGTCGATTATTGTAACCTGTACCATGAATATGCGGCTCATCGGAGAACAAATCCATAAACTCCGGGATTTCATAGGTCATGGCGAGACCACGGGCACAGCATAGTTTCCTGGCCTTCTTATCGCCCTTCTTGAGCCAAAGTGCTGTCTGGCTGATGTAGGAGAATGCTTCTAGACCATTCAGGTTTCTTTCTAAGGATCTTCGTGACAAGAGAGGCTTCAAGGCTATTTTTCGTTGATTACGCGTGACGACTGCCACGCTTGGTCGAGTACAAGCCCTTGATTGTCATTGCTTGTTACAGTTCTGGGACGCCCTGTACATCCTCGGCGCTGCATCAATACACAACCGGTTTGTCTAAACTTGCTAATGCTAGGATGATGGTGTTGCTGGGTGGAAATTTGCGGAACTGCTGCACAAACACCTTCACTGTATACCAAGCTGTACACTAAGACCATTATTACTGCCTAATTCGTATGAGCGATTATATTGCTCCACAATACACACTTTTTCCTCTGTTGTCAGCACCATTATCACACTTCCAGTATCAGCCACTGCAAGGAATGTTCCACAGCATATTGTGTTCGCGCGGAGTCATGGTTCTGATGCATTTTGCTCAGTAGGGTTTCTTTTGGGCCATCCTGTACTAGGATAAGATGTATGATCTACACTTGTACTCTATGGTGGAGTAGTTGGAGAAAACTTTGTCTTCATGGATGATCCTGCATTTCCACCCTGCAGAGTTAGTAAAGACTATACTGGTCGACTGCACATGTAGACTGACGTCCAGGTTTCCCAGCTCAGAATCCAATTGCATATGCTCCGGGTACCCTTGGAAGATGTAATATAAATACACCAAACCTCTTCTTATGACATTTTCTTATTTCTGACTGTTTTTCTTTTACACCAATTCAATTTTACTCCAACCTGGGTGGACTCCGCTCATTTGCGTATTGCAATGAGTTTAATTGCATATTAGTATTTTCGTGATTGTTTCTCTATTTTATTTTGTGATAACCCCTCACAATTTTAACCACTGTTAAGAACATTTCACTATTAAAATGTTTAAATATGAATATTTCTAACTCGTATATATGTCCATCAGCAATGTCGGGAGAACAATGTGAAGGCTTTTAGTTTAGATGGAGTATTTAATGTTGAAAGTTCACTCTCCAAATATTATTTTTAATTTCTTCATTCACAGAGGGCGAGGATCTGCATCTAAAACTCGTACTAAAATAAAAAATCAAATCTTACTAATGCTGATAAACTTAGAAACAAAAAATCTTGCTGTAATTCCAAACTCTTCAATATGTTTCGTTTTTTATCTAGCGATAATGGATATTTCAATTTTACAATTCAGGAATTACTTTAAAATCAGTATTAATTAATACTTTGTAATTTGATATATTTTCAGAAAAAAAAAAGAGTAAATGATATTAATGAAGAACAGTTTAGTGTGATTTCATTATCATTGGAAGCAGTTTCACAAGTTAAGAACGAGTACAAATGCAGTTCTAATGAAATCCTTCCAACATCCAACATATCCAAGGCAGTGAAAACAGGTCTGAAGAAGCTGTACCATATGGGCGAAGATTTCCTCGGAAGATGTCCGATTAAAATTGTTACATTTTTTAACTATTCCATTCTTTCAGTTTAATGTCTATGTGAGGGATACACTTGCTGTCATATCGATTTTTATTGCAGTCCCATATCTAAAAATGTTATCATTAATAATTTACTGTTTAAATTATCTGTTGATCGCGTTTTTGTAAAACAAAAAACAGAGCAAACGAGGAAGAACAACTACAACGAAACCATAGGAATTTCAGAATATAAACTTATTGAATGTTCCGAGCTGTTTTCAAAGTTTTCTTGCGAACTAAATTTAATAAGCAAGTTAAAAGACAATTAATATGAATTAAAAAACATTTAGTATTTTATTATCAAAATCAGTTTTGAAAAAATTATTTTTGGAAATAATGAAAAAAAAAATTAATTTTTCATAATAATAAATGTTTTATTTATTGCAATAAAATATATTGTATTCTAAATCACTTTTTGTTGTATTTTTTTGGTTGAAATAATGGTTTTATAAGTATTGACAAGATTCTTAATTAGCTACAAGATAACAGAAGAAAAAAAAATCAAGATCCAGTGTAGATTACTTGGTAATGTGGGAAGGCACTGTACCTTTGACCGTTTTTGACATTGTAGTTTTTTAAATGGTTGTAAACTACTAAAGAAAGTGATAAAATATTTGTAGCAGATTCGTATTTTACTTTTGCAACTAAGTACGTCTACTTTTGTGGTTTATAAAGAGGGGAATATATGGGAATATAATTATTTCCTAATAAAATTTAAAAAAACAAACAAAAAAAACATTTAAACACAAATTTAGAGGTCTGAAAGGAATATTGCCTCAAATAAATAAAACAAAATAGAAAGTGAAATTTCTTTAACTTAATTTTAATTTATTCATAAGAAATATCTGTACAAATATGACTTCTAAAATTTATTCGAGTTGTTTCTCACTGCTTCAATTGAAAGAGATAATAATTTTGGAAGTTCTTACAGTTGAATAAAACATTCATTT